>JASEVX010000006.1:66710161-66931017 GCA_031761405.1 Serripes groenlandicus
TCTATACCTGTATCCCCCTGAGACAAAATGTGTCGACCAGGATCAGTCTGCGCGGACTGTGCAGGCTGATCTAGGTCGATACATTACGCAGAGGCCATCATGTTGGTTTTCTCGCGGGACGGCTCAAATATAATGTTATACGGGATTGTATTTACTAAGGGTTCTAATTATAAATTTGTCTAAGTCATACCTTTATAATTAAGAATTAGAATTATAACTAGATTTGATACGGTTGGTTGCAAACAGCCCAGACGCCAATAGGTCCTATGTTCGAATCCTGTTGTTGATGATTTAAAAAATCATTGCGATCTGTGTCATTTGCCTTTCTACCAGGGTCCGAAAGTATTTGCGGGAAGACGGTTGTTAGTGAATAGTGGTGGTGGGCGGAGTGCTTTAAACGTGAAGGTCAGAAAACACCCGGATAAGTAAATGGTCGCCGTGAAACTGGCTTTAACCTGTAATTATTCATAGAGTTATCTGTCAGTTTGACCCCCGATATCCATTTAGATTTAATAAAACATATCAATTTATCTTATCCCTTCTGTTCATTGAGAGTATTTGATCAGATACATTCCACCAACCTTACTTAGTGCTAAGTAAGACTTTTAAAAATACTTATTAGCATATTTCTTCTTTTTTGTTTTCTTAATATTTTGTAACACATGACTGGTGGATTGTGTTTAAGTAAATGACAAAGTGAAGAAAGGATACTGGAATTGGACCCTGGACACAAACTAAGGATCAATAGATTAATCTTTTCAGAAAGTGAAATTATGGAACTGGAGGAAATAGAATACCATTCCACTGCGCAGATGGCAGTAGCAGATCTCTTTATTGAACAGACGTGTGAATGAATAGATGTACTCTACTGACAATCCCAAATCAAGTCAACATATCAGGACACTTTTTTTATGAAATGTTACATTCACTTAGTATTTTAGACAGCATCGGACAATATATTTAGTTTTCGTATTAATATGTAATTACATATTTGCTAACATATATAGTAATGGTAGAAATAAAACCAGTGATTAAACTTCATAATAATGGTTTATAGAAGCATCAAACAACTCATCTTAGAAAACAATTATATAATTTGTCACATAAGTGTACCCTCTGTAATATGATAACATTTAACACGTGGGAAAAAACTGAACGCTTCCTAATCTTTGTCCAGGCGTATATAAGACCAGGATGGTTTACTTATTTACATCACAAAGGTGACATCCATATCTGGTTAGATCAACTTCAACGCAATTGAAACCATGTGGATATTCACGAACATAATTTGGAGTAAGCAAAATGGCTATGTTACTATTCTACGAAGAAATGTAGATTTTTAGTGGTTTACAAACGTGTACATGTAAGTCCACCTTCATATTCAGGGGAAATGTTATTTTGCATATGAGAGATATCTCTGAAACATAAAAAAATATCTTAAAAATAAAGATATCACTCTTAGTAAGAAATCGATTAAGATATCTCTCTAATTTATAAAAAATATCTCCCAAAGTTAGAGAGAAAATGTTAAAGAGATATTTTTCTTATATGAGCCGTCCCACGAGAAAACCAACACTGTGAACTCTGCGTCAAATATCAACGCGGATCACCCTAAGCATGCCGCACAAGCTAACCCGAACAGATACTTTGCGCCTCCTGTTGATTTTTCTGTTTCATGAATCATCACTCTATACCTAGATATCCCCCCTGAGACGAACTGCACAGGCTGATCTAGTCGATACATTACGCAGAGTTATCACTTGTTTCAGAGATGTTTTACATTCCTTACCGCCTCGGTGGAAGTGTGATAGAGCGTCCGCCTCGGTGCGGGAGATCGCGGGTCCTCCTTTGGCCCCCAGCGTTGCGGGGTTAGTTTTACGACAGACTGGCTCGTGCCAGGATCAATGGACCAGTTGTACTGGTAACTTACCCAGGTAATGTCGTGACATAACTGAACACGTGTTGAAAGCTGCGTTAAACACAAAATAATCAATCAAACATTTTTTAATTTTGGGCGGAACTATGTCTTGATTCCATTTGAATTTTTTATATTTAACTATGACGGTTTAAACCATAATTGACTTTGTACGTTATAGAGCAAAAAAATCACAAAAGCAGATTAAAATAAACATTATGTATACATATATTTAAAGACTAGGGTAATGAGATAATCATTATGTATACATATATTTAGAGACTAGGGTATACAGATAAACATTATGTATACATATATTTAGAGACTAGGATATTCAGATAAACATTATGTATACATATATTTAGAGACTAGGGTATTCAGATAAACATTATGTATACATATATTTAGAG
This sequence comes from Serripes groenlandicus, assembly GCA_031761405.1. NCBI lineage: Eukaryota > Metazoa > Mollusca > Bivalvia > Cardiida > Cardiidae > Serripes > Serripes groenlandicus. Next base: position 66,712,487 of record JASEVX010000006.1, read on the forward strand.
ACTATGGTATTCAGATAAACATTATGTATACATATATTTAGAGACTAGGGTATTCAGATAAACATTATGTATACATATATCTAGAGACTAGGGTATTCAGATAAACATTATGTATTCATATATTTAGAAACTAGGGTAATGAGATAATCATTATGTATACATATATTTAGAGAATAGGGTATTCAGATAAACATTAAGTATACATATATGTAGAGACTAGGGTAATCAGATAAACATTATGTATAAATATATTTAGAGACAAGTGTATTCAGATAAACATTATGCATACATGTATTTAGAGACTAGGGTATTCAGGTAAACATGATGTATACATATATTTAGAGACTAGGGTATTCAGATAAACTATGTATACATATATTTAGAGACAAGGGTATTCAGATAAACATTATGTATACATATATTTAGACACTAGGGTATTCAGATAAACTATGTATACATATATTTAGAGACTAGGGTATTCAGATAAACATTATGTAAACATATATTTAGAGACTAGGGTATTCAGATAAACATTCTGTATACATATATTTAGAGACTATGGTATTCAGATAAACATTATGTATACATATATTTAGAGACTAGGGTATTCAGATAAACATTATGTATACATATATCTAGAGACTAGGGTATTCAGATAAACATTATGTATTCATATATTTAGAAACTAGGGTAATGAGATAATCATTATGTATACATATATTTAGAGAATAGGGTATTCAGATAAACATTAAGTATACATATATGTAGAGACTAGGGTAATCAGATAAACATTATGTATAAATATATTTAGAGACAAGTGTATTCAGATAAACATTATGCATACATGTATTTAGAGACTAGGGTATTCAGGTAAACATGATGTATACATATATTTAGAGACTAGGGTATTCAGATAAACTATGTATACATATATTTAGAGACAAGGGTATTCAGATAAACATTATGTATACATATATTTAGACACTAGGGTATTCAGATAAACTATGTATACATATATTTAGAGACTAGGGTATTCAGATAAACATTATGTAAACATATATTTAGAGACTAGGGTATTCAGATAAACATTCTGTATACATATATTTAGAGACTAGGGTATTCAGATAAACATTATGTATACATATATATAGAGACTAGGGTATTCAGATAAACATTATGTATACATATATTTAGAGACTAGGGTATTCAGATAAACATTATGTATACATATATTTAGAGACTAGGGTATTCAGATACACATTATGTATATATATTAAGAGACTAGGGTATTCAGATAAACCATTCTAATCTGCCTATTGCTTAATAACTCTTTAAGCGCCGAATCTGCTAAAAAAAGACTCTTCTATATTCAAAATCCGGCGATTCAATTTTCATGTAATAAGAGATGCGGAACATTGTGATAACTAAAAGGCAAAAGATGCTGATTTCAGGTTAGGGAGCTCGTCACGAGCTGACTCACCTGAATCTGAATTTGCCATTGGCGCTGAAAAATAATGATAATGAATAAGCTTTTCTTTTCGAATCACAAGTGTATGTTTCCTTACATGATTTATACAACAGGGGGCCGTTTTATCAAAGATCCTAAGACCGGTCTTAGTAAGGAACGGTCCTAACACCAAAGTTAGGACCGTGAATCGTCCTAACCAGGGACGTAGATAAGAGGGATAAGCAACTCCACTTGTACACCTATGAAACACAAGTGTCGCATGCGTATATGTCAATTAACAAGAGGCATGTCTGGATACTTATTAAAGCCAGAGTTTGTCTCATGGTATAGACATGTGTATTGTTTCTTTATAGATATTTACCAAGTTTCATTGGAATATGTGTAACTGTTTAGGAGTTATGCGGTAAGTATAACGTTTTCTGACGACGACGACGCCGCCAAGGGTATCAAAAAAACAGACGAGTTAAAAATGAAAGCGCGACAGACAGACCACGTGTCTCCCTGAGGTGAAAGACATGCAAAAATACATGCCAAATCTGCTTATAACTAATAACTTTACCTGCAAACTAAACAAAAACGTACCTTCTTGACACAAAATAAATCCATCACACCCAAGAATGAAAGCACTCTAAAATTGATAATAATTAATGAATCCCTGTTGAATGAACACACTACGTTTTTGTCGTTGTATGTTTTAGATAGAATTCGTGCATCAAGGGATGATATAAAAACATGTTTTTTCTGTAGGATTACCGTTGATTTTTAATAGGTAATTGTGACGACACAACTCAGTGCTCGAGTTTTATCTTTACCCCATACGAATACGACTTGTAAATCATGCGCGCACGTGTTTTATTGAGACTAACTACAATAAACACTCACATTCTGGTCGTACATTGGCTAGTGCATGCAATAAACTCTATGTCGTTCTCACGCGTACGCGTACGCGCAATGAAATACTGCTTGCATTTGTTGAAATATTTGTTTTCAACTTTATTTAAATTTTACCAAAGCGATGGCTCACTTATTCATGATCCCTGGGTAAACAATACAGTAAAAGGAAATGTGCCTTGCCAAAGGGCACCCTATCATGTCCGCCGCGACTGGGGATCGAACCTGTGACGTCAGGTCCTAAATCCCTAGCGGTAACCACTTGGCCACGGATTTGGTTCGTTCGCTCTATATTTATTGTAAAATCATAAGACAGTGCTCGACTATTCCACCACTGATTAGTTACTGAGGATTGGACTCAAATGTAGTTGCATACAAAACTTTAAAAAGAATTTCTAAGTCAAATAATAAAGGGCGTTAATTTGCATTATATGAAAGATAGAGTTATTTAACTTGATTATTTACATATATGGATGGGAAGGGCTGTATAAAGTTTCAATGCAATGCATCAAGTAGTTACTGAGATATGGACTCTTAATGTAGTTGCACCCAGAATTTCTAAGTAAAAAACAAGGGCCATAGTTTGCATCATATGCAGTTGATTGTTTGCGTAGGTGTAATGGTTGGGACGGATTGTATAAAGTGTCAATGCATTGCATCAAGTAGTTACTGAGATGAACTTTGAAGGTTGTTGCACGCAATACTATAGACATGATTGCGAAGTTAAAAAGGGCAATACTTTGTATCATTTGCAGGATAAAGTTTATAGTTGGGGAAACATTGTAAAACGGTTCATTTAATACATCTGGTAGTTACTGAGCTATGGTGTAGTATATGTGCTAAAGTGCTTGTTTTTTATAGTGTCACCCCTATTGAAAGAGCCAGCCATTTTCTGACTCATGAGACACCTTTGTCCAAAACACATTTCTACTTCACAAGACTTATCTATTTTGCCAGGCACCGGACATGCAGGATTTCTGTACCTTTATTTAACTAGCTGGCGGTAAACCAGTCGGTCGTTTTATAACGATTCCATATGTCGCCACTGGGACTCGAACCCTAACCACTAGGCTATCGGGATCGGTATATTCCATGTGGTAATTGAATGTTAAACTTACTGACTATTCACTTACTCATTTCAAAGCATACTTGTCCCTGTCGTTAGGAATATCTACAAGTTTGTGTGCACATCTTTGCAAGGTAGGCGATTGTGAAGCATTCAGATCATGTAATCGTTTCATTGCCTTGCGGAAATTGTAACTCTTTTTTCCCGTTAGGATTACAAAATAAGCATTCGTTTGTATTAGACCAGAGTTCAGTGTAATTTTACGTTAGCCAAGCCACCAATGAATTACAGCTACTTCACAACCAGTTGGTACGAACAGTGACAAAACGTGAGCTGTGAATGTGTTTCACTGAACGCGTAGCTGGTACTCTGCTGACTTCATTAGAATGTTCGAATTATATAGTACAAGGGCAATGTTCATTTGCTTTTTTCTGATTAAAGTCTGCAAACTAAAAACGCAAAAAGAGACACGACATCATATGTTAGGAAGGAAAACGGTGAGATGCATGTGCTTTTTCAAACTGCTTTTTCCTATGCGGTTTCTGAACGGATTAAATATCAATTAAAATAAGTTTCAAATAGCTCGGCCAATGTTGTTTAATGTAATACAAAGGGAAACAACTACTGGGTAATACCAAGTAAATATGATGTTGCGCTTATTTCCCTTTTATCCTACAGAACGATCAGCATAGATCAATAGTGTACACCATAAATACACGCTTAGCTCTTTCCCAAACATTTTCACGCAGCTACAGCCAACTTCGTTTAAAAACATTGTGACAAAAGGAGGAAATGCTCATGGTGAGCAAATTTCCCTTTTATCACAATGTTTCCAGCTCTTTTTAATAGTCTTACTTAGGTGTTTATAAAAAACAAAACTAAATATTTATTGTATATTGGAAAGGGTTAACGCATGTTTTATATGACTGATTAAATAACTGATTGTCAGTTGCTTTAACGCCGCTTTCAACAATGTTTTAGTTGTATCACTGCGTTTCCTAGGTAAGTTACCAGTTCTACTGGTCCATTTATCCTGACACCAGCCAGTCGTTGGTAATGCTAACCCCGCAACCCTGAACGTAAAGGACAGCCATTACAACCTTTTTTATGCCCCGGCATACGAAGTATGAGGGGCATATAGTTTTCCGGTCTGTTAGTCCGTCCGTTCGTCCGTCCGTCCGTCCGTTCGTCCGTTCGTCCGTCCCGCTCAGGTTAAAGTGTTTGGTCAAGTTAGATTTTAGTGAACCTGATGTCCTATCATTATGAAACTTCACACAAATGACAATCAACATATCATTGTTTAAAAAATTGTATCAATTTGAGGTTGGACCAACTGTTCGTCCGTCTGTTCGTCTGTCTGTTCGTCCATTCCATTCTCAGGTTAAAGTTTTTGGTCAAGTTAGATTTTAGTGAACCTGATGTCCTATCATTATGAAACTTCACACAAATGACAATCAACATATCATTGTTTAAAAAATTGTATCAATTTGAGGTTGGACCAACTGTTCGTCCGTCCGTTCGTCTGTTCGTGTGTCTGTTCGTCCATTAACAACCGGGGCATCCGTGTTCCATGGACACATTTTCTTGTTTGTCTTTGGTATGACCCGGCCGGGGTTCGAACCCGTGACCTCCTGCATCCGAGGCGGCGGACGCTCTACCAGTGCATCACCTAATGGAATATTCACTAATCGGTCGACTAATGGAATATTCACCGATGATTACATGTACGTTACGGTCATGACTCTATTATCGCGGTAGATCTATAGCGTGCCTACGTCAACTCGGCATAACACGACTGCAATCGACCTTCTCACTCAATTGTCCGCCGTTTCCGTAAAATGTATAGTTGAGCAGGACCGCATTACACATATGCTCAAATTGGACATTGAAGTTACGTCGAAAATGTGACAGGAAACCAGTCTATCCCACATCCGGCATTCTTAAGTATCTATATACAGTAAATACGTGATAACTCGAACTTGGAAGAATTGATTGATCGTTTGGCGTTTTACGCCGCTTTCAATTTGTTTAGTTTTATCACGGCGTTTCCTGGGTAAGTTACCAGTATTACTGGTCCATTTATCCCGACACCAGCCAGTCAGTCGTAAGGCTAACACCGCAACCCTGAGCGCCAATAAGGGCCGCCATTACTACAATTTTTGAAGTATTTGGTATGAACCGCGACCTCCCTACCCCTAAGGCGGTCCGAATTTAAAGAAAGGGAACCATAAATCAAACCCGTGTTCGAGTGATCGCAGAGTTTATTATACATTCATTAACTCTTTCAGCGCCGAATTGTTTAAAGTAGACACCCATGTTCAAAATCGGGTGTCTCCATTTTTCATGTTATAAAAGTTTGGTAAACAATGCCGATTTCAGGTGAGACAGCTCGTTACGAGCATGCCTACACCAGTGCTCGATCCCTGATCTAATGCTCCCAAAGCATAAGGATGTTCTGTCGACTACATTAGGAAGACGGTACAAACTACCTAGTATTAAATTTGGTAAACAGGCCGATACTATTGGACAAAGTACCTCTTTACCCATTCTTGTTTAGACCTCTGCAGGCTATTAGTCGATTATAGTCCAGTCATAACATTGAGTGCAACTTCACCTTCCCATGCACGTCCATGTTCTCTCGCAACACTAGTGCACGGTAAAAACCATTTGACCAATGTAAGAGGCGGCCTTTCCTTATATAGACCGGTTGTAAAAAATTGTAATCCACGAGTCGAGCTAGTCATAATGATTACTGCCCTAAATCGGAAAAAAGGATGCTCGAGCCGAGACAAGATCATACACTCATGTCTTCGTTCACCACAATATCATACAAATCAGAGGAATCCGCTGTGGTCGAGTGGTTAGCGTCGGGGATTTCGAAACCGGGTGTCCCGGGTTCGATCCCCAGTCGCGGCACTACGGTCATGGTAGAGTGCCCTTGGGCAAGGCACGTTTTCTAGCCTAGTACTGGTTTGTTTACCCAGGGATCATGAATAATTAAATTTAATTGCGCGTTAAATGACCTTAGCTGTCGATGCGCCATAAAACAATATACATTCATTCATTCATACAAATCAGACCCTATAGTTCACTGTACGTGTGGATACAACTACAACCTACATGGTCGTCTGAATTTAAATTTTCTAAATATTCGTGAATACGTGCTCGGTTTAATATGTTTAAACTCTTTCAGCGCCAAAGGCAATATTGATGTTTTTGCAAACAATGCTGATCCAGGTGAGTCAGCTCGTAACGATCTGTCTCACCTGAAATCAGCATTGTTTGCCTTTTCGTTATCAAAAATAGTCCAAAACTTTTATTACATGAAAAATGAAGACGCCCGATTTTGAACATGGAAAGAGTCTACTTTAAACAATCAGTCGGCGCTGAAAGGGCTAATGAAATTGCACGATACAATAAACGCCCGTGCTACCGTGCTTTACAATCGGAGAACTCGACAATCACTGCCTCTCTGTATACTTTTATTATATGGTTTATACCGAACGCTTTGGTAAGCGACTATTTGATTGGCCGATGCAAAGGTCAATCTGAGATGACCTGCATCTGGCAGTCATCAGATGTATATATGAGCGAGCTAAGATTCCGTCTGGTTTCACCGAGATTGCGCCTGCTACAAACTAGATTTCCTTTGGCAATCTTAAAACTTACTGTTGTATTTCCCTATGATGGTTACAATTTCTCCATAGTGTTTATCAAATCAATCTATGACTTCGGACGGACGGACGCTCAACGCAAAACCAATATCCCATCGGATATTGGTCGGGAATTGATTGATTGGGGTTTAACGCCGTTTTTAACAATTTCTCAGTTATTTCACGGCGGCCAGTTCACCTACTCGTGCATTTCCTGGTTTTCTCACACCAGTACTCCACACAACAATCTTCCCAAGCAACAGGCTGCTTTTCCACATAGACTTAGCCCATTGGTGGAAGACGAATGACGCATGTCGCATTGACTTTTGTCAATCGTCGGAAAGAAATTTGGCCTAGATTGACAGCCCGCGTCGCTACCGACAAAGCTACCGGGGCTCGGCCCTTGGTCGGGAATAAAACCATTGCAAATGAGAATTGCTTTATTCGACCAATTGCGCCTTTTGATATTGTTTTCAAAGATATATATTTCATATCTAGAATGGGCACAATATTAATTATGTGTGTGTGGGGGGGGGGGGGGGGGGGGGGGGGGGGGGGGGGGGGGGTATGTATAAACAACTCGGGATATATTAGGTATACAAAGATAACGATTTCAGAAAAATGGACTATGCGTTTAATGTCACGTAAAAGAAGACACGGAATAGCTTACAATGCTTGAACATATTGAATAGTAAAGAACTGATATACGACAAACGCTGAACCCAGACCTCAGATCCAAAATATCAATTGCACTTCGTCGACAATTCGTACCAACCCGGCAGTTTCCGGTAAAAATCCGTTAACATTACCGGTATGGTACGAATGCCTCGTCAAACCTCAAATGGAATGTCGCCATTGGTCCATTTACAATGCTGCACAAAGGTTAAGCACCAGTTGTCGTGTGATTTCCACAATGATTGAGATTCATACGCTATTAAAATAAAAAACAAAGGCACAAAATGAAATAGCAAATCACACATCTTTAGTAAACGAGATAATTTGGGATGGTCTGTTTGTCCAAAAAGTGTCAATACTTGATAGAAAAGCATCGTCAGAAGTATGTTGTCATGTTCTTGAAATCACGCTGAATTCATAAGTTAAATCTGGGTCAGGAGTGCCGTCTGGAATTCATACAAAGATGGCTGCGATGACGTCATAATGATGCGACTATACATAATATTATATACATTGTAGTCAGTAGCTGCACTTATGCAGACTTCTCCTGATCTATTGCTGAAAGTAAAAAAGAGATATATGAAGTAAAAGATATATACATATAAGTTCCGATCTACGAAGACGGACCTTACAGAATATGCGACCACTGTAGAGCCAGATCAGCCTGTGAATCCACACAGCCTAATCGAACTCGACACTGTTCCCCAAAGAGCCACATCATGCTTCGTGAAACGTTTTAAAAACATTGACTGGATAATGCCGGAAATATGATCATCGTAATGAAAAATGCACCGCATACAATGGTAAAACTACTGCGTATAATCAAAATACCACCGCATGTTTCGTAACTGACTGAATAAAATGTCATTTGAACTGCATATGACGCTGTTTGCATATCATATACTGGTTATTCTACTGTATCTACACACTTTTACACTGCATATTATTAAATAACCACCATATATAACAGAAAAGGCACTGATTATCATACAACATACATGTACCACGTCAATTGAAATATGTACCTCGTATACATGAAAATGTACTGCGTATAATACAATACAACATACTAAGACCGTAAAGGCGTTCCATAGTTTAGGTCTTTTTACTCTGATGTGCACTGGCATATATTTACCAAGTAAAGTAAATCATTTCGTAACCCCTTGCCAACATATGCTCATTTTTAGGCATCTGCAGCAGACGCCTTGTGAAAAAAACGTTCTGGCAAAAGGAGAATATGTTATTAATGGGCAACTTCTCCTTTTGCCACAAAGTTCAATAAATGAGCCGTCCCGCGAGAAAACCAACAGTATGGCCTCTGCGTAATGTATCGAGCCAACTCAGCCTGCGCAGTCCGCGCAGACTGATCCGGGCCGAAACATTCCGCCTCAGGGTGGTAGAGATATAGAGTAATGACTGCTGAATGTTATATAGTCAACAATGTTGGCTTTGTCGCGGACGGTTCAAATATACTTGAATTTATAGAGAATTACATGTTCTATGGGTTAAGTGTTGTTTTCCGGAGTACCGCTCAACATAGCGTTGACAATTTATTCCAGATCGAAATAGATGTATGTACGATATATTTATGGTTGGTGATGCGACAGAACGAATCGATTGATATAGAAGTGTGATATCATTTTCGTTAAAAAATAATCTTACGAAAAAGAAAAGAAATGTCATTGAGAGTACGTCATTATAGACGACAGCAGTACGAATTCCCAATATATAGTGGGACATGTAAAAAACATGGAATTGAACATAATCCTCGTCTAGGCAATTATTTCTAATAACGATATGTATGACCATAGTAATTAGCTGTATAGTTTTCGAACGTAGCACCTGTGTATACAATCTAGCGAATCGACTTACTTTCCTTGGTCGGTAAAGTATTTTTCTCCGCAGTGTCAGTTTTCTTCAGTTTGGTCTTATCAAAAGAAGCAACAGCGGATACGTCAGGTTTATCTGACATGGTTACTGAAATGGTAAAAAACATGTTTATTGCAAAATGACATTTTAAATGAGATGTTTCTAACACAACGTGGCTGTGTCATGTTTCCCCCCACACAAAAACATCTACAGCAGACGGCTTTGAATACATATCGACGGCTTGGCGTGAAACGGTTGTATCTAAAATTGGTATTTTTACCAAGGTTAATCACCTCGCCATAAAGTCTTTATAAGCGTTAACTCATTTTTCTTGGTAAACAATGGAAATTTAGGTGCCATTGCTCGTTCTGAGCAATGGCACCTAAATTTGCATTGTTTACAAAGGGGTCAAAATTGCCCGGAAACCAGGGTTTTCAAAATAGGTTTTTAGTTACAATTGTTTCACTTCACGCCAAGCCCTCGATATAGTTAAAAGTATCGAAACTCTTTACACAAATAAAGTAAACTTATTGAATGGAGATGGGAACATTGTGCCATAAGGGAAATTGCTCATTATGAGCAATCCCTCCTTTTGTCACAATGTATGCAAAAGATAATATTAATCACGCTCGATGACTGCTTCTTGGAGAAACAAACACTACTCGCGCTTGGTGTGTGAACAAAATCCTAAAGCCAGAACCCGCTCATCACCTAATTCGAACCCGGGACTATTGGTACCGGCGACGCTCTCCCACTGCACCACAACAGAATTGGGGAAAAAAAAAAACAACAACAACAAAACTGAATTCTAACAATTTACAGTCTAGTAATTGCAAGCTGTTGAACTCGTAGATGGGATCAACCTTATCGTGGTGCTGCTTGATAGAACACATTAACCCTTAGTGCAGGGTGGAGGAGTCTGTTTCGTGTCTAAATCACACCCCGTATACCATACACCACTATACATATATATATATACGTGACGGGTTACAGTGTCGTCGTATCCTGCTACGATATTCAACATATCAACTGCTAGCGAGCTGTCTAGACCAAGACCAGCTTTCACATTCGTACAATCTAATGTTGGTCCACATTTTGCTATTCATTACATATCCATTTGTAAAATTACCTGAATATGTCCGTTATTAACCTCCCCCCTTTCCGCCATAGAACAAATCCGCAGCAGTCGACTTTGAAATCATCTGGATAAACTCTTAAAATAAGTTTAGTTTTGGAAAAGAGTTGAAAATGTTGTGGCAAAATGAATAATTGCTCATGATTAATTTACCCTTTTCTCACAATAATTTCTAAATCTGTCTGATGTTGCGACACCAGTCTTAGTGGCAGACAGCATCAGTAGGTGGGAAATGAGTTTAATGAAAAGGGCTGAGCTGTACAGAGTAAAGCGTGAATTCTGAATCCACTTAAGCATATGTTGGAGGAACGTTATCCACTGTACTGAGAAATTAATGCTAATGTGACAGATTAAACTCTTCACTCCCTCATAAACCCTCGCGAAGTAAATTTGAACAGTTTTGGCTTAAATTTTAGACAATTATTGCTAATGCTTTAAACGATTTAAACGCATCTGCAGCAAACAACAGTTTGAAACATTGACATAAAGAGAAAATTACTAACAATGTTTCAAGTGTCAAGTGCTGTAACCCTTTCAGCGCCAAATTGTTTAAAGTAGACTCTTCCATGTTCAAACTCGGACGACTCTATTTTCATGTTATATGATTTTTGGAATATTTTTATAACTCACAGCCAAACAATGCAGATTTCAGGTGAGACAGCTCGTTACGAGCTGACTCACCTGAATCTGCATTGTTTGCAAAAAGCTCAATATTGCCTTTGGCGCTGAAAGAGTTAACGTTATTATGTTTACCTAGATTTGTTCAAAGTCGTCTGCTGCATATATTTATGTTGTATGTGGGAAAGGGCTTAGGTAACAGCAGAACGGTTTTGGAAAGAAAAGTCAATTTACACGGCAAAAATGAAGCTCCTTTTCCTATAGTGATTATTCCTATAGTATGTTCCGCGTTGGTCAGACTTCATGTTTGTCTGTACAGATAAGAGTTAACGTAGTATGGTATGTGATAGTCTGATGCAGACGGGATGGGATGAGTCATGATGTATTTATAAACAAATCCCTTTGAAAGGATACAGCAGCGTCCCCTTGGGTTTATATATGATCCGTTCCACGAGAAAACCAACAGTATGGACTCTTGCGTAAATCATCCAACCGGATCAGCATGCCGTGCAGGCTAACCCGGACAGACACTGTTCGCCTCCTGTGGATTTTCTGTTTCAGGAATAATTACTTTATAGCTCTATTCTTCTGCAATTGTTTTATAAACAACCGTCATATGGCCGAAAAGAGCTGCCAAAAGATCATGTTAGTTTACTGTACATTTCCCACCTATGCACGCGAACAGACGCATCTGCAGCAGACAGTTGGTCCTTTTTTGGAAAAAACCGTAGTGAGCAATTTCTCTATTTACTACTAGTTTTACAAAATAATGTTCATTTATTAAAGATTTCCATATGTTTAGGGAGAGTTTTTCAAGTGTGTAAATGCGGATTTGGGTAATTCAGATGGTGTGTAACAAATTATTCATCCCCTTCCATGTCTTCTATACGTCAGTGTAAATATGTAGATAGTATTGATTACCCATATACAACATATCTACGCCAAACGGCCGACTTTCAACACATAAAGGTAAATATAATGATTATGTATACAGATTATATTTTAACATTTTCCCTCACACGGCAATTCTGCAGCAGACGACTTTGAACGCATTTTGTCAAAACATAGAAAATCCATAATTGAATGGATAACCTATGGCAAAAAGTGGAAAACATTGTGGCAAAAGGAGAAATTGCACGTTTTGTGCAATTTCTTCTTTTGTCACTATGTTTTCAAAAAGCAGTCTGCTGCAGAGACGTCAGAAAGCGTCTATATGAGGGAAAGGGTATTAAGGAAGGTACACTTATTGAATAGAAACGGCACTTACTGGAAAAGGAGAACATTAAATTTTCCACAATACTTTTTTCAATGTTAAGAGTTAACGTAGTATTGCTGCAGTTGCGTAAATAATACGTCTGCATGTGAGAAAGGATATTATAAAATGTATTGTGATACATCAGTGTGTCATATGAATGGAAATTAACTTCTCACCACATGACAATCTATATATAAACCGAACCCCTTTCTTACATACAAATCTTGCAAGCATCCAGACAAAATATGGAAAATCTTTATACATGAGCATATCATAACTGACAGATTTAAAAAACATTGTGGCAAAAGGGGAAAAAGCTGTTTTGAGCAATTTCTTCAATTTGTGTAATGTAATTTGTCGTTAATAGACATAATAACCTTCTACACTGAATAAATCCCTAAATGTCAGATACCTTCACGCCAGTAAATGTTTGAAATGAAACACGCTGTATCCTTTTCAGCATAGGGCTATGACCTTTGGTTTCTGATGACGGACGGTGCGTGTTTCATACTCGAACATCTTCTGCTAATGGATCTGCAATCCAAACAAATTGGAATTCACTTTAATGCACATGGGCCACGTTAGAAGAAAAAGGATTGAGTTGAAGTATGCATATTGCATTAACCCTTTCCCTCATATATACGATTTTTGACGCCTCTGCAGCAGACGGCTTTTATAAAAACATAGTGACAAAACAAGCAATTTCTCCTTTTGCCACATGTTTTCCACTTTTAGTAATAGAAAATATCTACAATTGAATGGATAACCTATTTTTGACAAAATATGTTCAAAGTCGTCTGTGCTGCATAATTGTCGTATGAGGGAAAGGGTTAAGTGACGACTCGGGACTATCCTGTACATTCGCAAATCTCATCCCGGGTAATCTGGATTAAAAATGCAACTAGTCCATTAGCCGGACACCAGCCCAGTCAGTCGTAATGCCAACCCCGCAGCCCTGGGAGTCAAGAAGGACAAACATTACTACCATTTTTAAAGTATACCAACATTACTACCATTTTTAAAGTATACCAACATTGTTACCATTTTTAAAGTATACCAACATTGTTACCATTTTTAAAGTATACCAACATTGTTACCATTTTTAAAGTATACCAACATTGTTACCATTTTTAAAGTATACCAACATTGCTACCATTTTTAAAGTATACCAACATTGTTACCATTTTTAAAGTATACCAACATTGTTACCATTTTAAAAGTATACCAACATTGCTACCATTTTTAAAGTATACCAACATTGTTACCATTTTAAAAGTATACCAACATTGCTACCATTTTTAAATTATTTGGTATGACTGACGCGGATCGAACCCACGACCTCCCATATCTAAGGCAGACGTTTTACCACTACACCAGAGATGGTTGAGCCATACATGTATCCCCTGACAGAACAAATAGGTGCATGTTTGATTGTTTCACGGACATGTACCTAAAACATGTACATATTTTTTCTAAAAATGACCCAAAATGCAGCTGCGGCGATACACATCTGCGTAATGTATCGACCAGATCAGACTGCGCTGTCCGCGCAGACTGATCCGGCCGACACATTCCGGCTAAGGGGGGGATAAATAGAGTAGTGATTCCTGAAACAGAAAATCCACAGGAGGCGAAAAGCGTATATCCGGGTACGCCTGTGTACTTTACGCAGATTCCACAATGTTGATTTTCTCACGAGACGGCCTACACATTGATTATTGCCAAGCTACGCCCCTGTCGACGCAATTGCAGCAGACAAACTTTGCTACAATGTTGTTCAACCATTATCATGAATTAAACTTTGTTTATGAGAGGACGTTGTCAAATTCTACTACTGCATATTCTATACATGTGGGAAAGGGTCGTATTTATATAAAGCGATGCGTCCGATGTGGCTCACGCATAATCAATGTGGATAATCTCTTCATGCAGTATTCATATTTAAATAGAAAAGTTGGTGAAGCCATAACATCGTAAGTCATTAATGGATTTGGCCACGTAACAGTTAAGCAATCATGTATATATCTACGACATTTAAGAGTAATCATATGCAGCAGATGACTTTTGAAAAACATAAACTATTCATATATAGATTGTATCTACACTACTGCAAATTTGTTGTATGAGGGAAAAGAATAATGCACGTGTCTCTAAAATATCTTAACCCTTTCCCTCATACGACAATTCTGCAGCAGACGAATTTGAACATTTTGTCAAAAAATTGAAAATCTCTATAATTGAATGGATAACTAAATGACTAAAAGTGGAAAACATTGTGTCAAAAGGAGAAATTGCTCGTTTTGAGCAATTTCTTATTTTGTCACTATGTTTTTAAAAATCCGTCTGCTGCAGAGGCGTCAGAAAGCGTCTATATGAGGTAAAGGGTTAAAGAATGTTCCGACTTGTTTCCAGTCTAGGTCAACTTGTATGAGTCACTGTCCAGTTCAGCTGCCGCACGTCTCCTCGGATTGCTTTCACTCAGCACGATTGTTTATTTGACACGACAAGCGGACGGCAAGCAAGGATAGACATGAGACACACATGTCCTTGTGGTTTTGAAAGTATGTGAGTAACCCTTAACCAACTTATTCCCTCCTTTCACAATCATAATTGGTTAAAATGTTCAGACAATATAACTACAATTTCTCTTGTCAAACAACAAATCATAGTTGTAATTATAAACCACATACAATAAATAGCTACTAGAACTATCACTGAAGATGATAAATACCCCCTAAACAGCACCTTGACCTACACCATAACTTAATTAGTAAAAGGGCCATAACTCACATCTCCTCTTGGTATAGCAGCTTCATGTAAAATGTTATTGAATTCCACCCAGTTGTTTGTAAGAAATAGGCTGGACAAAATATGGCTTCCGACCGACGGACAGACAGACAGACAGACAGACTGCCCGACACAGTGACTCCTATATACCCCCTCTTCTTCGAAGTGGGTATAATTACATGAAATATACACGAAATGAGCATTTCGCCACGTCTTTCAAACGTTCCTTTCGAAATAGTTAACGGAAAGGAAGTTTAATTCTTATATCAGGATAAGATTTTATTCATTTGAGGTTGTTTCCTTTACAAATCAATTACTATCTCTACAAAAAAGATTACGGATTAAGATATTAAGATTTGATTCCAATGCTACATCACGGATGTTTCTCGATTCAAATCGATAACGAATTTATTCAAATAAGATTGCATTGCATGTACAAGGAAGCTAACGTCTCTGTGGACGGAAATAAAATAATCACCCCTCCATTGAATGACATGATATTTAAAACGATCTTTTGAAAACTTGCAACAAGGAAAATAGTATGTAAACAGGGGCGTAGCTTTGCAATAAGCAATATGTAGGCCGTCTCGTGAGAAAATCAACATTGTGGACTGCGTAAAGTATCGACCCGGATCAGCCTAAGCATGCCCCACAGGCGTACCCGGATATACACTTTTCGCCTCCTCTGGATTTTCTGTTTCAGGAATCACTACTCTATACATCTATTCCCCTAAGACGGAATGTGTCGGCGGGATCAGTCTGCGCGGACAGCGCAGGCTGATCTGGTCGATACATTACGCAGATGTCTATCGCCGCAGCTGCATTTTAGGGCATTTTGAGAAAAAATGTGTAGGCACGTGCCTACAGGGACTGGCTAACGTCCCTCTGAGGACGGAAATAAAATAATCAGCCCTCCATTGAATGTCATGATATTTAAAACGATCTTTTGTAAACTTGCAACAAGGATAATAGTATGTAAAACGACAAGGACATTAATGTACAAACAACGTAGGAGGAAGATTTATGTTAAGTGCCAGTAAAGCACATTATGCAGGGCGAAAAGTAATATGATGAAGAGCTTTTAAAATGTACTGAATATGAGCGGGTTGATCAGAGCCCACAGCTCTAGATAAGAAGAGTATTTCGAATCCCCAAAACCCTATATGACCCTCAAACCCTATGTTTTGGGTACCCACACCATTGTCTCAACGAGACGATTCTTTTGGGTACTCACAACATAGGGTTAAATCGAGTCATAACCGAGATAATGTTGGGAAAAAAGACTAGTTTACTTCCACTTATCTAGTCCTATGTCAGACTGCGGTTAATTTGGATCTAAACTTCTAACAAAAACAAATTGAAACTTGTTCGTACGAACGGGCCTCTGTGTGCATATTGTTAACTCGGGTTTAACATCTACACTATATCACTATATATATATATGTATATATATCTACACTATAGTATTTTTACCTATGCGTAGCTCCCTTTAGGCACTGTAGGCACGTGCCTACACATTCTCAAAATGCCCCCAAAATGCAGCTGCGGCGATACACATCTGCGTAATGTATCGACCAGATCAGCGTGCGCTGTCCGCGCAGACTGATCCGGCCGACACATTCCGTTTTAGGGGGATAGATGTAGAGTAGTGATTCCTGAAACAGAAAATCCACAGGAGGCGAAAAGTGTATATCCGGGTACGCCTGTGGGGCATGCTTAGGCTGATCCGGGTCGATACTTTACGCAGAGTTCACGATGTTGATTTTCTCACGAGACGGCCTACACATTGGTTATTGCAAAGCTACGCCCCTGTATGCACTTTAGAGAATCGTTTACAGGAAGACAATCAATGAAGTAAGAATGTCTGGTATGGCATACAAGGTATTTTTTACGATAATATTCATCTTTATATAATATAATCCATCTTTCTCCATGGATACATGAAAAGTAAATTGCTAACAGAAAATAAATCGAAGACGCCTATTCCAACCAATTCTCAAGCGTTATTTGCATGTTAAGTAAACTAACATTTCATATCAATTACCGGAAAAAAATGCCATAAAATCTAAACAGCATTCCTAAAATTCTTTTCTTGTAGTAAACTGTGGTAAAGACAAAGTGGTCATGTGTGTGTTGTAAGTTTACGAGTTACAAACGCTCCGTTTCATTCATATTTTATTTTTTATTATACTTTTATTTGTTAACAATAAAAAGCTCTGGTTGGGCCAATTGATTTGTATTTATTTCAAACTAAATATGTTTTCTTTACCCTTTTCGCCGAGCTCACGAATTGAAGCGCGTTAGCAGCAGACACAAAACAGTTTCTAAAACATTGTGGCACTAAAGGAAAATGCTTATGAGCAATTTCTACATTTCCCAAAATGTTTTTTACTCTGGTTACAAAGAAACATAAAGTCGGTTGTCGGGTTACATTTTGTTGTTTTCAAAAATTCGCCTGTTGCAGAGGCGTCAGAAAGCGTCAATTTGTGGGAAAGGGTTAAAGCTCCGGCCAACAGCTGTCTATGGTTGCTTAGATTAACGGTGGGAAATTTGACGTCCTAGCAGAATAAAATCGAAAACATAAAACAAGCAGCGTTTTGCCGAACAGTTGTTTTAAATTACAACGCAATAACATTCAAGGGAGTAGTTATGTAATGTCATAAGTAAGGCCTATTACGTGGCATGCATGTTATGCACTTAACATTTGAGCCGTCCCGCGAGAAAACATTGTGGACTCCGGCTTACCCGGATAGATCATTTTCGCCTCCAGTGGATTTTCTGTTTCAGGAATAATTACTCTATATCTCTATTCCCCCGAGACGAAATGTGTCGGCCCGGATTAGCATGCACGGACTGCGCAGGCTGATCTGGGTCGATACATTACGCAGAGGCCATAATGTTGGTTTTCTCGCGGGACGAGACGGCTAATCTGTATTAAAATTGTCAACTGATGATTACAATGCATGTAAAGTAGAAACAAATATAGCAATATTGTTTATGTTAACCCTTTCTCACACACACTAAATCTGCAGCAGACGCATTTGAAATTATGTTGGCAAAAATGTGGACATTTTCCAGAAAGTAGAGTTTAATTATTAAATGTTGCAAATATTATAACAAAAGGAGAACTTGCTCATTTTGAGTAATTTATCCTTTTCCCAATACGTTTTCAAAAGTCGTCTGGTCCAGAGGCTCCACAAAGCGTCCGTATTTGGGGAAGGGTTAAACAGATTGAACTAGAACTATCACTGAAGATGATAAATACCCCCTAAACAGCACCTTGACCTACACCATAACTTAATAAGTAAAAGGGCCATAACTCTGTAAAATAACATGCAATTGTAACCCCTTTAGGATATGCACATCTCCTCTTGGTAAAATTTTATTGAATTCCACCCAGTGGTTTGTAAGAAATACGCCGGACAAAATATGGCTTCCGACCGACCGACCGGCAGACAGACATACAGCCCGACACAGTGACTCCTATATACCCCCTCTTCTTCGAAGGGGGTATAATGACTTAATGTTGGTTTTCGCAGGGTATCGCACATTAGACTAACCATACTTCAATACCGTTATAAAATGAGTAGTTTTAGAACACTGAAATTACTTTTTCCAACAGCGTTTTCAATTCTGAAGTCAAATACAAAATTTATTTGAATTTTCCAGGTTTCTTTTTTTTTATATATATATATATATGTTGCCAAGATAGACGAAAGTGAAATATTTCGACTTTAATGAATCTCTTCGTATTGAAAACAAATGCAGATTTATTCTGTACGTAAAGGGCTCTCTTTATTGATTTGCTGTTCACATAAGAACGGAATTGTGGCCAAACTCCGCGAAAGGCTTAATAAATTTATGGCAACATCTTGAGACTAGTACAGCCAGAAAAATTAACATTAATCTCAATAAAACGTACTTTATACATCTCGCAGAATATTGATTTCCACACAAAATAGATGTGCTTAAACAACTTTATGGCATCATCTTGAGAAATTCCCCAGATATTGACTTCTAAACAACAAATAGATGTCTTATACATAACAGACACAATTAGTTAACTACTCAATGCGTTCAGTGTCAAGGAACGTAATCTGACGGTAGCGATTCCTTCAGCCAAAGTATAGCTACTGATTTTGACAATGATGTGCAGAAGGGCGAATTTAAATGTTGCAGTCATGAACAACTCGTTTACCTGATACAATGAATTCGGAATTTGATTTAAACTGTTGAAATTTAGAGTGTTAAATTGTTTAAACAGAACAATGTTTAAACAATTTAACAAAGGATTTTTATAAACGCTCTAGATAAGTTCATGATGTACGATTGAACGACCTATTTATTCAGTGGTGTAAAATTAAACACTTTCCCCTGTCCCACCAAATTTGATTTGTTTACAAAACCATACTTTATACTGGTTAATCCGTAGTTAAAATGGATACTTTAAGATAAAGTACAAGGAACAGACCAAAACAATAAATCCACATATTGGTCATTAACTCTTTCAGCGCCAATGGCAATATTGAGCTTTTTGCAAACAATACTGATTCAGGTGAGTCAGCTCGTAACGAGCTGTCTCACCTGAAATCAGCATTTTTTACCTTTTAGTAATCAAAATAGTCCAAACTTTTATTACATGAGAAATTGAGACGCCCGATTTTGAACATGGAAGAGTCTACTTTAAACAATTTGGTGCTGAAAGAGTTAAATAAACTATAGAATTGTCAACAGTAATTGCAGCGATACTATAACACCGTATACAAAAGGGTGAGAATTGAACTTACATGCATGGCTAGATTTTATGCGCTATTACAAGCAATTTGCGATAACGAAATTGACATTTAATGTAGATAATTGGCTCCTCTCTTAAATTGACATGTATACCATTGAAGACTCAACATGTTTGATCTCCCAAACAACGAAGCCCCAATATTACATGTACCCAAATTATTGTGTTCAAGGTCGGTATCAGAAGTTTACCTTTTTGTTTAGGTTCTACGCCGTCATCAGTAGAACTTCATTTTGATCCTGACGAGTGTAAACTGTTATGCAGGATCGTCCGACTGATCAATTAGGTAGGCAAAGTACAATCCTTGAAAGTCTACTTTGAATTGCAATAATTTAGCCAAAGAAGATTGAAATATAACCAGTCATTTGTAAATTATATTATAATGCATTCAACAAACATAGATCCACATACCAGCCGATTTCTTTTGAATATTATTGAAATAGTGCAATAGTTCATACGAGCTTAAACCTCCATTCAAATTGAAAACCACCAATACAAACTGTATTCAATATCAATGGCATGCCACTTAATCCGGATGAGAGGATTACACTAAAATGGACATTGATAACATTCCGGATGTAGCCAATTTTTGAGTGAATATTGAACAGTAAATTTTAAACCTAACGCGTTTTCTTTACAACAAACTTTGAAGAGAACGTCAGTGAGCCGTTTTGGAGACATAGAAACATTACTATACTTCTGATAGAACCGTACGTTGAAGGGTCTGTCGGTAAAAGGTCAACATATCGTCCTGAAAGACCTTGTTTTCAGTGTACAAAGAAACTGAAAGGTTCGCTATGCGTTTTTAATTGATAACTTCCACATTTTGTCAAAGATAAATGAGTTATATGACGGCGACAGAACACTTATGAGTAGTGGGTGACTTACCAGTACCTGTTAAGGTACATGGTAATTTAAATTTCACAAGGTCACTTCATCCTGCTAAACATGAAAAAATCGTGATAAATACAAAAACTTAATTATTGCACAGTAGAAAACTTTGCGGTAAAAGAGAAATTGCTGTTTAACTCTTTCAGCGCCAAAGGGAATATTGAGCTTTTTTGCAAACAATGCAGATTTCAGGTGAGTCGGCTCGTAACGAGCTGTCTCACCTGAAATCTGCATTGTTTGGCTTTAAGTTATAAAACTATTCCAAAAATCCTATAACATGAACATAGAATCGTCCGAGTTTGAACATGGAAGAGTCTACTTTAAACAATTCGGCGCTTAAAGGGTTAAGGAATTTCTTCATTTGCCACAATGTTTTTCGAATTCATCTACAGCAAATGCGTCAGAAAGCGTCAACAAGCGTCAACAAGCGTATGTCATGTGGTATAGGGGTTACTATGCTTGAACTAATGCTCTAATGACCTAATAGTTACGGTCGCATCACCGCCCCGGTTGAAAGTCGTGTGTCAACACATGCATTTCGTATAATCAAACAGTTTTCAAACGATCTAGATTAAAAGTCCGTCTGTTAAATCATTCACGACTGCTGTCATTAAACGTGCAAGTATTGTTTGATCGTTTGCATTGTGTTTAACGCCGTGTTCAACATGTTTCAATTATATCGCGGCGTTTCCTGTATAAGTAACCAGCAGCCGTTCGTCAACTACGGGTCCATTTATCCCGACACCAGCAAGTCAGTCGTACTGATAACTACCAAACTCTGAGCGCTAAGGAGCGAACAAGACTAAACCATGGCATAACATTGTATTAAGTTACATGATAAAGGAATATGAAAATGGCTAGTTGACTTGAAAAAAGGACTGAAGACTACATGGAACTTTGAAAAACGAACTGGTAAGATTGCGCAACGTTATGGTAAAGGGTGTATCAATTTAATGATTACAAATTATAGAAAATGACATTTTCAGGATGCACATGGCTTATTTGTGACTAAATGTCAGTGACTTAAAAACGTCTTACAGTCTTATTCAATCGTTTCCAGGAGTAACCGTGGATGTCCAGTTTTGATTTGATTGAGTTTAACGCAATGTTCAACCTTTTTTCAGTCATATCATGACGGCCAGTTCACCTATTCATAAGTTTCATGAATTTCCTTACTTTCTCACAGCAGTTTGTTCAGTGAAAACAATTAAGGAACAATTCATATCACCACATAAAATAACGGAGGGGAATTTGTGCAGCCAAATCTTTTGTTTCTAAATATTAGGATTAAAAGATGTTTACCTTTGTACAGTGTTTGCCATGTAGCGTGTATTGTGCGCAAACATCATTTTACAGAACGTTATGACTTTTTTTTATAAAATTTGTCATACAATATTTGTTTGCTTCATAGAGTAAAAAACACTTAAGATGAGAGTGGGAGAGTCTATAATGGTCGTATGACAGGTTACAGGTTGAAAGTCAAGGATATCTTTAGATCGTAAATGTCAAATAAAACGGACCTACCATAAAATATTATCTCAACTTCAATGACAACACTGGGAACTATATTAAACTGAAGTGGCTTTTTTTAATACACAAAATACCACCAAGTATAACATTGTACAGGTGGGTGAGAGTGGTTAAAGGGCACTTCTTTACGCCACCGTCTGAAGTCTTACAAAATAAGTCTATCAACAGAATTTCAGTCATAACACTGCGTTTCCATGGAAAATTATCAGCACTGAAACACACTTCATATATGGAGCGCTGGATAAACGCTTCGATTTATATGACCTGAAATAACTCTCCAGACTTATCGCCGACTTGGCAAAACTATTGGAGGTCATCGATACATAAACGCTGTATTAAGTAGAACGCCCACTCTCACAGTCGTATAGGACTGACCCTTTCAATATGATAATAAATTGTTATTTTTCAGATGCGCAGGGGTATACAGCTCTTTCCCCCTAAATATCCCTTATTATACAACAAACCCTATAATGTGGGTACCCAAAAACATCGTCGGTGAGACGATTCTTTTGAGTACCCACATCATAGGGTTATATGGTCAAATAAGCATCGTAGAACATAGTAAAAACGCCCCCTTATCTAGAGCTCGAATACTACCATAACAGAAACGATTCACAGTATAATTATCGATTATTTTATTTGTTCAACTTGCAAGGCTTTCTTCATTATTGATATTAGTTTCCGCTGTTGTTATTTTTATTCAAAATGGTTCGTTTGCAGACCATATAAGCCCAGTGGACCACATTCAGCCAACTTACGACAATAGAATAAATCAAACCGCTGTGATATCCTTTTCCTATAATGCTTTGGTATCAATATAACACCACTTTCCAAGCAGACGACTCTTAGACTATTACATGTCAAGGGTTTTAAGTCGCCTCTCGTCTGCAATCGAACAAAATTCCGATGCGCAGATTGGGGATAAAAGCAACAACTGCCAGCGATCTGTCCAAGAGTTACAGGCCTGGATATATCGATCTGTGCAGACAGACAGCGCCTAGTCTCAAACGTGGGTATGTCATGGAGACAAATTACAGAATTGTATGCTTTATTTGAATGAGACAATATATAGGAAATGAGTATTAATCATATTGCTTGCACAAGCTGATTAGAATATGTTGTTAACGTGTGTGCATTCGGATGAAACTCAGCAGATTCAGGGGCGTAGCTTTGCAATAAGCAATGTGTAGGCCGTTTCGTGAGAAAATCAACATTGTGGACTCTGCGTAAAGTATCGACCCGGATCAGCCTAAGCATGCCACACAGGCCTACCCGGATAGACACTTTTCGCCTCCTGTGGATTTTTTGTAAGACGGAATGTGTCGGCCGGATCAGTCTGCGTGAACAGCGCAGGCTGATCCGGTCGATACATTACGCAGATATCTATCGCCTTAGCTGCATTTTGGGGCATTTTGAGAAAAAATGTGTAGGCACGTGCCTACAGTGCCTAAAGGGAGCTACGCCCCTGAAATGGACAATATATGTCAGAATCCACGCCGTTCAGTAAAGCCAACGTGCACCTATTCGCATACACTGGCCCATGTAATGCATCAAACGAGGTCTCGACTACCTACTGGCAGGTGAAAATGGTTGATTGATTGATCAAATAAAAATTCTCAGTCATATCACGGCGGCCAGTTCATATACTCATAAGTTTTCGCCTGGCTTTCTCACATCAGTAATCCACACAGCAATCTTTCCAAGTAACTGGCTGATTTTCCACGTCGACTGTTAGCCCATTGGTGGAAGACTTATGTTGGACGATTGTCACAATGGCTTTTGTCAAACGACGTTAAGAACGCTGTCCGAGCTGGGGGTTCGAACGCATAACCCATGGATTGACAGCCAGCGTCGCTACCGACTGAGCTACCGGGGCTAGGCAAAGGTGAAAATGAATCATAACCGAAACACAAACAGTGAAGATGCTGATGCGGATGTACGACCAGCATGTATGGGGGAAGGAGGAATTACTCATACCGAACTTCTCCGCTTATTTCTCACGATGTTTTCAATAATGTAAAATAGAGAAGAACTCTTGATTACCCATTATGAATGGCACCCCAGGAAAATCAACATTTGGACATGTGCAAGCAGTGGTCCTACAATATATGCTAGCAAAGCATGGCGTGGTGCATTGGGCTTAACTCTATTAACGGTATTTCCTGTTATATCACTTCACGACCAATTCACTTAATGTGAGATTCCCGTTTCTCTTGAACCTAGCATGTCAGGGGCGTAGCTTTGCAATAATCAATGTGTAGGCCGTCTCGTGAGAAAATCAACATTGTGGACTCTGCGTAAAATATCGATCCGGATCAGTCTAAGCATGCCACATAGGCCTACCCGGATAGACACTTTTCGCCTCCTGTGGATTTTCTGTTTCAGGAATAACTACTCTATACATCTATCCCCCTAAGACGGAATGCGTCGGCCGGATCAGCCTCGATACATTACGAAAATGTCTCTCGCCGCAGCTGCATTCTGGGGGCATTTTGAGAAAAAATATATAGGCACGTGCCTACAGTGCCTAAAGGGAGCTACGCCCCTGCATGCTATGCCCCAAAAAACATTCTACCAAGGAACAAACGTTATCCAATTGGTAAAAAGATGATTCACACTAGCAACAATTACTTATTAATCAAAAAGAGAAAAAAATGACGAAGCAATGGTTCAAACCCATGACCGGTGGATTAATAGCCCCCATCGACACCAATTGCAGCTCGCCTGTAAAAGTATCCAGACGTCAGATACCCAGAAAGATCTGAAATGTGATCTGTATCAAAACTTGTCAGCTTCTTTCCGTAACGCGCCTTGATCGTATTCATATTAAATGTCTGGGGATTTATCTGGGGATGGTTGTTAACTTCAGACTGTATAGAATATTTAGGTTTTACTACAAAGTGCTCAAATTCTTTGGCATAAGTACAACTATTGAAGTACATGCATTTCTAAATAAGCGATCGAAACGAAAGTTTGGCTTATGTAAGCAGTGTATATTATGAGGTTTGGACTATTGATAGTTTAACGGAAAAAAAATCATAAGCTATGCTAGCTAGCAAACAAAGAGGAGTATTTGATATAAAGCGATAGTTAATATCATGTCCAAGAAATACAAAGCTTTGTAAAATGATATACATGATATCCGATTTAACTAGTGTCCTTGGAAACAGTCACTTACTTGAATAGCATCACATTAATGTGAATATATACATGTTTAACGTCAGGTAAAAATGTGTCCACGGTCATAATGCGAACAGTATATACTTGTGTATCACAATCTCGCCATAACGTTCACTATCATGAGTACGTGTGTACCTTTGCTTGGAGGTATTTAGGCACCATTGCCAGCTGTGTACCTTTGCTTGGAGGTATTTAGGCACCATTGCCAGCTGTGTACCTTTCTTGGAGGTATTTAGGCACCATTGCCAGCTGTGTACCTTTGCTTGGAGGTATTTAGGCACCATTGCCAGCTGTGTACCTTTGCTTGGAGGTATTTAGGCACCATTGCCAGCTGTGTACCTTTGCTTGGAGGTATTTAGGCACTATTGCAAGCTACTGTAACCGAACGTGAACTGTTTTACAAGATGCGTATTTAATCTTCGTAACCATAGACCCTTCACCCTTTCCCACATGCAGTGTGCTAATCACACGGATTCCTAGAAAGCAATGTAAAAACAAATACAAGGGTCCAAGCCCGTATTGATCCGATACATAAAACGCAATCAACATTCATTCAGGTCTCATATGAATCGCGACAACAGATTATAATTACTGCAAACAGATGCTGGTTTCCCTGGTGAATTCCTAGCGTTAATACGAACACTCGTTCTATTTCAAATAATGGAAATGTTCGCAAATGTTTCTATTTTGCTTGTAGACTTGGAACGTGTTTGGCAAAGTAAGTCCTTAGCTACGTAGTTTATCGTCGTAAAGATCTACAATAAATTTCAACGTGAATCAGGTTTCTCTTAAAAAATATATTAATGAATAATGTCTCCTTGTGCCGCACTGTTTTCAGAAGCAGCCTGTCGCAGATGCATCGAAAAGCGTCTGCATGTGGAAAAGAGTTTAATCCCTGACGTAAACCTTGTATCTAGCTTCGGTTAAACCCACACAGTTCTAGGTATTACATGATAAATGTCCATTTGTACATAAGCCATTCTTTAACCACAAGCTATACGTGTTATTAAACCATTTTATTTGTATAACCCAAGGAACATTTCCACAAGCGTATAATCCAGTAAACCACCATATCAGGAGCCTGGTTGAAAATTAACGTTCTGACAATGTTAAAGCAGCAGTTCTGCTTAAGAGTACATCATAAGGACCCTCAAAAGTAAGTTTTTCTAAAACCGGAACTGGAAAACCTACGACTATCAATTGAAAGCCGGAACCGGATGGAGATACAATCTACAATCGAGGCATGCGATACAAAATTAACTTCTGGTAGAGAGAATTATATAATTGAGGAGAAGGACATAATATGCGAGTCGTGAAGTAGGAAATATAATTTTAGCCGATTTATGAGTTGTAGATCAATAACTGTCTGCGCATTGAAACTTCAGTGACAAATTGGCAAACAGTACAGAACCAGATCAAAGAACGAAGAAGAGTGCTTGTTGTTCTGTAGTAGCACTCGTTGCAAAAGGTCCCCTAGTTCATGTGAGCACGTAGTCGGCAGCAGTATGAGTAAGTGCTTTGTCATTTATAGGATAAAATTTGCATAGCTTAGTTCAGGTTTTGGCAACATACTGCAGATGTACATTACAGTTGAATGTTATTGTATTGCACATTCCAATGGATTCTTCGCGTAACAGCTGGATACTTATAACTCACTTAACAGACGTAATGAAATAGAATCCGGGACTTTGATTTGTATCAAGGGCATCTTACGCCGCTTTCAACACTATTTCAGTATATAACACGGCGTTATTGGGGGGAAAATAACCAGTATTGTTGGTAGGCGTATCCTAACACCAGGACATAATTCGGAAGTGCTATCCCCGCAATCCTGAGCTCAAGAAAGAAGTCACTAAATAATTGTGAAGGTCCTTGGTCCGAATAAATCGTGATCGAGCCCCGTGCTTCCACTCTCTAGGCAGACACGTCTACACCACCGATTCAGAAAGGAATAAATGGCCAAAAACATTCAGTTTGTCGTGTTTATTATGTCAATGACAACGTCGATTATAATTGATCCCCTGATCATCGCTCCAAAATTGAAACAAAAGCGCCGCAAGCGAACGCTCGTCTGCTTTTTCCAAGTCGGATAAGGGGTATTACTGAAAAATTATTAAAGCTAGAGTCATGTGACTTGGTATAGACATGTTTCATTTAAAAATGTTGACAGGTTTGAGTTATGAGGTAAGGTTAAAGTTTTGTGACGACACAGACGACGATAAGGATATCACAATTCCGACTTTCTTTAACCCTTTCCCCCATAATAAATGCTGGTGCTTTAAACCTTTCCCACATACAACAATTCTGCAGCAGACGACCTATGACTAAAAGTGGAAAACATTGTGGCAAAAGGAGAAATTGCACGTCTGCTGCAGAGGCCTCAGAAAGCGTCTATATGATGCAAAGGATTAAAAAACAGACGAGCTAAAACAACATCGTGTAATGCACATCTTCAATTCATGAGTACAATAAGGTTTCGTGTGCAGAGACGACTTTCGCGTTTTCTATCGTAATCCATTGTTTAAAACGTTGAAATTCACTCCAGTCGCGGATGTCTAAATTTAAAAAAAACATGCACCGAGGTTACGTGACGGTTGCAAATTGCATCAAAGAGTACACAATTGTTCGAAAATCAATATCGCAGTGATTTGGAAGATGCAAGTATTGTAATTTGCGCAAACAATTACCACGATTGAGAAGGAATGACACCCCTAAACATCACTGGATACTTTGCGAAACGCTAGAAAAAACCCTTTATTAGAAACTAAATTAGATGGCGCATTTCAATTGGTTCAGGGAATAACATGCGGTGGAAATAATGCCATACAGTTAAACAGTGATTTAAATACAGTGAACATACAAACATAAGAAAAATCGATTATAACATTTAACTCGATCCCATTTCATAGAACGTATCTTTCTTTTAAACAGCGTACTTCTGATTACTCATACGAGCAGACCAAGATCAGAAAAATATGGCTCTGCACTATTCGCAAATATGTCATCGAAGGTTCTACCGACAAAAGAAATTATACCGCTAACATGCGTTTATCTAGGGTACCGCTTATATTCTCTATTTATGAAGATGTCTCTGAATTCGTCAGCATATGGGAATGGTTTTCCTACTAAGGACATTTCGTCAATACATGGGGAGGTCAGTGACTGCATGTATGAGTAATGCCAGACAGACAAGTTCATGTTTTGATAAACAACGTCGAGTTGGAAGAGTTCAACTGTTCAAGGTCGTCTTATCTTGAATGACTAACCGACTGCCAAAGAGGCTTTAGATTGGAATCAGTTCCCTAATGCTTAAGTAGTATTATAAAAATACTTCAGACTTCACTGTCTATAGTAGTTCCCAATTAATAAGCATTCAGTCCGGTCTCAGAGAGATGTCTTGAAAATATTGTCGCAAAAGGGGAAATTGCTCGTCATAACACGAGCCTTCAGACAGTTCATCCCAGTGTATTTTATATCGATGTAAGCTTAATGAACAGTTGTGAAACTCTTAACATGAAAACTATTTTAAAATGCGTGGGATAAATGGCGAAAAACTGGAAAGACACAGCATGCACATGTCTGGAACCCAATTGACCTGTATCGAGCATATTAGGATATCCTATATACGTTTACATGTACAGTGTGATAAAGATTTGACAACAAGTAACGACAATGCATAAGTTTTCTTATGAAGTAATTTGGAAACGGCAGCGTAAAAACAACATAATGACATGTGCATGGCCTATCAAGTGAAGCAAACATTGGCCTTTCCTGAAATACTTCCTGACTAGATACTGAAAAACATCACGGGCAAATGCAAATCAATTTTGCCAACAATGTGTCATTGTTCGTTGCTTAATTGGTACGAGATACAATTATTTCAATGTGTTCAAGTCGCATAATGCTTTGTGTTTCACATACTTCTTTCTGTGATGCAGACTTTTTTAATTAATAACAGGAGGCGACGTTATTAACCGAAATAACTGAGAGGCTCTTTAACCCTTATCTCGCTGTAGGTGACTTTAAACAACATGTACGTATGCAGTAATGCACGACTGTGAGCCGTCTCGCGAGAAAACCAACAATGTGATTTATGCGTAAAGCATCGACCCGGATCAGACTAAGCATGCCGCGCAGGCTAACCTGATTATACACTTTTCGCTCCTGTGGTTTTTCTGTTTCAGGAATCATTACTCTATACCTGTATCCCAAGCGACGAAATGTGTCGCCCGGATCAGTCTGCGCGGACTGCGCAGGCTGATCTGGGTCGATACATTACGCAGATGCCATAATGTTGGTTTTCAGTATATAGCAAAAACTATTCCTTTACTTTTTAAGGACGTATTAAAAAGAAATGGTGAAGCTATCAGAGGGTTAGGGGTTACAGTGAATGCATATAATAAACAATGGCAGTCTTGTCTGTTAACCCGTATCCTGCCGAATTCATACCTCCATCGTCATCAATATTTGAAAAAGTTCTGGAATATGTATAGAAAAATCTTTGCTAGTAGGTTTTAAATAGATGTGCAGCTAATAGTAAATACTGTAGACTGAACGAACTATTCGTAGATCGCCAATGTTGTGCGATTTAAATGGCGTTTAGCTTGATACATGTACTATAAAGAGTTTGCATTTGGTTTGTTGTGATTAGTCCAACCCTTTGCCATTTCAACACATCGGAAGGAAACCGCATTGGACATATCGAGACAAAAGCATGAAACATCTTATAGTATAGATAGCAAACAGATGAGGAAAAGGGAGAAATCTCTCATTATGAGCAATAACTCAATTGGCCACACTGTTGCCTGCAGATGCTTTGAACTAGGTCTGCATGTGGGAAAGGGTCTGAATTTGGAACGTGTCTGTATATTCATAAGAGAAGAGGGATAGTCTACGACAAATGAACAACAAGCAGAATCAATTAGCCACACCCTCCCTTCAATTCAGTGAAGTAAAGCGCTCTAATGATCCATAGCACGCAGACCTCAAACATTACATCACAGACAAAGAGCGTCTGCATTACTCAGATTCTACCATTTGGCATCTCCTTTGTTCGATTCGTCATCAAGTATGACTGCGTCATTCTCGATTTACTAATAGAACAATCCTTTGGATTATTGTTTATTGATTCATGGGCATCGACGTTTTCCGCAGACCTGCGCCGAGCAAATGCATGAGTGGTGAGCAGTGTTTGTCGGTAACGTAAAGCAGAATAACGTCGATCCATTCGTACCGATTTAACCGACCGAGATAGACCAAATACAATGCGGCACGTAATGATCTACGAACAGTTAAAGACCCGGGTGAGCCCGTGTATTCACAGTCTCACCAGAGTCTTCACTGTCCGTATACATTCAACATCTGGATGAAGAACTAGAAGTGTATAGCTGTACTAGTTATATAAAGCGTTAAAGAAAAGTAAAAAAGACAAAGTTATATGACGCGACCAATATAGAAATAGCATGGATAGTTTATCGATGTAGCTAGAACCTCGTAGTCGACCCATCTATCATGTTAGAGGCAATATCGGGTTTCAATAGATGTAATAGTTATAAATAATAAAAAGAAAAGATCGATATAGTTGGGACGTGCTACTTGGAAACAAGCATTAGGACATATCCGAACAATGCAGATCAACGTGCATTTCCTACAACTTCGATCTGGATCTGAACTGTTCGTGTATTTATCACATTATAATGGTTATAGAAACGTCTGGCAATCTTTGATAACATGGATCCGCAGACAGTTTTATATTCACCCTTCATAAATCATATAGGCTGTAGTTCATGTCTGGTTTCATGGTCTTGTCTGAATAAATTTCCCCAAATGTCGGTAAATGTGGCCAATGCTCATGAGGGAAAGTTAAAAAAGAGCAGTTGTCGGTTCCTTCGCTAAACATGTTTTTTTCGGCAGATAAAAACGGAATTTATGTGTTCATTAGAATGGTAATGATTATGAATGTACATTAGCATAGGCCAGTCTTTTTTATTTCGATCCTCAATCTTAAAAATGATTATGAAAATGCACGTGGTTTATAATAACTCAACGTTACATCGCACGACTTATACAATTAAAAAATTGAAAAATTAAATTAAAAACCCTTGCCAGGTCATACCAAATACTTTAAAGTTGGTAGTAATGACTGCCCTCCTTAGCACACAGAGTTGTGGTTTTAGCATTACCACAGACTGGCTGGTGTCGAGATAAATGGACCAGAAGTACTGGAAACTTAACCAGGAATACCGTGATATAACTGAACAAGTGTTGAAAGCGGCGTAAAACACCAAACAATCAAACAAAACAATAGATGCGGGAGGTCGCGGGTTCGATCCCCGATGGGGTCATTCAAAAGACTTTAACATTGTAGTTATTGCTTGCCCTCGGATTGTGAGGTAAGTAGTACGACTGGCTGGCTAGTTCCAGAATGGACAAGAAGTGTTTAAAACAGCATAACATATTCAAACGAATCAACACAGTGTCGTGTGTTAAGACAACAGAGACAGATGTTTATTTTTGTTTCACGAGACATTTTGCGCTTTAACCCTTTCCCTCATACGACAATTCTGCAAAACCGCAATATTGCCTTTGGCGCTGAAAGGGTTAAACCATTTCAATATAGCTACATTGACACTACTACATCACCTAACAAAGTAATATTTACACGGTTTGTGGTTCGATGGAATTCGCATCTTAGTTGCCTAATAAACCCACAGCTTTATCCGTGATAAATGGGGCTTTTACATTCAACTTGGAAGGAGTATATGTTATACTTCATCAGGGCCGCTTATACAAATGTACATGTATTCAATTTTTATCGCCATTACTATTCACTTAATTTCAAAACGGCTGCAACGGTGTGTCAAATGGGTGTACTCCGATTCAAACAAGACTTGAAAGTAAATAAGCCGTTCCATGAAAAAAAAAAACATTATGGACTGCGTAATGTATCGACTCGGATTAGCCTGCGCAGTCCGTGCAGGCTAATCCGGGCCGACACATTTCGTCCCAGGGGGATAGAGGTATAGATAAATGACCCCGAAACAAACTCCACAGGATTCGAAAAGCGTCCGTCTGGATTAACCTGCGCGGCATGCTTAGGCTGATCCGGGTCGACACTTTACGCAGAGTCCAGAACGTTGGTTTTCTCGTGGAACGACTCGAATGCCGTTTCATTTGTAGAGGTGACATTGGAAAGGAGCATCCCCAATGTTAACCTACGGTACCCAATACAGTAGACTGTTCTACCATTGAAACCCATTTGAATATTCGACTCGTCTGCATTATAATTTTGAAAACATTGTGACAAAATGAAAAATTTCAATTTCAAAAACCTTTATTTGACACTCAAACCAAATTCTGTGGATACTCAAAAGAATCGTCTCCCGAGATAAGATTCTTTGGAGTATCCACCAGGGGCGTAGCTTTGCAATAATCAATGTGTAGGCCGTCTCGTGAGAAAATCCACATTGTGGACTCTGCGTAAAGTATCGACCCGGATCAGCCTAAGCATGCCACACAGACCTACCCGGATCGACACTTTTCGCCTCCTGTGGATTTTCTGTTTCAGGAATCACTACTCTATACATTTATCCCTCTAAGACGGAATGTGGAAGCCGGATCAGTCTGCGCGGACAGCGCAGGCTGATCTGGCCGATACATTACGCAGATGTCTATCGCCGCAGCTGCATTTTGGGTCATTTTGAGAAAAAAATGTGTATGCACGTGCTTACAGTGCCTAAAGGGAGCTTCGCCCCCTGTCTCCAACATAGAGTCAGGGTTGTATCATAAGATACAACAATTGTGGGAAAATACCAGAATACTCCTTATCTAGTCCGCTGAATTGCTCATAATAAGCAACTATTTTCCCTTTTGTCACAAGTTTTTCAACTATATTCAATAATCATATCTTCTGCTTGAGATGTTTACATTGTAAAAACAACGTCGTAAAACATCGTCGTCTGCTGCAGATGTGCTGTATGTGGGAAAGGGTTGGTTTTATAATGGTAATTGCTTTACGTACAACACATTTACACTACCACCTTCTATGGGCGTGGCATTTAATCTACCCGATAGCATGTACACGGTGAAACGCCCCCTTTCACGAGTACATCAAGTATGTGGTGTTATATTTATAAATGAATACACAGGTTTAAATAGTCCAAACACCTCAATCGCTCTACGTCACTGTATAAACATAATCATCATAAAAACGTACATGAATTTGAGCCGCCTCTTGCGATACATGGGAACTTATTGTCCCAACACCCAACCATTAATATGGACAGACTCTGGTGATACGGGAAATTATGAACGCCCCCATCACACAGTGAGACGATTCTTTTGAGTACCCACAACATAGGGTTAGAGGGTTAAAACAGTACTTTAGAACATGCTCCGATATTGGTTTTTGATTGAGGATAAGGACATTTTTAAGTGCTCAAGATGAATAATAAGAATTTACTCATGTATGTTAATACTAGAACTTAAGGGTTTCGCGGGATAGAATGAGAGGAGCAGAATTACATATTAACTACCAACCGACCACACACCTCGGATGCCAAATGCACGATTACATCAACTTTCAATTATTAACATTTTTAAATCATTTTCCTATTATGGAAAATGGTGAGATAACAGACGTGCTTTTAAACACATTAAAATGTGCATGTGGTCAAAACTTTAAAAAAAATGAAATTATTTCACTTCCGCATTCGGGGGAACCTAAGATGCTGAAGTAAAATCCGGAATTTTATGTATGCAAATTTCAAATTTATTAAAATAAAAATAGAATATTAAAGAAAAACAATGAAATTAAATTATAATCGTCAGTAAGTTATAAACGCAAATAATTAGAATGTAACGTTTAAGATACCTACTTGGTTAAGTAAGGTCTCGAGTCCTACACAGGCGAATTATTCAGCTACTCTTGTCGGCTTCAACAGACACACTGCCAGTAAATGAATCACACATCGATTTTACCCGTCGCGGAGGGATATTTACAAAACGCGTCGTCGCTTTCTTACGCGAAATACACCACTCATTGTAATTTTCCATTATTGAAAATGAAATATGTGACATAAAATGACACGTAAATCGAGTTCATATACTTCAAAGCAAAATGTTATGTGTATTTTTGTAATAATTTAATCGGGATTTGTTTGTAGATATGCACGTTTTTTTCCGGACTACTTTTTATTTATTGTACATTCTAATGAAAATTGAAAGTTAGTGTGAGTGTACTTGAGGCCCGTCATGTACTTGACTCATCGCTTGATTCGCCTTAATAAAGGATGGAAATATACATCATTATCCCTGTCTCAACGTACAACACATCTGCAGCAGACGACTTTGAAAATACATAATCAGAACTATATGAAAAATCTATATAAATACAAATAGAATTATTGTATAGAGTTGAAAACATCGTAACAAAAGTGAAATTGGTCATTACAAGCAATTTATTGTTACAGTGTTTTAAAAATGTATCTGCTGTAAAATCACCTAAAAGTCGTCTACATGTTGGGGAAATGTTAATGGTTAAAACTTATATGATATATTCATTTGCACACTAATTTATCAATAGTAATTTCTCAGGTAATTTTATTTTAATTGTGATTTTTTTCCAAACGAACCAGCACAAAACTGAATATGTTCACGTCAGGCGAAAACCGAGCACATTAACCCTTTCCTTCATATAGACGCTTTCTGACGCCTCTGCAGACGGATTTTTGAAAACATAGTGATAAAAGAAGAAATTGCTCAAAATGAGCAAATTCTCATTTTGTCACAATGTTTTCCACTTTTAGTCATAGGTTATCCATTCAATTATGGAAATTTTCTATTTTTTGACAAAATATGTTTAAAGTCGTCTGCTGCAGAATTGTCGTATGAGGGAAAGGGTTAACCATTTTCCATTATACAACACAACTGCAGCAGACGACTTTAATTAATCTGGGGAAAAATATGAGCAATTTCTTCTTTTTTGTCACAATGTTCCAAAACTCGTCTGCTGCAGAGGCATCTGAAAGCGTCTATATGTGGGAAAAGGTTAACCTCATCAGAAGTGTAGTAACTTTATCATTTAGAAAGTTCTACAAATTCAGAATCAGCATGAAATCATAATGGTTTGTATATATACAGTTTATTATCTGTGCTTCACGCCGCTTTGAACACTTGTTCAGTTATATCACGGCGGTTCCTGGGCAAGTTGCCAGTACAACTGGCCCGTTTATCCTGACACCAGCCAGTAAGTCGTAATGCTATCTCCCTGATCGCCAAAGAGGGCAGCCATTGCTACCAATGTTTTAGCCTTTGGTATGACTCGGCCGGGGATCGAAACCGCGATCTCCCGCACCCGCGGCGGACGCTTGTATGTATACAGACCCCTTGGGTCATATGACATACCCGTTATAGCAAAGCTAACATAGAAAGCATCAGATGTGAAAATAGCAAATTGTTTGTTTTTTATGCCGCTTTCAACACTTCAGTTCAGTTATATCACGGCGTTACCTGGGTAAGTTACCAGTACTACTGGTCCATTTATCGGGTCACCATCCAGTCAATCGTACTGTCAGGGACGGAGATATCTTATCTACGTCCCTAGTAATACTAACCCCATAACCCTGAGCGTCAAGGAGGGCAGCCATTTCTTTGAAAATAAATGACAAACGATCATTCCTAGACCATCTAGTGTTCGAACCAAGGACCTGCTGGATAGGAAATAAAGACAAACGACGAGTAACACTTGAACAGCAGATTGACGGTAAATAATTGTTTACTTCACATTTCGTTCACTGCCGGAACCGATGTGTCAAACAACTTGATAACGAACGACGATTAGAGTGAGAGTTTATCTCATGTGAAAATAACAAACGATACTTGCTAGACCTACTTCCGTGTTTCATATCAACCTCTCTCTCTCTCCAGAAAACCCGACATTTACGCGAAGTCCAAACTCAGTCAGCACCAATTCATAATATAAGCCAGCACATGACAAAAAGTACATCTTTACTTTTCTGAACAGTATACAGGTTCACACCATCTTGTCCACAGTCTTATCAGAATCTACACACGTTGTAAATAATTTGTGAACAGGGTAGATCCGGATCTAGACTTTTCGAAAGAGCCAACATGTACATTTTCTCATGTACTGGCTCTTATAATCATTAAGGAAAAATGAGCGATGCTATAACATTGAAAAAAGTCAATGCGACACCCGTCATTCGTCTTCCATCACCTGTGAAAGAGCAAAGACTGTTGCGTGGTGTACTGGAAACAGTCAGGAAATGTATGGGCAGATGAACTAACTGGTCGCCGTGATATGAGTGAATATTTGTTAAAAATGCGTTAAACCACAACTAATTAATCAATCAATCAATTCCATTGAATGATTATCACACGCTTATTACATGACTCTGTGTGTGTAATGAGTACGTGTCCGCCTATAGACGATATCTACATGTATCGGTGGATAGTGTACGTAGTTCGAGATGCTCGAGCATCCACTGGATAAACCGTGTATGTTGTTCCAGCCATTCGAGGATTGTCAATAAACTAGTGCAGTCATGGAGGAGGGGCTGTGCGAATACCAATTTAAGACACGAAAGCAACCACAACCGCATGCAATAAGAGAGATAGTCTGATACCCGGCGCACTTTTTATTAGTACGTCAGGCATGAACCAAAAATGGCGACTAGATTGGTTATGTCCCCTTGTATATCGCTTTCGCATACACAGTAAATGAGAAAATATACA
Source organism: Serripes groenlandicus (assembly GCA_031761405.1). Lineage (NCBI taxonomy): Eukaryota > Metazoa > Mollusca > Bivalvia > Cardiida > Cardiidae > Serripes > Serripes groenlandicus. The sequence goes on from JASEVX010000006.1 coordinate 66,750,051, forward strand.
ACTGCTTTTCGTAAATACTACCAAAACAACTTGATGTTGGAAATAATACATAAATAATGCAGCAAACTTTATTCAGAGTTTGAAAGGTTAACCAGTCGGTCCACAAAAAGTGTTGCCTCTAAATCGCATTTTGAATATTACACCTTTTCTAAAGGGCGCTGCCATTATAGATGTCAGCCTCACCCTTTACTGTAATGGTAGGGGCATTTTACTCCATCCAGACTTAACAAGAAAACTTTTCAACAAAAGTTTATCAACTAGTTATTTAAAAAAAAAATATATATATAAACCGTGTTCTCCAAATTAATTAGTTAAATCTCGTATCACCGTTGTGAACAATTCATTTGGTTAATAAAAGACAAATCACAACATTCCTACGTGAAGCAGTCTTCCAACGAGAAGTTGCTTCTTTTCTTTACAGAATTCAAGAGGATCACGGCTTAGTGCATTTCAGGCTCAAGATTTCCCATAGTGCATAACTGTTAGGTTGAATCAAACCGTGACAGCACTGGCAATTGCAGGTTTTTATCTTTAGTGTATAGTTTTCATGAGATGTTGTGATGTACATGAGGGGTCAAAGCCTTATATTCATTTACAAATACTTTTCCGTTATTATCTTCAGATGCTTTCAATTTATTTTTACAAAATTTCACTGGGAGCCTTTTCGTTTTGAGGCAGTGAAGCTATCGCCCCGTTCCAATACATAAAGCAATTCTGCATCAGACAACTTTGAAAACACTTTTAAAACAATACACAAATTATCTTAGAAATTAAAGTATAGGTATAGGATAACATACAATTGAAAACAATGTAACAAAAGAAGAAAGTGAATATTTAGAACAATTGTACCTTTTGCCAAAAAGTTTTCAAAAGTCGACTGCTGCGGATGAGACAAAATACGCCTGTATGTGGGAAAGGGTGATACATGTGTATAAAAGCATGTAATTTGTCTGCGAACGGCTAATCGTCACCATGGTAATGTTATCATTATAAACCTGATCTGAGTTTATCACTTTATCTCAAGTTCTCGGGTTTCTCCACAGTGATAAGAATCGACCCCGTGTACATGTCAGCCTCACAAAGATTTCCAATAATTAGTGCCATGTAATATTCTAGTTCCTTATAACCCCGTATTACATTGGTTTCATCTATGAACAAGTTATTAACCCTCTCCAACTTACAACAAATGTTAAGAAGACGGCTGTGAAAACATCTAGGCAAAAGCATGGAAAATCTCTAGAAAAAAGTTGAAAACATTATGGCTAAAAGTCCTCTGCTGTAGATGCGTCAAAGAACGTCTACCAGTGGGAAAGTATCGTGAAGTATGACCTACGAATTGATAAATGTCGACCCAAAATCAGACTGCACAAAGGTTCAGGTTGATGTTGATATATATTTATTACTCGTAGTCTACATACAGTCTATACAGTCTATACAGTCTATACAGTCTATACAGTCTATACAGTTTATATAGTCTATACAGTCTATACAGTCTATACAGTCTATACAGTCTATACAGTCTATACAGTATATATAGAGTATCTCACAAAATGATCGGCAAATGAGCCGTTCCACGAGAAAAACCATCATTATGGACTCTGCGTAATGTATCGACCTTGATCTGCCTGCGCAGTCCGCTAATCCGGGCCGACACTTTCCGTCTCAGAGGGATAGATGTATAGAGTAATGATTCCTGAAACAGAAAATCCACAGGAGGCGAAACGTGTCTATCCGGGTTAGCCTGCGCGGCATGCTTAGGCTGATCTGGGTCGATACTTTGCGCAGAGTCCACACTGGTGTTTTTGCGCAAATGATTATTTAACCAGCGTATAGCAGGATTAGGGTTAAAATCGTAGTATTTTTATTATTAAATATTTTCAACATACATGAATACATACTTGTTCGTCAATTTTGTTATCGAAATTATTTTACTCAGTAATAACAAGGTTGAGTATGATGTTATAAAGTAACAAGACGGATGTTTGATGCAAAGCATCAAAGAGAAGCCGCAATATTTCGTTTCACATGAAGAAATAAGAAAAAAGATCATTTAAATCCACAAACATTAGAACAATTTAATCTGTAGTCAGTAATGCTGATATCGATTATTGAAGATATAAGTTTTATGTAGGATATTTAACCTGGCAGGGTCTGTGTTAAGTGAATGAGATAATTTAGAGTTAAGCTGATCATAAAAAGTGACATATAATACTAAAGATAAATGGACAAGAGGTTATGATAAATTTAAATTAGTACCAAAAACAATCAACTATTTGTATTGAACACACGCCCTGTTATGATAATGTTTTATCAAATAATACTGACACACAGAACATCTGTTTTTCGTTTGTATCGGTAAGTCATGATAATGGATAAGGGTTTCCCACATAAAACAAATCTGCAGTAGACGATTTTGAAATTATCGAGTAAAAGAAAATCTCTATAAATGATCGTATGATAATTGAAAAGTGTTGAATTATTGTGGCAAATGCAGATATTGCTCATTATATTGCCACAATGATTTCAATGATGTTTACTCTGACAGACTTTAAAATCATCAAGTACATACAAAACATAGAAAATCTCTATAAATGATAGTAAGATAATTGAAAAGAGTTGAAATTATTGTGACAAATTGAGCAATTGAAACTATGACCAAAGCTGTCGTATTACAAACGCACAATCTCGAGTTGACGAAACTGATGTGAACTCGTGTCGTGATAAGCATTCAGAAAATCAAGTAAACGTATTTCTATGTACACGTAATCCGAAAGATTGACAATAGCTGCAGCGACTTTTGAAAACATTGTGACAAAAAGAGAAATTGATCACGAGGAATTTATTCTTTTGCTACAATGTTTTCTACTTTATGTCCATAAATTATACCTTCATTTAGCAAGATGTTCCAATTTTTACTTAATGTGCTACGTATAAGGGAAAGGCTTAACATAGGAACTAGTTTCAATTTTTTTGAAAACGTTAAACCAGTGCTTGAAAATTTACTTGAATTTATTTCTCAAACTATAAATTTACCAGTTGATATAAGAGTTGAAATGCTGTCTACATTTACAGTGATAAGTTAAATACAGTTCAGTTAATCCGATCACACTTTGTTTGTAAGAACCAGAAGAATTCATTTCATTTAAGTATTCTGGATGTTCACATCGCATCAGTGATAAAACATGTTGCTGGCTAGGTAAAATACACCGATATCGTGTTTACCGCGATATTCATGAAATATGGAAAAGTAACAGCGAAAAAGAACGAAATTGATCTTGAAACAGATATTTCTGTGGTTTAAATATTTTCATGTCTGCATTTTGCGATGACAATTGTACTCAAAGTTAACTTTGAATCCAGTATGTACTGAACATGAAAGTCAGATTATTAAAAGCAAAGCAAATGGAAAATGTATGTGAAATTGCGATAAAAATGAAAATCTATAAATAGACTATAGATGAATGGTACTGTCTTTTATTTTAGCTCTTAACTTGATTCGGGAACCAGAGTCACTGCGTGGCCGCTTACGACATTTACACACTAGACCAAATTGAGATCGGTTTAAAACGCGTTGGTGAATACGGATTAAATCTAAAACGTGGACTAATATTAAGATTTAGATTTAGACAGATATCTAAATTGAAAAGTTTAGTGAATACGGGACGAGGATTCTTCGTCTAATTACTGCGTAATATATCATAGCATGTAATTTTAAGGAACCAGACTACATTTACAAATTCACTAGAATATTGAATATTCAATTAATATACTGGCCTTTGTCTTTTGTTTTTAATTTGTAAAACTCACACACGTATATAGAGTGTAAAAGGGATGTTTTAAAAGTCATTACCTTAAATTAATGAACTTAGAAAGGACAAAGAGAAATCAAGATATGTGGTCACGCTGGCAGGTCTAAATATTCTCATTGACCGAAAATTAAAAGCATCCCTACAGGGCGGCTTCCATCAACGTATATCTGATGTTATACCGTTCACAAACATTCAACTTGTACCATTTCTCATGCACAGGATCATTTTGATTCGGATTCATAGAGATGTGAGCCGTCCCACGAGAAAACCAACAGTGTGGACTCTGCGTTAAGTATACACCTGGATCAGCCTAAGCATGCCGCGCAGGCTAATCCGAGCAGACACTGTTCGCCTCCTGTGGATTTTCTACTTCATGAAGTATTACTCTATATCCCTAGCTCACTGGGACGGAATGTGTCGGCCCGGATTAGCCTGTGCGGACTGCGAAATGCTAGTTATCTCGCGTATCATGTATTGATTTTCGTAGAATTTTACACCTTTTTTGTTTGTTTTATTGGAGTTTTACGCCTTTTTTCAACATTATTTCAGTTAAATCACGAAGACAGTTTATTGTTTTCATGATCCCTGGATAAACAATGTGCACTCCACCATGATCGTCGTGCCGCGACTGGAGATCGAACCCGAGACGCTAGGTTTCAAATACGCGACGCTAACTCGACCACGCGGACACAAGGCAAGTTCAAGTCTATAGTACCCTTGGAAATATATTTTTCTGAAATCTAAATCAGTAGATGCTTTATTGATTTGGTTTATAAGGCCAGTTAAGTTAATAAAGACATAGTCGTCTAAAATATCATCTATATACGGATTGAACTGGTCATTGGCACATGCAGAACAAAGAAAGTTTGATTGTTGTGAAAATGTGAAACTTATTGATTCACCATTTCGAGGGCTTGGCGTGAAACGGTTGTAACTAAAAACCTATTTACCAAGGTTAATCACCTCGCCATAAAGTCTCTATAAGCGTTAAATCATTTTTCTTTGTAAACAATGGAAATGTAGGTGCCATTGCTCGTTCTGAGCAATGGCACCTAAATTTGCATTGTTTACAAAGGGGTCAAAATTGCCCCTAAACCAGGGTTGTCAAAATAGGTTTTTAGTCACAACCGTTTCACACCAAGCCCTCGATATGTTCCTAGATGCTATTTAAGTCGCCTACTGCAAATGTGTTTAATGAGGGAAGGGTTAAATACTGGAATCAAGTTATATTTTGTGTTGAAATTAACCGACAGAGTCGCATGGCAACGCCTCTGTGGAAATTATTTGTGAAAAGATCATTAGAAAAGGAGAAATTTATCGACGTCATTGTTCTTACCTTTGTGTTAAATGTTGCATTTTCGTGTGAGGCGAAAGACGGTCAATCGACGCGCGCACGTTGTGCAGTACGAGTGCTTTGTTACATGTAATTTCTCACAATGTTTTCTGTAACAGAACATTATGATTACGTCGCGTTTTGGTATCTTGATGCATCTGCGTACAGTGAAGACTCAGGTTAGTCCGTGTTTAAACACAGTCTCATCAGACCTCCACATACCTCTAGATGTCATTATAGTTCTAGATGCAAGTTTTCACAAAAATAACTAGACAAATAACAGGGGCGTAGCTCCCTTTAGGCACTGTAGGCACGTGCCTACACATTTTTTTCTCAAAATGTCCCCAAAATGCAGCTGCAGCGATAGACATCTGCGTAATGTATCGACCAGATCAGCTTGCGCTGTCCGCGCAAACTGATCCGGCCGACACATTCCGTCTTAGGGGGATAGATGTATAGGCCTGTGTGGCATGCTTAGGCTGATCCGGGTCGATACTTTACGCAGAGTCCACACTGTTGGTTTTCTCACGAGACGGCCTACACATTGAGTATTGCAAAGCTACGCCCCTGAATAACCCTACTAGTGTTACGCCGATGTATCCGCGACGCAAAAGTTAGAGTCTTTGCAATCCAGTCCGACTACCTTACATATAGAACTTGATGTATCCGCGAGGTAGAAGTTAGAGTCCTTGCAATCCAGTCCGACTACATTACATATAGAACTCGATGCAAGTTCTGACAAAAACAACTAGTTTGTTTGTTTGTTTAATTGGGGTTTACGCTGTTTTCAACGTTATTTCAGTTATATCACGGCGACTGTTCACATATTCATGATACCTGGGTAAAGAAACCAGTACAAGGTTAAGGAATGTACCTTGCCGAAGGTCACTCCACCATGACCGTCGTGCCGCGACTAGGCAGTGAGTCCGGGACGCCCTGTTTCATATCCCCGAAACAACTAAACTGGACTTCTAGTTTAAAGCCAGGGTAACTTTTACCACGCCGGAGAGGCAATAAAACCCATATAAACCCATATAAACGCTTGTCGATATCAATAGGGAATAATCGACCATTGTTCGTCTGGTGATGAGTTAACACTTTCTCACGTACAGCTAATCTGCAGCAGACAACTTTGAAAATATCATATCGTGAAGTATGACTTAAGTTTTGAAAAGCTTAATAAATTAACGTGTATCTTTTTTGAATAGAATTGAAAACATTTGTGGCAAAACTGGAAAATGCTCATCATAAGCAATTTCTCCTTTTTCCGCAATGTTTTCAAAATTGTTCTTCCTCAGAAGCGTCAGAAAGTGTTTTACTTCCCGACAGTTTGTGTCCGGAATAGGCCATGTCATATTGGTAAACGTAGGGGATGTGTGATCGGGCGTCCTGGGTGCGAATTCTGCTTCTGGCGGGGTGCTGGAGGCACCTTATGCAAGTCAAATCTCCAGCTAAGTACCGATTAGGCACCTAGGGTTCATGTATACGCGTATACTTTCGCCGCGCTAAACAAAAACAATTGAGAACAAAATATGAAAACGGCATAAAACCACAATATAACAAAATATCTCCCAATGGAAAAAAATATATTTCAACCTCATATCAGTACCTTTTGTTATTGATACATTTAAATCACACATGAGGTATTTATAATTTAAAAAAAAAAGTACATGTTCTGTTTCTAGTCTACGAACATTAGAGGAAATCTGGGAAGCCAGGGGCTTGTTTGTACCCTACTAATATTACAAAGAGTGAAATGTAGTCCGACCCCTTCACACTTTTCTTTCAGCATCTGTTCAGTATGAGTCATGCGGGGTTTTGATGTTAACGCGACCCTTCACCCGTTATGATAGCTGTGGACTACTCCAAATTCAAAACGTTTCACTGAAGATATGGAAAATGTGTGGGAAATAATGTATGGGTTTATTATATAGTGTCATCCCTATTGAAAGGGTCAGTCATTTCTCACATACGTGAAACCATTGTCCTGAGTATTCTTTTTTCTTCCCGAGTACTGTATATGTAAACACTTGATATATATTAACCCTTTCCTACATGTAACGCAATTGCAGCAGGCGAATTTGAAATCATATAAGCAAAATTGTAAAAAAGATCTATAAATGAAAGTTTAACCACAGAATAGAGTTGAAAACAATGTGGCAAAGGGAGAAATTGCTTATCATGAGCAATTTCTCCTTGCACCACGATTTTTTTCCAAAATCGTCTGCTGCAGATGTGTCAAACTCCGTCTACAATTGGGAAAGGGTTAACAATGACTTCAACCCTTTTTAGTACTCAGCGGATGATTAAACATCTTCTCTATAAATATAAGCATAATTACTGAATCGAATTACTACCATTGTAGCAAAGAGATACATTGCTCATAGAGAGCTTTTTCTTTTCTTTTTTGTCAAGATGTTTTCACTAGACGTCTCTCTAATTATCTGTATTAACCCTTTCCCACATACAGCAAATCTGAACCATACGACAATGAAATCATCTCCTAAAAAGTATTGAAAAAAGTATAATTATTGAATACAGTTGGAAACACTGTGGCAAAAGCAGAAATTTCTCATTTAGAACAACTTCTTCTTTTGCCACAGTGTTTTTAAAATTCGTCTAATGCGGAAGCGTCAGAAAGCGTCTGTACGTGGTAAAGGGCAACTGCATTTCAGGTGAAGAAAGCCGTCAGTATCAGGGAAAGGGTTTTAACTTTCGTATGTACAAAAGATACGATATGTTTATAAACTTTATATCCATGAGAAAACCAATATCTGATTCAGGGTTTTCATTTAGATCACGATACACCAAATAAATTCCTTTTTTGTTTCCATGTTAATCGACTAGTTTCAGCCCACGTTCTAAGCGTTCCTCGTATAGAACACCCTATATCATTGAAAAGAGTTACTTCTAAGCTGTCAAACAATCCAAAGAAAAGTGGGGGTCATTCATTATGCCAGAAAGAATTCCCCTAGCGAAAATGGTTTCCGTCATTTTGGACCAAAAACCGGTTTTTGGGATAGGGGCGAAAGGCAAAATACTAAACAAATATCCAGTGCATCATATATACATTAAAAATGAATTTAAACTCAATGCCATCATTCAATGCATTCTGGCGATGGTATACACTCATTTCTACGCACAAAAATGTTTTTTTATGAACTATTTGGCTCTAGATCAGCATGACCGAGGATGCATTTGGCGTAATTTGACCTCTAAGGGACCTATAAATGACTTCGAACAAATGAAAGTTGATGCAACGCATCAATGTCGCCGGATATCCATAGTGCAGTTATGCATAACACTAACATTATAGTAGTTGAATAAACAGTTATCAACTGAGGGGCATATTGGAACATCAGGGGTGGGGTCAAGTTAAAATGTATCATAACTTGCATTGTTTTGTCAACGAAGTGAATGATAATTGAAGCCTTTCATTGTTTATGATCAATCTCCATACCAAAGTAGGTTGACCATACACACAACCAACTAATTATTGATCATAAACAGTAATGGAAATGAGTAATCTTGCCAATCATTAGTCTTAGTATGTATACAGTGCTTTCATTAAGGAATAATTATAAGATTTGTGAATTCCACATACACTTTTCAAGATGTTTGTCAGAATATTTGAATTTTATTATTTTTCAATAAAACCACAAAACAGACAATTTAGGATTTGCATGCAATAGCACGTCATTTTACCTTTCCTATTTTAAAGTCAACAGTGGACACCTTTGCAGCAATCTACTTTTAAAACAATGAGATAAGGGTTAAATCGCTGAAGACATGAGTTTTCACTTATTCTCAAAATGATATTAGCTTAGCATCCTAATTATATCATACTTTAACAAATGTTGAAATGTAGTCCAATATTTATAAATTAGACCACCTTCGAAATATAATAGATAGATAGATAATATCAACTAAACAGTTAAATCTCATTGAAATTGTTGTATAATTTAAACTGAATTTCGAACATAAACTTAGCCCTACAACATGTTAATTTATTTTAATTCTTTCCTTCCCTTTTTATAATGAAAACAACAAACTACTCATGTTTTAAAATTATATTATGATGAGCGCCCTTGTGTTAATGATGCATAATGATATGCAGATCGGAAGCAATATGCCTTTAGGGAATTAAATGACACATTTAAAATTGTCAAGGACGAAATAATTTTGTACGAAAGACCCGATTCTTTCTTATTCGCAGAGGTGTCGTTCTTGAAACTCTCTTTATAGGCAGAGAGTGTTCGTTCAAAGTCATTTTTCCATTAAAACCAGTTTTATCTCGGTTTGTTCTTTTCTTCATTTGTTTCGAACGAAATAAACATTTTAAATCACCTATAATTTACTATTTGTAAATGAGTGTAAAGAGCGGCTCTCTGCAAAGGAGATTGATCTACGCAGTTGGTATTCGCGAGTCAGGCAGGTGCGCGTAAGTAAACAAATTAGACTGCGACGTAAAGGTTTGTAGTTATCGATTTTTGATTACATGTAGTATATAGTGTAAAATAAACCTTACCAGTCTAGCTAATAGGGACTGTTTTGTCTTCGTAAATAAAACAAAAAAACATAAATGCGAGTCAAAATAAAGAAACTGAAAATACCTAAAACATCGGAATATTTATTTCATTTTAGATGTATCATTACTTAGTGTTTTTAAACAAACACAATTGTAATATGTTCAAGACATCTAAATGTGTTTCTTTCTAATAATAATCCCCCCTCCCATGAGATTTCAGAAAACCTATTAAAGATAGAAGTCGCAGGCTTCTGCCCGGCAACTAATTATCGACATGTTCGAGTGATTGCTGGATTCGGCATTCAGGCTGATTTCACATATGTAATTCATTAGTCGCCGGGCAGAAGCCCGCGACTTCTATTTTTAATAGCTTTTCGGAAATCACATGGGAGGGCGGCTTATTATTAGAAAGAAACAAATCTAGATGATTTGAACATATTACAATTGTGGTTGTTTACGAACACTAATAAATGACACATCTAAAATGAAATAAATATTCCGATTTTTTAATGTTTGCAGTTTTTTTTATTTCACTCGCATTTAAGTTTTTTGTCTTATTTACGAAGACAAAAGTGGTCCCTGTAAGACGTGAACCAACACCCCCTAATGCAGACTCTTATGTGTCATCATTGAGGTCAATTTCGGATTCTCCTTTTAATAGCAATTTTAACTTACTAAATGTTGTTTTCATGTTCAAAGAGATGTCTTGATTTGTGTAGAATTCATTTAATAATGTTATCCATGAATATCTAAAGTAGGAACTGTTTCTAAGCTAAATATAGACCCTATTCTGTTGTGTAGTTTCGTGACCTTTAACATCGATTTTCGCGCATGCGCGTTTCGATATGAAAAAGCGAGTGATATTATTTTATTTTAGACAACTACAAGACGAATGTTTGACGCAAAGCGTCAAAGAGAAGCCGCAATATTTCGTTGTACATGTAGAAATAAGAAAAAAAGAACATTTTTAAATCCACAAACAATAGAACAATTTAAACTGTAGACGGTAATGCTGATATATTTCTCCTTTTGAAGACTTTTGTTTTCTTCAAATTACCTCCCTTTAAAGCAATACCAGGATATTTACCTTGTGATTCGAATAAGATTGACAAACATTGAAATTATATGAATGAATACTATTATTTAAATAAGTAACAACAGCAAAATTAAATTTAAGCCAGATAAATGTGTACACATTTCGTTAATTTTTTATAGATACCCTAATGTATAGGTATGTATATAAAATTTATAAGCAAATGTTTTCATTACTACGTTCCTTTGCTCGCCAAATAGTTAATTCTGCACGGCGAGGGTAAATAAAAACAAATAATAAATAACTACGTTCCTAATGTTTGAATAGACTAAGGAAAGTCAAGAATACATAAATAAATCAATGCAGTCTTTTCCGGCGACATTGATGCCTTGCATCAACTTTCTCTTGTTTATACTTAAATGATTAGTATGCAAATCAAGCAGCGATAAAATCATATCAAGATAACAAGCGCAGCAGCAGTTCTGATTGCTCGTCTGAGCAAAAAGAACTCCTGCTTCGCCTATTTCAAAAGACAGATCCGTTTCAAGAATTGGTTTGAGTAAAACGATAAATTCGAAGTATAACATGTTCGAGTCCACTCAACTTTGAAATTCGACTAAGCATGACACATGTTAACGGATGTAAAGGTGTGTTCCGTGTACATGTATTTTCATAAAATTCGTGATTTGCTTTATGAAAATACATATATGGTAATATAATTTATGATACACATCTTATGTACATACATGTATATTTTAAACAAGATTGTTCGAGATAACACACGTGTCGCCTGCCAATAAGTAGATACATTGTCATAACATACGTGATTTGAGCCGTCCCGCAAGAAAACCAACATTATGGACGCTGCGTAATGTATCGACCCAGATCAGCCTGCGCAGGCTAATCCGGGCCGACACATTCCGCCTCAGGGGAATAGAGGTATAGAGTAACGATTCCTGAAACAGAAAATCCACAGGAGGCGAAAAGTGTCTGCCCGGACTAGCCTGCGCAGCATGCTTTAGCTGATCCGGATCTATACGTTACGCAGAGTCCACAATGTTGATTTTCTCGCGGGACGGCTCATTTGCTTTATGAGAATACACATTCTCAAAATGCCCCAAAATGCAGCTGCGGCGATACACATCTGCGTAATGTATCGACCAGATCAGCCTGCGCTGTCCGCGCAGACTGATCCGGTCGACACATTCCGTCTTAGGGGGATATATGTATAGAGTAGTGATTCCTGAAACAGAAAATCCACAGGAGGCGAAAAGTGTCTATCCGGGAAGGCCTGTGTGGCAGGCTTTAGCTGATCCGGGTCGATACGTTACGCAGAGACCACAATGTTGGTTTTCTCGTGGGACAGCTCATTTGCTTCATGAGAATACACATACGGGAATACATGACACAAAGCTTATAGATGTAATTCATTTTACAAGTTTGTACGGGAGATCACAAACATATTCTTGTTTAATAAATTACATTCGATGGAACAGGCCGAGGAAGCGTTATGGTGAGCTTGGCCAATATTCTAAACGACTTTTGACAAACTACAATGCGACAAGCGTCATTCGTCGTCTTCCACCAATGGTTAAATGGTATCTATGTGGAAAAGCAGTCAGTTTCTTGGAAAGACTGCTGTGTGAAATACTGGTGTGAGACAACCAAGAAAATGTGTCTCCATCCGAAACGTCAGTAAGGGAACGCGTGTTGGGCAGTTGCACATTGGAGAAACGCAGATTAACAAGACGGTCTGGCGACTGAGAAGTTAGCCGTATGTGTCACCCACCAAAAGCACGCGACACAAAAATGCATTTTACAGCAAAACCAATATAAATCTTTGCTTACACAGGTCATAATCAGATATCAGACATCGAGCGTGATTAATATAAGCTGAAAGCTTGTTTCACAATCGATAAATAAATAAATAAATAAATAATCAGATAGGTAGTATCATGAATAATCTTCATGTACGTGTATTATAGAGAATATCGTAGATTGGTTGATTGTTTGGGGTTAAACGCCGTTTGCAACAATTTTTCAGTCATATCACGGAGGCCTGTTCAGCTACCCATGTGTTTCCTGGCTTTCTCACACCAGTAATTTAACTAACAGTCTTTTCCAAGCATTCGTGGAAGACGAATGACGCTTGTCGAGTTGACTTTTGTCAAAAGTCGGAAAGAATGATGGCCGAGCTGGGTTTCGAACTCACAATCCTTGGCTTGACAGCCCGCGTCTCAACCGACTGAGTACCGGTGCTCGGCGACAACAGCGTAGACGACTGACTGAACGTTAAGACGATTCAAAAAGAGCCCCTTCTGGTGATGTGGGTTCATATTTCATCATCTCCGTAACACACCTTTTGGATATTGTCATCATACCCGTGTGACTACAATCTTAGTTTTGTTTATTCAGAAAGTCTACCTGCAGGGGCGTAGCTCCCTTTAGGCACTGTAGGCACGTGCCTACACATTTTTTCTCAAAATGCTCCAAAATGTAGCAGCGGCGATACACATCTGCGTAATGTATCGACCGGATCAGCCTGCGCTGTCCGCGCAGACTGATCCGGCCGGCACATTCCGTCTTAGGGGGATATATGTATAGAGTAGTTACTCCTGAAATAGAAAATCCACAGGATGCGAAAAGTGTATATCCGGGTAGGCCTGTGTGACATGCTTAGGGTGATCCGGGTCGATACTTTACGCAGAGTCCACAATGTTGATTTTCTCACGAGACGGCCTACACATTGATTATTGCAAAGCTACGCCCCTGACCTTGGTCTATACTTCATGCTAACGAACAGTGAAGACTCTACTGAAAGTATACGAATGCACAGACCCATCAATTTAAACTATTTAAAATCTTTATAAATTATACTTTAATTTATAAAGATTTTAAATAGTTTAAATTGACGGGTCTGTGCATTCGCATAATTTCAGTAGAGTCTTCACTGTTCGTTAGCATGAGGTATAGAATAAGAATAAAGATGAAAACATTGTGATAAAAGAAGATATTGCTATTTTAGGGCAATTTCTCCTCCTTTCCCTTCAATATCTTAAAAAAGTCGAAAACTGCAAATGCGTTAATTAATGTATTGCCAATTACACTAATATTTAGACTATTGCAGATTACACTACTATTTAGACTAGTGCAGGTTACACTAATATTTGGACTATTGTATGTTCAGTTGCACAAAAAATACCGCTTTGGTGGTGTGATGACAAAGCGTTCGCCACAGGTGCAAGAGGTCGTGGGTCCGATCCAAAGCCGAGTCATACCAAAGACTTTAAACAATGGCTGCCCTTGCCGCTTAGGATTGCAGGGTTATAACCCTTACCTAGACTGGAATCAGTTCCTAAAGTTAATGTTGTATAGCAATATCATGCCTGAATAACTTATATCTTACTAGAGTAACATTTGATTAATGTCAAAGCATAATGAGTTATTTCAGATTCAGAGAGATGTCCTGATTTGAAAAGTTTATAAAGTACAATGTTTTTCTAAAATATTTAAATGAATACATGTCTCTGAATGCATGGATTGTATCCAGTCTATCGTTAACACCCCGAACCCAAACACGCGTAAAAACAAAACAAATTTCAAAGGAGTACTTACTATCTGAATGAACGGATTGTATCCAGTCTATCTCTAAGAGACCGAATACAAAAAACGCGGAAAGAAAAACAAATTTCAAACGAGTACTAGACAAAGGAAATCTGAGCTGTTGGTTGCAAATTATGAATAATAAAGTCATTGTTTCGAAAAAGTTTTCAATACACAGAGCCGGATGGATGGACCTGCATATTTTAACTGAAGAACAATCGATCTTTTCTTGTGAATGTTTCACCCTTTTTGTTCCGTGCCCCTCTTGACTAACCCAAGTATTTCTTTGAAAGTCATGAGATCAAATATAGAGTTCGAAGAATTAACGCTGTATTCGATACAGATATAGATTTCGATGAATTAACGCTGTATTCGATACAGATATAGATTTCGATGAATTAACGCTGTATTCGATACAGATATAGAGTTCGAAGAATTAACGCTGTATTCGATACAGATATAGAGTTCGAAGAATTAACGCTGTATTCGATACAGATATAGAGTTCGAAGAATTAACGCTGTATTCGATACAGATATAGAGTTCGAAGAATTAACGCTGTATTCGATACAGATATAGAGTTCGAAGAATTAACGCTGTATTCGATACAGATATACAGTTCGAAGAATTAACGCTGTATTCGATACAGATATAGAGTTCGAAGAATTAACGCTGCATTCGATACAGATATAGATTTTGAAGAATTAACGCTGTATTCGATACAGATATAGATTTCGAAGAATTAATGCTGTATTCGATACAGATATAGATTTCGAAGAATAAACGCTGTATTCGATACAGATATAGATTTCGAAAAATTAACCCTGTATTCGATACAGATATAGATTTCGAAGAATTAACGCTGTATTCGATACAGATATATATTTCGAAGAATTAACCCTGTATTCGATACAGATATAGAGTTCGAAGAATTAACCCTGTATTCGATACAGATATAGAGTTCGAAGAATTAACCCTGTATTCGATACAGATATAGAGTTCAAAGAATTAACGCTGTATTCGATACAGATATAGATTTCGAAGAATTAACGCTGTATTCGATACAGATATAGAGTTCGAAGAATTAACGCTGTATTCGATACAGATATAGAGTTCGAAGAATTAACGCTGCATTCGATACAGATATAGAGTTCGAAGAATTAACGCTGTATTCGATACAGATATAGAGTTCGAAGAATTAACGCTGTATTCGATACAGATAGTGCAAACGTTCAAGGCGGCATACTATCATTTAAGCCGCTGACAATACTAATTACATTCTGATATAATATGAGCAAGTTCATTCGAAGAGACACTTCGTGTTTCTTCTAAAACCAAAGACAACGCGTGACGGACGGACAGACGGACGACGGATAATTGATAGTTATGTATATACCTGCTAAGGAGTCTGACACTCAGGACTAGTCACGTAAGGAAATTATTTCAGCTTGGAAAACAAACAGGCATATTTATTTGAACAGTCAATGTGTTTTACGACGCTTTCAACACTATCTAATCTAACATGTCGTGTCGCGGGTAACATACCAGTTTTACCGGTATAAACCCTTTCCCATATACAGCAAATATGCACCAGCGCGGGTAACATACCAGTTTTACCGGTATAAACCCTTTCCCATATACAGCAAATATGCACCAGGCGACTTTGATTACGAGCTGTCTCACCTGAAATCAGCATTTTTTGCCGGTTGGACATTCGATTCACCAATTCGGTAGAGAAGGGGTTATTACAGTGAGGTCTCTCTTATATAGAGATATCTATCTGTCCCTCTAAATCAGGGAGAAATCTACCTATTTAAGAGAAGACAGATGAGCCGTTCAACGCGAAAAACCAACAGTGTGGACTCTGCGTAAAGTATTGACCCGGATCAGCCTTAGCATGCCGCGCAGGCTAACCCGGACATACACTTTTCGCAAACTGTGGATTTTCTATTTCAGGAGTAACTACTCTATACATATATCCTCCTAAGACGGAATGTGCCGGCCGGATCAGTCTGCGCGGACAGCGCAGGCTGATCCGGTCGATACATTACGCAGATGTGTATCGCTGTCTTTTATGTATCGTAAAATATCAGAGATATTTCTCTAATTCAGATATCTTCCTATTTGAGAGAGATATATATCTCTATCTTTGAGAGACATTCTCTTTACCGAGAGAAATATGTCTTTCTAAATATATAGCAGAATAACTTGCCACATTGCTAACGGACACAATCGTATTGATTTACTTGCCTTTTCTAATTTGTGACACGTAGACATCGACAATGAGTAATCTTACAATTGTTATTCATTAAAACTGCATTGCATCACTTTGCCTGTCAACGGATGAACCCTTCGCCACATATTATAAATCAGCAGCAGACAAAATTAAAATTCTTTATAAATGAACGTGTTGAAAACATTATTACAAAAGGAGAACCTGATTTACCCAGTATGAGCATTCATTATTCGGTGTTTTTGTTCTGCTACATTAAGTTAAGGAGAACACAAACTAGCTATTGTCACATTGTGTGGAACATGTATTTGTGTATTATATGAACCTGTGGTCAGAAATCGGCTCGGGTTTCAAATCACATCCTTTATTTCGTACGTTCAATACTTCCTGTTGTAATGATACCTTTCCTGTTATACTTCCCGTTTTTCAATTGGGCCGAGACAAACGAAAAACCGACCGACAGATTATCTTAAAAAAAAGTTATCCGAATTTGAATAGAGATGTATATCATGACTGTTTTCATGAGATCCAAATATATCTGGAAAAAAAAAAACACTTCATGAATGATGAAAGGATTCTAATCTGACGAGACTGCACATTTGCCCATGCTGGTCTGGTTTTCACCACGCCATGAATGTCGGTATTTACTAATGGAGCGACTCAATTGATGTGAGGTTCAGTGAATAACTTAACATTAACAATACATGTACACATAATAAATAGCAATTAAATGTGGTCGAGTGGTCGATTCGGTTTAACGCCGTTTCAGTCATATGACGGCGAACAGTTCACCTGTCCATGTGTTTTCTGACTTTATTACACAAGTATTCCAAACAACGAGTGAGCCGTCCCGCGAAAAAAAAACACCATTGTGAACTGCGAAAAGTATCGACGCGGATCAGCATGCGCAGGCTAACCCGGACAGACACTTTTCGCCTCTTGTGGATATTCTGTTTCAGGAATCATTACTCTATACTTCTATCCACCCCCCCCCCCCCCCCCCGAGACTGAATGTGTCGGCCCGGATCAGTCTATGCGGACTGATCTGGATCTATACATTACGCTGAGGCCACAATGTTGGTTTTCTCGCGAGACGGCTCAAGTCTCTCCAAGCAATTGACTGCCTCTCTACATACATGTAGACTATTTGCCCACTGGTAGGAGACGAATGACGCTTGACTTTTGTCAAAAGTCGAAAAGAATGTTGACCGAGCTAAGGTTCGAACTCACGACCCCTGGATTGACACCCCGCGTCGCTACCGACTGAGCTACTGGGGCTCGGTGGGATTTGTGACGATTCGATCCCTGCCTGTGGCGGTAATTATTAGAGTGTCTTTGGGCAAGGTACATGTCCTAGCGTAGAACCATTTTGCCACGGAGGGATCATGAAGTTGAGTGATCTATAGTCGTGTTATTGAATATTGTTGAAAACGGCGTAAAACAACCATTAAATAAATAGATTATTCATTTACGATATGCTAGGATGTTTTTATCATTTTCTTAACCATTGTTTGCATGCAGACGCATTTTGAAGACATTGTGACCAAAGGGGAAACTGCTCTTAATGAACAATGTCCGCGTTTGCCACACTGTTATCCAATAATTATACTTTGTCCATATCTTTGCTTTTAAAGATGTCTTTTTCAATTTAGTTGTCTGCTGCTGAATTGTTGTATATGAGCGTGTGTGATTGCAGGAATCAGCATTGACCGAGTGGTCAACGCGGCATTTGAGACTGGGTGCCCTGGCGGTCATGGCAAAGTTGGTTTAGTCACCATGATATAACTGAAATAACATTAAAAAAACAACATTGTGTCAATGTCATGCAGAATAGTTCATAACTCTACAATGTTTGGTTCTGGTTGAGTCACACATAGTCGGTATTATTGATGTCATCTTGATTGTTAGTTCAGCTAGCTATTTTACGATCAGATGTCTTCGTAATTGAAAACAGGGATGTTTTGATATACATTTTTAGTTATATCTATCATATAGTATGTATATCAAAAGATAAATTGTGTTAACATTATTAAATATATAATTTTCTATTGTTCAAAATGCAGATTTGAAATATGTAATTTCATTTTGGTTTATTTCAGATTTAATGAAGATAACATCAAAACTAGGCTCTCGACATGTTTTCGTTAGGTGAAAGGGGAAAAGAACAAGAGCGCCAAATGTCACAAAATACGCATGTCCTATGTTTAAGACAAAGTATAGTGATAATTGGTTTTACGTCAGGCAAATTTAGAGAGCGGACACTGTTGATATAGTTTTGGACATTTCAAGGGATATAAGTGTGGAGCAGAGACATTTTATATCATGGTCTCTGGTGTGGAGTGACTAAGATAATGTGGTTAGTTATCGAACCTGACCATGATATTCTGCCCAACAACATATTGTCTACATTGGAGATGATCAAAAACAATGACTGATTATAGCCCTTGTCCGAGATATTGTGCCCATACACGTTCTGACTACATTTGTTGATGATTGGATAAAAGCTTCAAAAGTAATTGATGGGACAAGACCAATTGGAGGTAATATCTATAATTAAAGTGCGATAACTCTTGATTGACTAAAGCGAATACACATTCTGACCAAATTTGGTGATGATGGGACAAAGGCTTCTCAACTAATTTAGCTGACACTGGAAGCCGCAGGTAAAACTATTATACGATCCGGTTTTTTTTCCAAAACGGGCGTATAACAAGAGCTGTCGGAGGACAGCATGCTCGACTATTCCACCGCTTATTTGATTACTGAGATAATGGACTATAATGTAGTTGCATGCTAAACATTAACCACAATGTCTTAAAGGGTGATAATTTGCATTATATGCAGGATAGAGTTATTTAACTTGATTAATTTTATAGGTGTGATGGTTGGGAAGGGTTGTATAACGTTTCAATGGAATGCATCAAGTAGTTACTAAGATATGGTCTCTTAATGTAGTTGCACTCAAACCTTTAACCGTAGGGCAACAATTTGCACCATATGCAACAAACAAGAGTTGTCGGAGGACAATATAGCTCGCCTATCAGGGCCATCGTATATCAGGGCCTACTTCAGAACAGTTAAAGTATTAGGTAAAGTCGCACAGTATCACCTATTGCAAGATAATACACCTTTTCAATACTTTTGACAAAAATTCTAAGTTCAACTAGAATGGAGTGCTCCCCGGAGCACGTGTGTCACCTGCCGGCGCCTTGTCAGAAAATTTTAATTTTTGATAGAAAAGGGGCAATAACTCTGATATAAAAAATATTTGGATTATCCCCCTTTTGTGTACCCATCACAAAAATTGATATAAACATTTGTCAGAAGTTTTAATCCAATCCTTTAAGCAGAAAAAAAGTAATTTGAATATTTGACAGAAAAGGGGCAATAACTCTGATATAAAAATATTTGGATTATCCCCCTTTTGTGAACCCATCATACACATTGATATAAACATTTGTCAGAAGTTTCAATCCAATCCTTTGAGTAGATTAAATTTTTGACAGAAAAGGGCCAATAACTCTGATATAAAAATATTTGGATTATCCCCCTTTTTGTGAACCCATCATACACATTGATATAAACATTTGTCAGAAGTTTCAATCCAATCCTTTGAGTAGAAAAAAGGTTATTTGAAAATTTAAATTTTTGACAGAAAAGGGGCAATAACTCTGATATAAAATTATTTGGATTATCGCCCTTTTGTGAACCAATCACACACATTGATAAAAACATTTGTCAGAAGTTTCAATCTAATCCTTTGAGTAGAACAAAAGTTATTTGAAAACGTGACGAAAAAAGTGTGACGGACAGACAGACGCCGGATAAAAAAAAAATAGACAGACAGACGTCGAATAAAAAAAAAAGTAACATTTGTCAGAAGTTTCAATCCAATCCTTCGGGTAGAAAAAAAGTTATTTGAAAATTTAATTTTTTGACAGAAAAGGGGCAATAACTCTGATATAAAATTATTTGGATTATCCCCCTTTTGTGAACCAATCACACACATTGATATAAACATTTGTCAGAAGTTTCAATCTAATCCTTTGAGTAGAAAAAAAGTTATTTGAAAACATGACGAAAAAGTTAGATTTTTTGACAGAAAAGGGGCAATAACTCTGATATAACTTGACCTTGACCCAGGGTCAGAACGGGTGTAGTGGTGTGCGTAGATGGATGACCAATAGTTCCTAAATGTATAAACTAAATATGAAAGCAATCAATGTCATAATAGTGAATGCAGAGTGATATGTTAAACGTTAAACGCAAACCTTAAACCTTGTAACTGAACCAAGTAGAAATGACCTTGACCTTGACCCAGGTGCAGGACGGGTGTAGTGGTGTGCGCAGATGGATGACCAATAGTTCCTGAATGTATAAACTAAATATGAAAGCAATCAATGTCATAATAGTGACTGCAGAGTGATATGTTAAACGTTAAACGCAAACCTTAAACCTTGTAACTGAACCAAGTAGAAATGACCTTGACCTTGACCCAGGGTCAGAACAGGTGTAGTGGTGTGCGTAGATGGATGACCAATAGTTCCTAAATGTATAAACTAAATATGAAAGCAATCAATGTCATAATAGTGAATGCAGAGTGATATGTTAAACGTTAAACGCAAACCTTAAACCTTGTAACTGAACCAAGAAGAACCAAGTAGAAATTACCTTGACCTTGACCCAGGGTCAGGACGGGTGTAGTGGTGTGCGTAGATGGATGACAAATGGTTCCTAAAGGTATAAACCCTTAAAACCCAAATGAAAACCTTAAACACAAACCTTAAACCTAGGTGTCTACGCCACCGCCGACGCAGACGCCGCCGACGCCGACGACGCCGACGCCGGGGGTAACACATAAGCTCTCCTGTACTTCGTACTGGCGAGCTAAAAATAGTTTTTTTTTTCGTTAAAGGTCAAAGTGACCTTGACCTTTGACCTTATGATCCAATGACCTGTTTCAGTCAAGTGCTGATCATGACCATTACCCAAACTAAGTTTCAGGGTCATAGGCCTAAGCAATTAGTAGTTTTAAAGCAAGGAATGTTTCTGTATTGAAGGTCACAGTGAACTTGACCTTTCACCTATTGACTCCAAACTCTCTAGGCATCACCAACTTTCTATGATGTATGTCCATACCAAATTTGAGGATCATAGGCGTATGCAAGTATGTAAGTTATAAGGGTAAATGCTAGCTTTCACAACATCTTTAACCATTAACTGTTTCTTACAGAAAGGTCACATTGACCGTGACCTTTGACCTAGTAACTCCAAACTCTCTAGGCGAAACCACCTTGAAGATCACAGGCCAAAGGGTAAATGCTAGCTTGCACGAAAACTTTAACCATGAACTGTTTCCATATAGAAGGTCACAGTGACCTTGACCTATGACCTACTGACTCCAAAGTTTGTAGGCATCACCAATTTGCTATGAAGAATGTCCATACAAAGTTTGAAGATCATTGGCATAGGCATATGTAAGTTATAAGTGTAAATACTAGCTTGCACACGGGTATCACTAAACAGAGTCTGGTAGAGTCCGGTAGAGTCTGGTAGAGTCTGGTCGTCAAATATCCCATTATATCACTGTTTTGTTGTGTTTTTGTATTGAAATGAATAAAATAAAGTGCTATTGTATCATATAAATAAAAAAATAAAAGGTATTTGCCTATTTTAGTTCATTTTCCAGTGAATATAGAAATATTATATGCGTGAACACGGACACTGGTAGTGGTCATTATTAAGCAATAAATACAAAGTTTTATACGATTTTTAAGTTATAAAAAGTTTAATTTGATTTATATGTGTCATATTATATATTTATTTCTTATATTATTTCAGCTGATAATCGGGAAAATAGTGGAAGATTGAGGATTTTTAACGATAACATTGTGTTTCGTAAATCAAAATGGCTGACGTGAAATTTCTGTTTATAATGCGGCCCTATCGTACATCCTGTACGTAATACACTAAATTCTCTCTCTATTATGGGCCAACTAATTGATTAGGTGTGATTAACAGATTAGTGTTATAGTTACCAAGATTTTAAATGTATGAAAACTACTAGATTGGAATAATGTTATGTTTTATATGTCATAAACATTAATTAAACCAAATGCTAAGAGAGCTATATACTTACTTAAAAGTAATTCATATGAAATTGGAGGATAAATTGAGTGACATTGACCAGAGTAAATTAATATTTTGTCCCTACGAAGAGTTTTCGACTTGTAAAGCCATTGCCATATGTTTCCCACAAGAGTTCTTTGCGCGAAACATTTGAAGGATAATGCGGTAAATTTACTCAGTAAGTGTCTTCCTCAACCTGAGGTTAACCGCATTATTTGTAAACTCTTTGGTCCTAATGGTATCTTAAGTGCTGAAACTGCAACCTCATTCTCAGAAATGGACCAAGAAATATCCAATACACATCCAAATTTGACATATTTCCAAGGGATACTTGCCAATTTGGAGAAGCATATGTTTCTCATTTGTCTCCCCTAACTCAAACATTCCTGGCTACCACAATAATGGTTTAATAATGCAAATGAGTCGTACAACCATGTTATCAAAAGGACGACAAACTGGGTAGTCCAGAAATTGCCCGACATGATAGAAAAGTTCCAAGAACTTGAACAGTGTCAAACTCTTGATGTGAGAGGCGCAATGCACGACTCGGGTGAATATTGTTTGGCGACACAAGCGTCGGTGCTACACGTTTCTCATGCTACATATGGACACAGTTAAGTCCTGACCAGAGATCAAGGCGATTTATGAAATTATTGAACTTTAAGTCGCATCACATTTCAAACATCACATCAACAGATAAGCAACTAACATTACCCTCCATTACGAGAATTGAACGAAAACTCGGCACTCGCAAACGCCTAAAAATTGCAAAACATACACAATTGAAAATAAAAAAACACAGATTATATTGAAACCCATTCATGTTAAAAGGACTGCATATTTTAGTTGCAAACCAACAACAATATATTTTTATCAATCATTCGCTAATACCTGTATGTCAGTTGTACATTCAACATTTTCAACAATAATTCCTCTATATCCGTCTAAAATGTTAACGCTAGGACCAGGTTAAAATTTGAGTACTGGTTATGTCACCAGGAAGCAGACATAAAGAAGCGGAAAATATAAACCAAAAAAAATGAATAAAAATCCCAAAAAATGGAGCTCTGTATAGGGTCTTTTTTGTTAACCTAAAATGAGATCACGTCACCAATTAGAAACGAATTGAATCAAACACACCTAAATCTTGAGGATACAAAAGAAACCGGCATACATCTGTTCGAGATTCGGGTTGAGACAAATGTGTTAAGGGACAATTCCTGGTTTGTCCCTTGCGTATCACTCGATTTAATAGCGAGTTTGCAGGGGAAGGGCTCTATATTGACTTATGAGTTTCGTGGGTGATGTTGGCCCCGGGTTCACATGTTGCCAATGTCTGCATGCTAAACAAGCGCTGCAAGCACCCTAAGCAAGCACGCTCAACAGTGGTGCAGACACGGCCGGTAGCTGGGTGCTGCTGCTCGGCCATGCTTTTGATCTTTATCAAATGAATGTACATAGAACCAAAATCATAGAATAAAAAAATTAAAAAATGGAGCTCTGTGTAGGGTCATTTACGGCCCGGGTCCTCGTCAGGCGCACGGGCTCTATTTTGGTAACCTAAAATGGAAAACATGGAGAAAAATTCCCAAAATGATATATTATAGATCCAAACATTAAATTTTGGACCATGAGAGAGTTCCTCCCCCGTGGTGTGGCCTGAATACAATATTTCGCAAAATGCATTTTATGAACTATATCAGGATATATATTTATTTTTCAAGTTAAAATATTTTTGCATATTTTTAAAAAAAAATGCAAATATGGTTTAGTTTTATTCTATTTTTTGCGGAGTGTAGTCTTTAATTTCATATGAATTACTTTTAAGTAAGTATATAGCTCTCTAAGTATTTGGTTTAATTAACGTTAATGACATGTAAGACATAAAATTATTCGAATCTAGTAGTTTTCATACATTTAAAATCTTGGCATTGTTAAACTATAATTATAACTATAATCTGTTGATCACACCTAATCAATTAGTTGACGCATAATAGAGAGAGAATTTAGTGTATTACTCGTTCAGGATGTGCGATATTGCCGCATTATAAACAGATATTTCACGTCAGCCATTTTGATTTACGAAACACAATGTTATCGTTAAAAATCCTCAATCTTCCACTATTTTCCCGATTATCAGCTGAAATAATATAAGAAATAAATATATAATATGACACATATAAATAAAATTAAACTTTTTATAACTTAAAAATCGTATAAAACTTTGTATTTATTGCTTAATAATGACCAGACTCTACCAGTGTCCGTGTTCACGCATATAATATTTCTATATTCACTCGAAAATGAGCTAAAATAGGCACATACCATTTTTTTTTATATTTATATGATACAAAAGCACTTTATTTTATTCATTTCAATACAAAAACACAACAAAACAGTGATATAATGGGATATTTGACGACCAGACTCTACCGGACTCTACCAGACTCTGTTTAGTGACACCGCTTGCACACACACTTTAACCAACGCCGACGTGACTACAATAGCTCCACTTATTCTTCGAATAGTCGAGCTAAAAAGGAACACGCAACTTAAAATAATTATTGACATGCAATCCATCTAAAGGTTAAACCTGTGAGTTTAATAGAAAATTTACTATTTTACTTTGACTGTAGATGTATTCAAATATTTTTGATAATTCACCATACATCTACGAAATGAATTTCCCTGTCTTTATGTCGGATATTACAAATTTAAAAAAATAGATTACATTTTTCAATTTCATGTACTGACGCTCAGTTATATAGAATGTCTATGTAAAAGTATGGTGGGACGCCTACGTCCTCTATCACTTTGACAAAATTGCCACGATTACGTCTGTGTCATTATCAGTAATAACAACAATATTCAACTAGGATGATTTGTCTAAAAATGTTGAGCGTCATTTGCTTTGAAAAGAAATTTAGCATACAATGTATGAAAGGCTAGGACGTTTAATATCAAACTCATTTGAAATGCTCAGTCGGGGGAGGTTAAGAGTTTGATACGAATCTCTGCATATAAGCAAGACATTTTCATTTATGGCAATTTTTCAAGTTAGTGCCAATGTATTTTTTAAAGTCGTCTGTTGCAGCTTCGTTGTATTGGGGAAAAATTATAAATGTTTTACTCTCAAGTATACATGTAGTTCATCCATGAT
Organism: Serripes groenlandicus; assembly: GCA_031761405.1. NCBI lineage: Eukaryota > Metazoa > Mollusca > Bivalvia > Cardiida > Cardiidae > Serripes > Serripes groenlandicus. The sequence continues at coordinate 66,775,877 of JASEVX010000006.1, forward strand.
TCGAACACTTGCTTTCATCCCCCCGGAGCCGTATTCTCTGACTATACAAAACAAGGTAGTAGATATGGATTTAACATTAGTCAATATAAAACAACACTAGAGTTCGAAGGATCACATATGTCGCCTGCAAATATGCCAATAAGTGAGCACAGGGGCCAACAAAGAAGTGATTGCCAACCAGTGCATGCACAACAGAAAGGAAAGGGTCGTTGTCTACATAAAACAAGACTATCTTTTATTTCGACATAAGTTGTTACCAAGTTGTTACTTCCCGATTTAACATTCAACAGGAAATATACCTAATTGAACTATGTCAGGCGATTAAGTGTTTTCGTTCAGTGTTTACTTAGAAGAGACTTTATACATGCAGTCTCACAAAATCCTTCAATGTCCTCCTATTTTTAACAAAATCTTCCTTACATGTACCTTCCAGGGGCGTAGCTTGGCAATAATCAATGTGTAGGCAGTCTCGTGAGAAAATCAACACTGTGGACTCTGCGTAAAGTATCGACTCGGATCAGCCTAAGCATGCCACACAGCCGTACCCGGATATACACTTTTCGCCTCCTATGGATTTACTGTTTCAGGAATCACTACTCTATCTATCCCCTTAGACGGAATGTGTCGGCCGGATCAGTCAACGCGGATAGCGCAGGCTGATCTGGTCGATACATTACGCAGATGTGTATCGCCGCAGCTGCATTTTGAGAAAAAAAATGTGTAGGCACGTGCCTACAGGGAGCTACGCCCCTGCCTTCTGACAAAAAGCTATAGGTGCAGCCTTATTATTACATGTACATTATAAGGATTCCAAAATGGGGACACCATAAATGTCAATCTCGACAGCCACGGCTCATTTATGTATATGATGGAGCCATTTACCTCATATAGACGCTTTCTGACGCCTCTGCAGCAGACGGCTGTTTGAAAACATAGTGACAAAAGAAGAAATTGCACAAAACGTGCAATTTCTCCATTTGCCACAATGTTTTCCACTTTTTGTCATTGGTTATCCATTCAATTAAAGAGATTTTCTATGTTTTGACAAAATACGTTCAACGTCGTCTGCTGCAGAATTTTCGTATGAGGGAAAGGGTTACTACCACTTCTTATCCGGACCTCTGTACAGCCTCGTCCTAGCCACAATGTTTTCCACTTTTTGTCATAGGTTATCCATAATTGAATTTAATGTTTTAAAGTCGTCTGCTTCAGAATTGTCGTATGAGGGAAAGTGTTAAATGTACCTTCTGACACAAACCTAAAGGTGTCGTCTTATTATGACATGGACATTTACAATGATTCCAAAACGGGGAAAACCATAAATGTCCATCTCGCAAGCCACGTCTCATATACATGTGTATGTTTATGATGGAGTCATGTAAAGCGAAACGTGGTCGTGTTGAAGATACAAACAGTAAATAGGCTAGGACGAGTCTGTACAGAGGTCCGGATAAGAAGTGGTATTAAGCTCTTTCCCCCACTATTTCTTTTATGATTAAAGCAAACCCTATGTTTTTGGTACTTAACCCTTTCCCTCATATAAACGCTTCCTGACGCCTCTGCTGCAAACGGCTTTTTGAAAACATAGTGACAAAAGAAGAAATTGCTCAAGACGATCAATTTCTCCTTTTGCCACAGTGTTTTCCACTTTTAGTCATAGGTTATCCATTCAATTATAGAGATTTTCTATGTTTTGACAAAATATGTTCAAAGTCGTCTGCTGCAGAATTGTCGTATGAGGGAAAGGGTTACTACTCACTGATACGATTCTTTTGAGTACCCACACCAGAATTAGTTGGTCAAATAAGGATTTTTTAGAACTTGCAAAACGCCCCTGATCTAGAGCTTTGTCTGTATAAACTTAAGTCATACTAAATCACCAGTAATGATCCGTCACCCGAGGAAACCAACATAATGGCCTCTGCGTAATTCATCGACCCAGATCAGCATTCAGTCTGCGCAGGCTAATCCAGGCCGACACATTCCGTCTCAGGTGGATAGAGGTATAGAGGAACGATTCCTGGAACAGAAAATACACATCTGCGTAATGTATCGACCAGATCAGCCTGCGCTGTCCGCGCAGACTGATCCGGTCGACACATTCCGTCTTAGGGGGATAGATGTATAGAGTAGTTATTCCTGAAACAGAAAATCCACAGGAGGCGAAAAGTGTCTATCCGGGTTAGCCTGCACGGCATGCTTAGGCTGATCCGGGTCGATACTTAACACAGAGTCCACAGTGTTGGTTTTCTCCTGGGACGGCTCAGTTGTTCATTCGTATGTAATAAAGTCCGAATTGCAACCTTTGGCAGATAAGTAAGTGTTGCATTCTTGAGGGTTATAAGCACATATACATGTACATAGTATATAACCTTATGTAATTTTTGCTGAGACCAGACAACAAACGCACAACTCCTCTTGACACAGCTCAAATATAGTTTTAGTTTCCGTTTCATAAGGTCAAAACCCTTCACCTACTAGATGTATTCACAAATCTTACATGTTAAAAGGAAAACTAGTGCTGGAGCAACTTCAAATCAATTACAACACAAAAATTGTTTTAATTTTTGTTCCATCAGATGTAATCATAGTAGACTCTATAAATGCAAATCTGCAGCAGACGACTTGAAATTGTATGAATGAAAAATCTCTATAAAATAAAAGCGTTATTATGTTTAAAACATTGTGGCAACAGAGAAATTGTTCATTATGAGCAATTTTCTCCTTTTGCCACAATATTTTGCAATTTGATCAAAATGCGTCTACAAGTAATAAAGGGTAAGAAAAGACAAGTACATTTGTATTGTGTATGTATTGTCTCCAAAAGAGGCTTTCCACTTTACACAACTTAAACCCTTTAACCCTTTCCCTCATATAGAAGCTTTCGGACGCCTCTGTAGCAGACGGCTTTTTGAAAACATAGTGACAAAAGAAGAAATTGCACAAAATGTGCAATTTCTCCTTTTGTCACAATGTTTTCCACTTTTAGTCATAGGTTATCCATTCAATTATGGAGATTTTCTGTTTTTTAACAAAATACGTTCAAAGTCGTCTGCTGCAGATTTGTCGTATGAGGGAAAGTGTTAAAGGATTTGTAATTTACACAACTTTAACTTTCCCACATACAACAAATCTGCAGCAGCCAACTTTGAAAACATCTAGGCATAAATACGGAAACTTTATTTAAATAAAAGAACAATTTTTGAATAAAGTTGTAAACATTATGGCAAAATGAAAAGTTGCTTATTATGAACAAGTTTTCATTTTGGCACAATGTTTTCAAAAAATTTCTGCTGCAAAGATATCAGAAAGTGTTGGAATGTGGGATTTGGTTAATGGCAATACAACTGAATTCTGTTCTTGTAAACATGTAATAATTTTTCTGATAATCTTACTGTTTCCAGAATGCTAGTGATACAAGAGGAAGAACATAGGACATCACAGTGTCAGGGCGGTCGATTTTACTGTGATGTTGCCTTAACAACAACGAAAGAATCTTTCTGAAATATTATGTTTATTCATTTTCAATAAATATCTGTCATCAATTTGCATATTTGAATTATTCATATCAAATAACTTACTTAAAACATATACAGACAGGAACAGCTGGGAAAGAACTCATTCAATATGAAATTCAAACACATATCAAAACACTTTCTTGAATGTCTGCTTATAAAAAGTCGTAGAAAAATACTGTAACGTCAAAGAAATTATAAGTATACTTTTAAAAACGGTGGAAACATTATGAAAATAGGATGATTTGCTATATGAAAATAGGATAATTTGCTATTTTTTTAACAATTACTCAGTTTTCAAATCATCTGCTACATATGCATAAGGTGTTAGATTTAAACTGATCCAAGGAAATAAATAGACAAATTTGCAATCAATGAGATTTATTACCAAAAACATAAAGCTGACACGAGTTGCTTTTTTAAATTTCATATAAAATGACTGTAGACCCTACAGAGAGTCTCACCCCATATTTTGAATACTCTGGACAAAATGGTATTAACCCTTTCCCTCATACAGACAGTTTCTGATGCCTCTGCACCAGACGACTTTAGAAAACATTGTGGCAAAAGAAGAAATTGCTTAAAACAAGCAATTTATTCCTTTGCCACAATGTTTTCAACTTCTGTAAGTGATTATACTTTCATTTATAGAGGTATTCCACACGTTTGTGCAGATGTTTTGTCCAGAAATCGTCTGCTGCAGATTTGTTGTATGTTGGAAAGGGTTAAAACAAACTAGATCTGTCAATAAAGTTGATTTCTGTGGAAGTTCCTGGGTAGACAACTCTTGAGTAATGTCTACAATTCAGGACTATCATGTGTACCAGGCCATTGTGTACCAAATTTCATGACAAGACTTAAAACATTGATAGTATCTTGGTGGTAGTTGAAGAAGTTTAAATCATTGTGGGAAATGCAGGAATTGCGTATTTTGAGAAATTTCTCCAATTCCCACAAATGTTTTCAAACACAATCCATTGTGAATGCATTAAATGTCTCTTTTCTTGAGAGTGGGTTAAAGCAGACTTTATCTATTATTATGGTAATCTGATCCGGGTTCAATTAAAAAACAGTCCAACCTGTGTTTAAAGACCACCCATGAGAAGGCAACGTCCTGATCTTTGTTCACAGTTGGTCTTTAATAGCAGGGTCATTTATGCAGAAAATGAGTAGTTGGGAAAATAAAAGTGTGGTTGTTAAAGACAGAGAACTGCTTATCCTAGGTGGCCTTAAAGACAGAGAACTGCTTATCCTAGGTGGCCTTAAGGACAGGTTTGACTGTAAATCCAATAGCACTTTTTCCATAGGATGGTGTAGCCTTTTCCCACATACAACCAATGTAATGCAGACGACTTTGAAAACATCTAGACAACATTAAGGATATTCGCTGTAAATGAAAATGTGATAACAGAATCGGGTTGAAACTGTGGCAAAATGAGAACTTGCTTATTATTATGAGCAATTTTTCTTTATGCCGCAAATATTTTCCAAATTTTTAGGCAGGCGGGAAAGGGTGAAACCTAGGCTTTTAAAAACATTAAGATTTCACAATGTAGGTTAGCATTCCCACTGCCATCGAGGAACCATTCTCTTGTAATATCACTTCCGTGTCTGATGGTTCATTCCAAGAAAACTTAGCCCCATCTATAACTGCCTGTTTTCCATTCTCTGGACTATCATATTCGGGAATCTTTCGGCTGCTTGCCTCTGATGAAAAGCGAAGGATTCTGATTTGGGAAGGATCTGAAAATAAATGGTTGAATCTCTGTTTCTCATTTAACCCTTTCCCTCATATAGACGCTTTCGGACGCCTCTGCAGCAGACGACTTTTTGAAAACATAGTGACAAAAGGAGAAATTGCTCAAAACGAGCACTTTCTCCTATTGCCACAATGTTTTCCACTTTTAGTCATAGGTTATCCATTCAATTAAAGAGATTTTCTACTTTTTGACAAAATATGTTTAAAGCCGTCTGCTGCAGAATTGTTGTATGAGGGAAAGGGTTAATCAACATCAATAAAACTCTTTTACTTTACTTATTAGAAACAAAAACTTCCGTTAACCCTTCCTATATTCAACAAACCGCAGCAGAACATTTTGAAAACATTGAAAGAACTCATATTGAATGAGAGTGAAAACAATGTGGCAAAAGGAGAAACTATGTTTTCAAAAGTCGTTTTCTGCACTGGCCTCAGAACGTGTCTGTGTTCAGGACAGGGTTAAGATAATAACATGAGAATTTTGCTTCTGGTATAGAATGCTTGCTATAAGAACAAAACACAAATTGTTCATCATAAGTAAATTCAAAATTGAAGAGGCAGGATATTGTCAAGTCCTATTTAGTAAAAGCTCAATGTATCCTTTTTGTTTTTTCAATTTATTAAATTATGTTTTAACCCTTTGTTTGTCACTTGCAGACTCATTTTCACACACATTCAGCAGAAAACTTTTGAAAACATTATGACAAATATAGAATGAGCTATTCATGGAACAATTTCTCCTTTTGCTACAATGTTTCAACATTACTAAATAATTCTTCTTTTATTTATAGTAATTTTCCATATTTTCACCAAAGAGTTTACAAGGTCGTCTTTTGCAAATGTGTTGTATGTGAGAAAAGGTTAATTCTTTCAGATATTACATTATTTGCCTGATGCTTTTTTTTAAAACCCTTTCCCACATACAACAAATCTGCAGCAGACGACTTTAGAAACATCTAAAGAAAAACAGAGAAAATCTCTTTAATTGAAAGTATAATTACTGAAAAACAAGAGGGCCATGATGGCCCTTGAATCGCTCACCTGATTTTTTTTTTTTTTCACTTTAGCTATATAAGCCCCGCCCCCTGGCAGCCATAGTTTCCGACCAATCAACTTGGCTTGAAGGAATCTGATAGAGGGTCACCCTAGGAACATTTCTACAAAATTATTTGAAAATCGGCCAGATACTTTTGGAGGAGAAGATTTTTTAAGTTTTCACTATAGCCATATAATGCAAAATAGCCCTGCCCACTGGCGGCCATGTTTTTTGACCAATCAACATGGCTTGAAGGAATCTGAAAGTGGGTCATCCAAGGAATATTTCTACAAAATTATTTGAAAATCGGGCTGACACTTTTGGAGGAGAAGATTTTTTAAGTTTGCACTATAGCCATATAAGGCAAAATAGCCCCGCCCCCCCCCCCCCCCCCCCCCCCGGCGGCCGTGTTTTTCGACCAATTCAACATGGCTTGAAGGAATCTGGTAGAGGGTCATCCAAGGAACATTTCTACAAAATTATTTGAAAATCTGCCAAGCAGTTTGGGGATAAAGAATTTTGAAGTTTTTTTTGTTTCGTTGCCATGGAAACCAGAATTCTGCATGGATCCCAAAAATTTGAAGGAATTCTGGTGAGGTCATTGAGAGGATGCTTTCTGTGAAGTTTCATCCCAATTGACCCACTGGTTACTGAGGAGAAGATGTTGAAGATTTTTTAAGTTTTCACTTTGGCCATATAAGGCAAAATAGCCCCCGCCCCCTGGCGGCCATGTTTTTCAACCAATCAACATTGCTTGAAGGAATCTGATAGAGGATCACCCAAGGAACATTTCTACAAAAATATTTGAAAATCGGCCTGACACTTCTGGTGGAGAAGATTTTTTTAAGTTTGCACTATAGCCATATAAGGCAAAATAGCCCGCCCCCCCTGGCGGCCATGTTTTTCAACCAATCAACATGGCTTGAAGGAATCTGATAGAGGGTCACCCAAGGAACATTTCTACAAAATTATTTGAAAATCGGCCTTACACTTTAGGAGAAGAAGATTTTTTAAGTTTTTCACTATAAGCCATATAAGGCAAAATAGCCCCGCCCCCCCCCCCCTGGCGGCCATGTTTTTCGACCAATCAACACGGCTTGAAGGAATCTGATAGAGGGTCATCCAAGGAACATTTCTACAAAATTATTTGAAAATATGCCAAGCAGTTTGGGAGAAGAAGAATTTGAAGTTTTTTTCGTTTCGTTGCCATGAGAAACCAGAATTTTGCATGGATCCCAAAAAATTTGAAGGAATTCTGGTGAGGTCATTGGGGAGGATGCTTTCTGTGAAGGTTTCATCCAAATTGACCCACTGGTTACTGAGGAGAAGAAGTTGACGCACGACACACACACCGCACGACGCACGACAGACGCCGGACAAAAGGCGATCACAATAACTCACCCTTGAGCAAAGCTCAGGTGAGCTAAAAAAGAAAACATTTGTGGCAAAAGGAGAAAATGCTCGTTTGAGCAATTTTCTACTTTTGTTAACATTGTTTTTCAAAAGTCGTCTGCTGCAAAGGCGTCAGTATGCGGTTAAAGGGTTAAAGCAAACAACTTCCTAAATAAAGTGTTAAGTAGAGCAAAACAACAACAGTACCTTTCATCTTGGACTTATCGGTCTTCATTAATCTGGCTTTCACAGCTCCCAAATTATCGTTTTTAAATATGGGTATTCTCAAGGCAAACAGTCCACTACAGGGCTGGGGGTTGACAAACCTTAGAGCCACAGATGGCTAAAAGAAATAATATAGGAATTATTTATAAACATCAATTTGACACTTTCCCCACCTGCAGATGCATCTGCATTAGACGGCCTTTGAAAAAACTGTGACAAAAGAAGAAATTTCTCATAACAAGCTAATTTCTCCATTTGAGTCACTTACATTTTCAGAAATGTTTTCAATATTTTACAATGTTCTTCAAAGCAGTCTGCTACAGATTTGCTTCAAAGATATGTGAGAAACAGGATTCTAACAACTCAATGATTAATTTCTGGATATTTAACCCTTTCCCTCATATGACAAATCAGTGGAAAACATTGTTTTGAGCAATTTCTTCTTTTGTCACTATGTTTTCAAAAAGCCGTCTGCTGCAGAGGCGTCAGAAAGCGTCTATATGAGGGAAAAGGTTAATTAGTGTGAGGGGAGGTCCTTAATCAGAATCACACAAGTCAAAAGTCTTGAATTCTTTGTGTGTGTGATAAAATCGCGATTAAAATGTTATTAAATGTTCCATTATAATAATGAATATAGAAAAGTTAATGTCTCTGCAGTATTCAGTTGCCTTATCCATGTTCCAAAGCCATAGAGAACAAGAGGCCAAAAAGGGCCAGTATCACTCCACTGCATTAAGCAAAAAGTAAATGACTAAAGCCATATTAAGCAAAACAGCCCCATGTTTTTCAACCAATCAACATGGCTAGAAGGAGTCTGATAGAGGGTTATCAAAGAATTATTTCCACAAAATTATTTAGAAATCGGCCAGATACTTTTGAAGAAGAAGAGTTTTAGTTTTCACTATAGCCATAAAACACAAAACAGAAAAATGTTGAGGCAATCAGATGAGCTCCATATCTTTTTCCCATATAAGACAAAGCTGCAGCAGATGACTGAAAACATGTAGACAAAAATATGGAAAATATCTATCAATGAAAGTTTGAATATTGAATAGATATAAAATCATTCTGGTAGAAGGAGAAATTTCAGGATTTGGGCAATTTCTCATTTTGTCACCATGATTTCAATAGTTGTCTGCTTCATATGCATCGGAATGTTTCTGCATGAGGGAAAGGGCTACATGTAGTATAGAATATGCCATGGTGTCAGGATATGGTCTTAGACTTACCTCAGTTCTAAAAGTTACAAATGGTTTCCCGGGGCAACAGTCATCTTTCACTTTGTCATTGTCCGATTCTTCTGAGAACTTGATATCAACACCTTCAAGCTGATATAATATACAATACAATACAATATATTTTATTGCATAAAACAACAAACAATGTGGTTATAGCAAATAAAGAAAGAAGAATAACTTACAACCATTTAACAATGTAAGAGTTTGTGGAAAAACTGATCTATTCTAGAATTGTCATGTTAGTGTAAATTTTGACAACATTTTCATCGTAGAACGTTTATCAAAGCTAGACTTTCACATCGTATCAAATGATGTCTTAAACCTTTTCAAACATGCAAAAAACCTGCAGCAGACAACTTTGAAAAGCATCTATTCAAGATGTTAACAAATCTTTATAACTGAATGTATAATAAATGAATGGAATTTCAAACACTGACGAGATGACAAATTGCTCATTATTTAGGAATCTGCTGTGACAGAATGGTTAGTGCAGGTCAATTGAAATCACCCGGCGTCCCAGGTGGTACCTCCCTTGTGGTGGTCATTCTTAAGTGCCCATGGGAAATGCACATATTCTACCCTTGTACTGGTTTGAAAACGGCGTAAAGATCCAATTAAACAGGTCATTATTGATCAAATTTATGCTTTTGCCTCAGGGTAAAAGGGCAATGTACATATTCTACCCTTGTACTGGTTTGTTTACCAAGGGGTCATGAATAAGTTTTCAGTCCCCATGATGTAACAGAAATAATGTTGAAAACAGCGGAAAGATCCAATTAAACAGGTCATTATTGATCAAATTTCAGCTTTTGCCTCGGCGTAAAAAAGTAATCATTTGAGACTGACCTCTAGTGACATTGTGATGTATTTTAGGTAGTTATTAATAACAGACACCTCATCAAACTCCATCGTCAAATTCAATGCAGATATTCCATGTTTGGAAAAGTTTTCCTGTAAAGATATATTTGATATGCTATAATTCAAGTTCCAAACAAGTTCTACATCATATCACAATGATACAATAAGTTCAAAGTACTGATATGTCCAAATGTCTTAAAAAACCTTTCCTTTGAACTGTTAAAATCCTTTCCCACCTGCTGACACATTTTATGAATCTGCAACGGACTACTTTTGAAAACTTAATGGCAAAAGGTGAAATTGCTCAGAACGAGCATTTTCTCCTTTTGCCTTTAAAATAAAGTTTTCAGCTCTTTTTAAGAATTACAAATTGTTTTTAAAAGTCCTCTGCTGCAAAGGTTTCAGAAAGTCAAAAAATAGAAAATCTCCATAATTGAATGGATAACCTATGACAAAAAGTGGAAAACATTGTAGCAAAAGGAGAAATTGCACATTTTGTGCAATTTCTTCTTTTGTCACTATGTTTTCAAAAAGCTGTCTGCTTCTGATGTGTCTATATGAGGGAAAGGGTTTACATCTCTGTCATAGTATTACTTTCCAAACTTTTCTCAACAATAATTTAACTCTGTATCTAAATTACCTGTCTGATATAAAACATTCTATTTCCAAGACAATCTTTAAAATATCTTATCAAGGAAATATTAACGTTTAATTTGTTTCTCTTTTATTAATTTTAATTATAACTTCTTTTCCAAACTTGGACTTATTTAACCTTTTCCAACATGTGGGCACATTTTGATGCATCTGCAGCAGATGTCTTGGTAAACATTGTCGCAAAAGGAGAATTTGTTGATGACAAGCAATTTCCCCTTTTGCCACGATATTTTCAATTATTTTCAAAAACGATTCTTTCATTTATAGATGTTTTCAAAGTCATCTACAAGAGATTTGTTGTATGTGGGAAAGGGTTGAAACAGGATGCAGAGAATATAGAATAAAATATAGCAGCTGAAATTTGGTTACAACTGAAACAGCTATCTAGTAAAATACCTTGGATACAACAACGAAAGGCATAGCTTTTTTCATATATTTCTTCAACTCCGGCTTCTTTCCCAGCTCCACTGCAATGGCTTTGTTGTCAGGGAAATCTTTCTTGGCCTGAAACATGGAACAATGAGTTCTAGATTATATAGTACATAGTAAAATTATACTTTTGTTTCTACATGCATATGTTGTCAGGGAAATCTTTCTTGGCCTGAAACATTGAACACCGAGTTCCAGATTATGTAGTTCATAGTAAAATTACCGTTTTGTGGCTACATGCATATGTTGTCAGGGAAATCGTTCTTGGCCTGAAACATTGAACACCCAGTTCTAGATTATATAGTACATAGTAAAATTATACTTTTGTGTCTACATGCATATGTTGTCAGGGAAATCTTTATTAGCCTGAAACATTGAACAATGTGTTCTAGATTATGTAGTACACTGGCAACCCTCTATAACGCCCTCCGATTTATTGCTGTTCTCGGTATAACACTGGTCTTGCTTTGCTCCAGACTTTTAGTGCATGAAATATGTGGGAATAGAATTATAAATTTTCAAAAACCTAACGTTTGAAACACCAAAATATGATCCGAGTAATAGATCTCCATTATTGAACAATCACGTTAATCCACATGTTTGCATAACGCTTTGTTCAACATTAAAACATTACAACAATAGACGCGTAAAAAAACAAGAGGGCCATGATGGCCCTGGAATCGCTCACCTGAATTTTTATCACTTTAGCTATATAAGCCCCGCCATCTGGCAGGCATAGTTTCCAACCAATTTACTTGGCTTGAAGGAATCTGATAGAGGGTCACCCTAGGAACATTTCTACAAAATTATTTGAAAATCGGCCTGACACTTTTGGAGGAGAAGATTTTTTAAGTTTTCACTAAAGCCATAAAAGGCAAAATAGCCCGACGCCCTGGCGGCCATGTTTTTTGACCAATCAACATGGCTTGAAGGAATCTGATAGAGGGTCATCCAAGGAACATTTCTACAAAATTATTTGAAAATCGGCCCGACACTTTTGGAGGAGAAGATTTTTTAAGTTTGCTCTATAGCTATATAAGGCAAAATAGCCACGCTCCCCCTGGCGGCCATGTTTTTCAACCAATCAACATGGCTTGAAGGAATCTGATAGAGGGTCACCCAAGGAACATTTCTACAAAATTATTTGAAAATCTGCCAACCAGTTTGGGAGAAGAAGAATTTTGAAGTTTTTTTCATTTCGTTGCCATGGAAACCAGCATTCTGCATGGATCCCAAACATTTTAAGGAATTCTGGTGAGGACATTGAGAGGATACTTTCTATGAAGTTTCATCCCAGTTGACCCAGTGGTTACAGAGGAAAAAATGTTGCCGGACGCCGGACATAGGGCGATCACAAAATCAATATTGTTATCGTATAAAAAAAAAATCGATATTTGGTGTAATTATCATTTGTGCATTACGCTTATTGTGTTCAGTCACCTTGCAAACTGATACAACTTTAATCGACCGCGATTGTCATGGTGTGACAAATGAACAAGTTCAATTTTAAACTTCATAATGTAACAAACAACCAATTTTGAAAACTGCGCAAAATTTTGTCTGGATGTCATCCATTTCTTCAATCGTATTTGCGATATTTTAATTAAAACTATTTAGCTCAAATGTATGCAGTAAACTTCATCAATATTGGGGCCGTTGAATAGGCATGCGCACAAGACATGTATCGATTGTAAACTTCCGCAAATATTGCAAAACTGATAGTATACTCCCAGCCACTCGGTAAAGCTCGAAAGTTCACTGCAATTACCGCAAATTATCAAAGAAATAACCCTGTAAAAGATTGACGATTAGAAATGCCCTTTATTCGGTCCAAAAATGTAACTCGCAATAATCTGCTGGTGCCTGAAATCTCACCACACAAATTGAAATTTACACTTGCAATTCGCGATTATGAGAGCTTAAATTCAAGCCCCAATACATCTATCAAATGTCAAAGAAACAGGTAAATATATCTTGCAAGCTTGTTTTAGCCAAAATCACTCTCTCTATGCGATTGAATTTGTGTATGCAATATAGGTTGGTCGGTGGGGTAATGACTGGGGGGATTTTTGGAACAGCGTTATCAATTTAACCCCGTTAATATCGCTGTGCAAGACCATGGCTCCCAAGTACAGTGTTGGAATGAGTCTACAGTGTACATAGTAAAATTATACTTTGTGTCTACATGCATATGTTGTCAGGAAAATCATTTTTAGCCTGAAACATTGAACACCCAGTTCTAGATTATGTAGTACATAGTTAAATTATACTTTGTTTCTACATGCATAATGTAGTCAGGGAAATCTTTATTAGCCTGAAACATGGAACACCGAGTTCTAGATTATGTAGTACATAGTAAAATTACCCTTTTGTGTCTACATGCATATGTTGTCAGGAAAATCATTTTTAGCCTGAAACATTGAACACCCAGTTCTAGATTATGTAGTACATAGTTAAATTATACTTTGTTTCTACATGCATAATGTAGTCAGGGAAATCTTTATAAGCCTGAAACATTGAACACCGAGTTCTAGATTATGTAGTACATAGTAAAATTACCCTTTTGTGTCTACATGCATATGGATGAGTCTGGTGACTTTTGACAAATGCATTTAACACATTTCAACATAAGTAGAACAAATCTGCAGTAAACTTGAATTATCTTGGCAAAAATAACGTAAATCTCTTTTAACCCTTTCCCACATACAACAAATCTGCAACAGACGACTTTGACAAAAACCTGAAAAACATTGTGGCCAAAGGAGCAATTTCACCTTAAGTCAAAATGTTTTCAAAAGTCTTCTGCTGCTATTGAGTCAAAACGTGTTTGCAGGTGGGAAAGGGTTAAATGAAAATATAGTAAAGGATCATCATGAGCAATTTCTCATTTTGCCACAATCTTTTAAGAAGTCATCTGATGAAAATGTCTAAAATTTACAATTTACTTTACGTCTTTTTTTTTATAATTCAAGATGTTTAGTATTTGACATAGTTTCAACTTTGAAGGGTCCAGTTACAGATGAAAGCTTTCTACTATTTGTCATAATAACCTTACCTCATACATAGTCCTTACTGTAGTCAGAATGGTGTTCTGCCATGTTGGATAGGTCTTAGCAATATAGATAGTGGCATGTGTTGGTGGGGGTACCACTTTCTGAAAGTACAGGATAAATATAAATTGTTTAATCATTTACTCTGCACTACGATTAAAAGTATTTAAACCACAATTAACGGTAAATATACTAAATTCTTAAACCTTTCCCACCTGCAGATGCATTTTGACTCAATAGCAGCAGACCACTTTTGAAAACATTGTGACCAAAGGTGAAATTGTTCATGATGTGCAATTTCTCCTTTGTCCTCAATGTGTTCAACTTTATTTAACAATTAAACTATCTTCTATAGAGATTTTTCAGGTTTTAGTCACTATGTTTTCAAAGTCGTCTGCTGCAGGTTTTCTGCATGTGAGAAAGGGTTAAATACCCGAGGAGCATCAGGCAAACAGTGGTCAAATTGTGAAAGGATTTTTGGACTGAGAAAATAGTGGGGGAGCGATACCAGTTTTTCTTCAAAAGTCACATCTTTGCCCTTGTTAGGAAGGCGGGCTTTGATGACCATTTGCATATTACCTTAATTTCCCGACACCTTTTGCTTTCATGTGGTCTCGCTATCTTACTTAATAAGGTTAGATTCCCTGGTTTTGCTGCAACCTTTCCATATACATTCTGTTCAGCCCCTGTATTTAAGTATCTAAATTTGGCCAACTTAATTAGACAAGAGGGCCATAAAGGCCCTGGAACGCGTACCTATGCAATATGATTTATAATGTGGTCAGGTAAGCTAATACAATTCAATGAAGAGTATAGCTCCATTTGACACCAGGCAAAGCAATGTTGTGCCTCTTTTGTCAAATTAATAGGACATAAGGAAACTGAAAGGTCTGTTTCAGATAAGAAGAGTTCAAAGTTTTTCCTATATCTCTGAATGTAAAACAGGTGAACCCCTGGGCGTTGCCAATTTTGACCAGGGCATAATTTGAACAATCTTGGAAGAGGACCACTAGAAAATGCTACATACCAAATATCTAAGCTATAGCCTTTTGGTTTCAGACAAGAACATTTTCAAAGTTTTTCCCTATATACCATATATGTGGAAAGGGTGATCTCCGGGATGTCGCCAAGTTTGACCAATATTGGTAGAGGACCAGAAGACAATGCTACACACCAAATATCTAAACTTTAAACCTTTTGGTTTCAGACAAGAAGATTTTCAAAATTTTCCCTATATATCTCTATGTAAACAAGTCCATATTGTTCAATGGATGAAAATGATTTAAACAATCTTGCTAGAGAATTACCCAAGGAACATTTGTACCAAATTATCTTTAAATCAGGCCAGTACTTTTGAAGATTTTTTTTTAAATTTTAACAATGCAATTATAAGGAAAACAAGCACCGCCCCCTGGCGGCCATGTTTTTCAACGGATCGGAAATATTTGAACAATCTTGATAGGGGATGTCCCAAGAAACATTTATGCAAAAGAAATTTCAAATCAGGCCAGTACTTTTGGAAAAGAAGATTTGTTAAAGTTTTGGCAATTTCCCCCTTTTCTGATACCGCAGCAACCAATGTTCCACTTGGATTAAATTCTTTGAAAAACTTTAAAAGAGGAACATTCCTGTGAAGTTATTTTTAAATCAGTCCATTGGTTTAGTAGGAGAAGTCATTTGTAGGAAATTGTTAACAGACGTACAGACGAAGGTGCCGGACGCCGGACATTGAGTCTTCACAAAAGCTAAAAAAGGAGCAATTTCTAGTATTGCTAACCATGTTTATAACTAGGAAACTAATTGATATTTCATATTAGTTTCCTACATAAGACTTTTGCCACAATGCTTTCAATTCTATTCAAAAATTCAATTGATTGATTGATTGATTGGAGTTTAACGCCGTGTTCAACAATTTCTCAGTTATATTACGGCGGCCAGTTCACCTACTCATGCATTTCCTGGTTTTCTCACACCAGTACGCCACACAACAATCTTCCCAAGCAACTGGCTGCTTTTCCACATAGACTTAGCATTGGTGGAAGATGAATGACGCATTGACTTTTGTCAATCGTCGGAAAGAAAGTTGGCTGAGCCGGGATTCGAACTCACAACCCCTGGATTGACAGCCCGCATCGCTACCGACTGAGCTACCGGGGCTCGGCTCAATAATTAAAACTTAATTTACAAAGAATTTCAATTGTTTTAGGCAGATATTTTTCGAAGTTTTCTGCTGCAATGTGTTGTATGTGGGAAAGGGTAAACAAGCTGTTACATCTTTATCCTCAATGGTTTTAAGGCATCCACATTTGCTGACACTTTTGCACTAGAAGACTTTTTGACATTGTGGCAAAAAGGTTCATTCTGAGGAATGTTTTCATTTGGCACTGCTAATTCAATTCTATTTACAAAGATTTTCATTATTTTGTCATAACCTTTTCAAACATAGTTTAATTATTTAATAGCATTGAAAACATTGTGTCAATAAGGAGAAACTCCTTTTGCCACAATGTTTTCAAGAGTCATCTGCTGCATGGGTGTCAGAAAGTTTCTATATGTGGGAAAGGGTTAAAAGATAAACTTTCTGATGCTGATTTGTTGTATTGCAGAAAGGGTTGAGGAAAATTTTGATATTTTCAGGTTTCCCATACCTTTCCTTTTCCCACATTATTGTAGGCTGTAAGACGCTTCCTGAAGTCATGTATAGAATCCATCAAGTACTCTGAAGATTGGATCAACACTTTGTCATAGGATTTACTGGTTGGCCACTTTGCATGCATTATGCTCTGACCCTGAAAAAAAAAAGAGATAATAATTATGTCTATTTTTACTTAAATGTTAGGTTTAAAATAATTTATCTTGAGACGGAATGGAACAATATTGACTGAGGTAAAATTTTATTTTTTACAGAAATAATGTTGCATTATATAAATATTGCATGGCTTCCAGTGTGACAGTACATATTGTCAACATGAGGAAAATATTGTTACCCGTGGCAAAGCCGGGGTTAACAGTATTTACCCGAATGTTGACAATCTGTACTGTCACACTGGAAGCCATGCAATATTTATTTTATTATACCAAACAAAATTACACGTTCAATTTATTGTGTACATTTGTAGGGGAGGTGAACATGGGTAGATCTACTGCAATGTAACACACACATATGAATATACCAGTTAACAGTATACTGTTACATAGCATGCGCGTCTAAAAGGGGACGTTATTGTTTGAAATGACGTCATGCACATGCATAACCAACATTTTAACGCGTGTGCCATGTAACAGTATACTGTTAACCAGTCAAAAACGTACTGCTAGCATGAGACAGTAAGAAATTGCCCATATTGTCACATGAGGTATAATAATATGAAATGTTTCTCTGTGTTGTAAAGTTCTTTGCTCTAAAATATACAACCTTTTACAACTTAGTAGCAGTCCAGCTTTAAAATCTTTGTTTCAAAAGGAGAAACTATTTAACTATTCATCAAAATTGATAAAATAATTTATCTACAATATTCTCTTGAGGGAAAGGGTTAAACCTTACCTTTTGTAGGACCACTGTCCAAATATATTCACACAGATGTGGACAAATTGGTGACAGCAACATTGTCTGTACGTCAATGTAACGAAACACCAGATCCTTGTGCATCCCTTCCATCTCAACATCTCTGTATTTATCCCTGATAGCCTGTCATACAAAAAATAAACTGATGTATCTATGCTCTGATAACCTGTAATACACTCTTGTATCTATTTAATTCAATTAAGTTCAGTTTAATTTTGAGAAAAAGGAGCTAATACTTGACCCTTTCCCACATACAGATGTTTTCTGATACTTGACCCTTTCCCACATACAGATGTTTTCTGATGGCTCTGCAACAGATGATATTTGAAAACATTATGACAACAGGAGAGATTGCTCACCATGAGCAATTTCGTCTTTTGTCATAATGTTTTCAGCACCTTTTGTATAATCATACATTCATTTATAGAACATTACCATAAATTGGCTTAGATCTTTTCAAAGTTGTATGCTGTATATTTATTCTATGTGCGGAAGGGTTATCATGCTAACTAAGTTTTTCTCACCTTCAAGGGAGAGATTCATGATCTCAAAGTGGGAGATTATCAAAGTTCATGTAATCATGAGTGAATTCACAGTAGACATCTTCAAAAAAGAGCAAATTTCTAAATGCGAAAAGTACAGAAAAGCCCTATTTTGAAAATGTTCCTTTTCTTCAGAATACGTTAAGCTGTAGGCAAGCTTTCAAACTTTTTGCCATAGATATTAATCCTTTCCTACATACAACAAATCTGCAGCATACAACTTTGGAAACATCTAGGCAAGATAATGGAAAATCCTTTAACCCTTTCCCTCATACGACAATTCTGCAGCAGACGACATTGAACGTATTTTGTCAAAACATAGAAAATCTCTATAATTGAATGGATAACCTATGACTAAAAGTGGAAAACATTGTGTCAAAAGGAGAAATTGCACGTTTTGTGCAATTTCTTCTTTTGTCACTATGTTTTCAAATAGCCGTCTGCTGCAGAGGCGTCGGAAAGCGTCTATATGAGGGAAAGGGTTAAAGGGCAATAATGAAACATTGTTAGAAAATTAAGAACAATATGTACTTTTTTCATAATGTTTTCAGATAGCCCCTGCCTTTTTTTCACAAAATTTTGTAACAATATTCATTATTCTAAAAAAAATATTATGGGAGGAAAATTACCTGGAATTCATAGAATCCAGTTCTCAAACCCTCTTTAAACTTTGTTTCTTCATATAACTTTTCTGTTCCTTCTACTGTCATGTTTATTTCACTGAAATAATTAATAATCAGATAAAATGAATTTATTTCAATTCGAGATGTAACTGTGTAAGTGGATTAACCGGCATGTCATGAAGTTAGCGAACATGGAAATTCAGACCTTAAACCCTGTATGTGGAAAAGGGTTAAGCATACAACATATATGATTAAGATGCTGATTTCTCAGTTGCCCAATTGTCATTTTGTGTTATGGTTCATTCTCATATCAGCATGACTTATTTATCTTGCTGAAATATTAGCAAGTTTTTTCAATCAACAACAAGAGTTGTCGGAGGACAATATAGCTCGCCTATCAGGGCCATCGTCTATCAGGGCCTACTTCAGAACAGTTATAGCATTAGGTAAAGTCACACAGTATCACCTATTGCAAGATAATACACCTTTTCAATACTTCCATGCAAATGTTAACCAAGTCCATACAGGCCTTTTAAATCTGTAAATTGGTTTATATACGATGTATGCCAATAGTGAACATAATACCGAAGACTAACAGTATCAGTATCAGATAAAACCACACACTATTATTTATTGCAAGATATCACAAATTTTCAATACTTGCATGCAAATCTTAACCTGGCAACGCTGATACCAACGCCATACAAGGTCCCCTAATGATCCTGAATAAGTGTGTGAAGTTTCAAAGCAACAGCATACACAGTGTCTGAGAAAAGGCCTTGCACACAAAGGTTTGACCAAAATTCTAAGTCGAAAAAGGGGCACAATTCAGTCAAAATCCATTCCAGAGTTATGGGACTTGACATACAAGGTCCCCTAATGACCCTGAATAAGTGTGTGAAGTTTGAAAGCAACCGCATACACAGTGTCTGAGAAAAGGCCTTGCACGCAAAGGTTTGACCCAATTTCTAAGTCCAAAAAGGGGCACAATTCAGTCAAAATCCATTCCAGAGTTATGGGACTTGACATACAAGGTCCCCTAATGATCCTGAATAAGTGTGTGAAGTTTCAAAGCAACAGCATACACAGTGTCTGAGAAAAGGCCTTGCACGCAAAGGTTTGACCAAGCTGGCAACGCGGACGCCAACGCGGACGCGGACGCCGGGGTGATAACATAAGCTCCCCTATTTCTTCGAATAGGCGAGCTAAAAAGTGCCATTTCTTTTTTTCATATTGCTTACTTGACCACTTAAACAGTATACTGCTTTTAACTTTTGCAAAGCAGAAAACATCTTTTATTACTTAATGGAAATGAATAAAAAGGTAGAAAAGAAGTCTTTTCTATTTTCGTACAGACAAACTCAAGCAATTGTTTTCACTGTGTGTCCTCATGACTCTACCCCCACATAGTGACATCTCAAAGGAATCTTCACAATCAGATGCTTATATTGAAGAGGACTAGATAAGTGGGTGTGAACAGGTTTTTTCTCCACAATATTTCTCTTATTACTCAACCAAATCCTATGTTGTTGGTACTCAAAATAATCATCTCACTGACATGATTCTTTTGAGTACCCACAACATAGGGTTTGAATGTCAAATGAGGATTTAAGAACATGAAAAATGCCCCATATCTAGAGCTTGGCTATTACGTACTAACAAACCATGATTTAGAGACCAAGTAATGCATTTATACCTTGCCAACATGCAGATGATTTTAAAAACATTGCAGCAAAATGTGAAATTGCTCATAATGAGTAATTTCTCCTTTTGTCACACTATTTTCAACATGTCTCAATAATGAACTTTAATTTGAGTGAGTTTCAACCTTTTTTCCAAGATGCCTTTAGTCATGTGCTCCATATGTGTTGTATGTGGGAATGAGTTAACCCTTTCCCTCATACGACAATTCTGCAGCAGACGACTTTGAACGTATTTTGTCAAAACATAGAAAATCTCCATAATTGAATGGATAACCTATGACGAAAAGGGGAAAACATTGTGGCAAAAGGAGAAATTGCACGTTTTGTGCAATTTCTTCTTTTGTCACTATGTTTTCAAAAAGCCGTCTGCTGCAGAGGTGTCAGAAAGCGCCTATATGAGGGAAAGGGTTAAGAGCTTAAAAACTACCCCTTTATGTCAAACTTCTATGTTAAACTTAGCTTACTGTTCAAACACTTTATCACTGAATGTGTATTTATTGGCAGGGCCTGTCCTCAATGTGTCCTTTATAGCAACCATTTCCTTTACCCACTCCAGGTATGTGTACAGTCTCAGTAGACCCGCCTCCGCCATCATCTCTACAAAATTGGCGTCCTCCACTCCATCTCCTGCATCAGCCAGGGCTAGCCTCATTCCTACAATATCATCATGAGATCAGAAGGAATTACTTTATTTTTCCCACAATATCTCTCTTGATCCTTAATGAAATTCAATGTTGTGGGTACTCAAAGGAATTGTCAAAGTGAGACAATTCTTTTCAGCACCCACAACATAGGGTTTAAAGGTCAAATGAGAATTTCAAAATACTAAATACATGTCCACTTCTTATCAAGATCCTTGATGAACAATATTTTATAATGAGAACACAAATGTGAGGTAGCAGAAATCATATTTTCTACTTGTAAATAAAATATACCATACATATCAAATGTTTTGGGATTAATTACAAATTGGGAGACAGAAAAGAAATATTCTTCAAACATGAGCAAATGCTCAGTCACAATATGTTAAATTTATCAGCACTTGCCATTGAGACCTAATGTTCCTACAGCATCTCTCAAATCTACATGCACATCTTAACCCTTTCCAACACGTAAGTGCATTTCGACTCCTCTTCAGCCGACAATTTTCTCCTCTATTCAATAATCATACATTGCTCATGGTGTGCAATTGCTCCTTTTGTCACAAAGTTTTCTCTGTTCAATAATCATACTTTTATCTCATTTAAAATATACTTTTCATAACATATGTCCTTGCTGTTTCAAACGTAGTCTGCTGCAGAATGAAGTATATGGGCAAGGGTTAAAATGTGCAGTCTTTGTTATAAACGAGGACTATTAAACCATAAGTTACTAAACATTTAAAGAATATGAAGTCATACCATCGGCTGAGAACTTGTCTATAGCATCAGTAAGGGTCAAGAAATTTCCTGTGGATTTTGCCATCTGAAAACCAATTTAAAGAATCATCAAGGAGCATGTAGCATTGTCCATGCCAATTGAACTGTGGTATGATGAATAAATTACAATGTCCGTATGTTTAATACATGGTGTCTAAAAAAACAAGATGTGTTTGTGAAACACTGATGCCCTCGAATGGCAACATCTACGTCAAAGGTCAATGTCACAAGGTCAAAAACTTTGGTACTGACAGAAAGGTCATGTCACAAGGAATACACATGTGAAATATGGTAGCCGTACCTGTTATGGTTCAAAAGTAGTAGTCAATGTTAGTTTTTTTCGGAGAATGGCAACATCTAGGTCAAAGGTCAAGGTCGCAAGGTCAACAAATTTTGTAATGACAGAAAGGTCATGTCACAAGGAATACACATGTGAAATATGGTAGCCGTACCTGTTATGGTTCAAAAGAAGTGGTCAAGGTTAAAAGTTTTTTTCGGAGAATGGCAACATCTAGGTCAAAGGTCAAGGTCGCAAGGTCAAAAATTTGGTACTGACAGAAAGGTCATGTCACAAGGAATACACAAGTGAAATATGGTAGCCGTACCTGTTATGGTTCAAAAGTAGTGGTCAAGGTTAAAGTTTTTTTCGGACAGACAAAGAGACAGACAGGCCAAAAACTAGATGTCCACCGAATCAGTGATTCCGGGGGCATAAAAACATGCTCAAAAACTAGATCTTATAGATTTGGTATAAAATAATGCATCATTAACACTTTCCCACATATAGACGCTTCCTGGCGCCTCTACAGCAGGCATATTTTGAAAACACTTTGACAAAAGGAGAAATTGCTTAACATGAGCAATTTCTCATTTTGCCACAATGTCTTCAACACTATTATATATTTTTACTTTCATATATGGGGATTTTTCACATGTTTGCAAACATGTTCTCAAAGTCATCTGCTGCAGATTTGTTTTATATGAAAAAGGGTTAAAATACTGTATTATTGTAATGTCTAACTGGTTATTGAATACATAACAAGGTCAGTATTTTACTATGTACAGGGTGTCTCAACAAATATGTAACAAAAGTAAACTTCATACCATTAATGAGTATAAAATGATGCATCATTAACCCCCTTTCTAACATACAAAAATCAGCAGCAGAGTACTTTGGAAAACATCTAAGCAATACAATGGAAAATCTGTGTAATTGAAAGTAAATAATTGAATAGTGTTGAAATTATTGTTGCAATTCATCTGATACATATGCATCAGAATGCGTCTTCAGTTTGGAAAAGGTTAAAATATTGCATTTTATATTCTCACAATGAGCAATTTCCATTATATTAAATAATGATATTTTCATCCATATAATTTTTTTCCATTTTTTGCTTAGATGTTTTCAGTCATCCTGCAGTTGTGCTGTATGTGGGAAAGGGTTAACCATTCTCAATGTCTGCTTCTTGGATACTCATACAGTTTTCACCCCAATAGTTCAGGGAGGTTCAAGATCCACTGGCATAAAACCGGAGACATTTAGATCATGAGATTATCAGAGTTTGGTAGGTTATCGGTCTTCAAATCATCTTTAGATCTCTTTTCCTTCATCTCAGATGAAATTGGACAGTAACATTAAGATGTCATGACAGAGAAAAAGTAACATGCATTTCCTGGTAATAATTTTAGATAAGGCAAAAGTGTAGAAAGTAATAAACTCTCTGATCTTCGAACCCAAATCAAAACTTAAATCTCTTCTTAACCCTTTCCCTCATACGACAATTCTGCAGCAGACGACTTTGAACATATTTTGTCAAAACATAGAAAATCTCCATAATTGAATGGAGAACCTATGACAAAAAGTGGAAAACATTGTGGCAAAAGGAGAAATTGCACATTTTGTGCAATTTCCTCTTTTGTCACTATGTTTTCAAAAAGCCGTCTGCTGCAGAGGCGTCAGAAAGCATCTATATGAGGGAAAGGGTTAACAAACAATACCGTCGACAAAAGCCATATGTTTTAACTCTTTCCCACAATTATTGTATCGAGTTTAAAACAATGTGGCAAAAGGAGAAATTGCTCATCATGCGCCAATATTCTAATGCCTCAATATTTTGAAAATGTGTCTGTATGTGGGTAAGGGTGGGTAAATGTGATCAGCCATAGACTGTGTAATCATCACCAATCACATGTTGAATAGAATGGTGCAGACTTGTCAAGCTCATAAAATGTTACCTTTTCTGAATTTAACAATAGATGTCCATTAGCTCTGATAGCTTTTGGCCATTTTTCTCTGAAATAGTAAAAAAAATACAATTGTACACAAATAATAACTAACCTCTCTCTCTCAAGATAGATGTCTAAAATTACTAAATCTTAGTAAAAAGCTTTTCTTTTGTGTATATATGTTGGTATTGTATGTGTTTCTATATGTATTGTCAGTCTTTCAAGGATTTTAAGCTTTACAAGAAAAGCTATTTCCCAATCAAAGACCACATAAATGCAGACAATAACAAGGATGGCCAATTATATAATTATGGTCACAAAATATGCCCGTTACAGAGGTATAACTCAAGAACGACTAAAGTGATTTAGCCAATTTTGTCTTGTAACTGAGGTTTTATGCCCATAAACAATCACAGTAAGTTTGATAAGAATTGGATAAGAACTGTTAAAGTAAAAGAGCAAACAACCTATTTGGCCAATATTTGGATAATTCAAGGGCCATAACCCAAAACTGCATTAGGCGATGAGGCTGGTCATCAAGTTTTGTGAAGATCAAATTTAAACTGTTAAAATCCAGTCAAATTTTGGATAATTTAAGAGCAATAATCCAAAATTGCTTTGAGCGATTTGGATGGTTATTAAACCTGGACCTGACAAACATGTTCACCAAGTTTGGTGTAGATCTGATTTTTTGTTTGTTTGTTTGGAGTTTAACGCCGCTTTCAACAGCTTTGGTCATATCACGGCGGTCAGTGCACCTACCCATGTTTTCCTGGCTTTCCCACACCAGTACTTACACAACATTCTTTCGAAGCCACTGACTACTTTCTCACATAGATCAGAGGTGAGAGGCAATGGAAAACATCGTCCGAAAGAATGTCGCCGCAACCAGGTATCAAGCCCGTGACCTCCAGATCACGAGTCAGATACGCTACCAATTGAGCTACCCGGCCGGGTTGGTGTAGATCTGATGAAAACTCATAGACCAAGAGAATGGACAAGGCTTATTTGGTCAATTTGGGTTAATTCATTGGCCATAATCCAAAAGTGCGTTTTGCGATTGGACTGGCCAAGACATTATGTTTACAAACATGTTTGACAAGTTTGGTATGATAACTGTATGACTTAGAGGACTGACAATTGGAGAGATCACTTGAAATGAATGATTTCTCATTTTCCCTCAATGTTTTTAACTCTGTATCATAATTATAATTATAAACTTCATTATGTTGAAACTTTTCCTCAGATCTTAAAAAAACAAAAAACAATCGAAATTAACACATTATCCAAACAAGAGCTACAGTCCATAAGAAAGCGCTACCTGAGATATGGACTCTTAATGTAGTTGCACACCAAAGTTTAACAAGAATTTCTAAGTTAAAAAGGGCCATAATTTGTATCATATGCAAAATAGAGTTATCTAACTTTATTGTTTATATAAGTGTGATGGTTGGGAAAAGTTGTATTTAGTTTCAATGAATTTTATTTATTTATTTATTGGGGTTTTATGCCGCTTTCAACATTATTTCAGTTATATCACGGCGACAGTTCACTTATTCATGATCCCTGGGTAAACAAACCAGTACTAGGCTAGAAAATGTGCCTTGCCCAAGGGCACTCCACCATGACCGTAGTGCAGCGATTGGGGATCGAACCCGGGACACCCGGTTTCGAAATCCCCGACGCTAACCACCCGACCACAGCGGATTCCCTAGTTTCAATGAAAGGATTCTAGTAGATCCTGAGATATGGTCTCTATATTCAATAGCTCTATATTCACCAAATGGTCAAGGTAAGAAGGGTTTACAGTCGAATAAGGATCCGAGACCCTTTATCTTGGAAATAATGGTTTACCTCCATGGCACACCTCATGCATGACCAATTCCTTTTGCAACAATGTTTTCTCTCTATTTAACTAGCATACTTTTGTTGATAGTTCTCCATGTTTTTTCCTTGATGTTTCAAAGTAGGTTTATTGTTTTTGGGAAAGGGGAAAATAAGTGAAGAAAGAAATATGTCATTCTTACGGCTGATCTGGCCACATAGCAATATGGTTGTAGATATAGTAAGTTAGATGATTGGGTATGAGATCTTTGCCCGACACACGCATATCTACAGGGTACCAATATTCAAACTCTGCCTTCAGTTTTTCCAGTGTGGCCTTAGGGATGTTAGTCTTTGGGAAAGGAGCTTTTTTGTAGAAGATATAATCCCATACTTCACTTGTCATCTGCTCAGGTCTGAAATTAATATTAGGATGATAAATTATTTGATAAACTGTATTAAACATTTCCCATATACAGCACATCTGCAGCAGACGACTGAAAACATAATTGAAAACATTTGGGAACTCCCTTTAAATACAAGTACAATAATTGAATAGAGTTGAAAACATGTTGACAAAAGGAGAAATTGCTCAATTTGAGCAATTTCTTCTATTGTCGCCATGTTTTAAACAAGAGGGCCAAGATGGCCCTAAATCGATCACCTAATTGATAGTAAATTAGTAGCAAATATTTAACTGCAAATATCTGGAATTTTTTTATCAGGGAGTGCAAATGAAACTGAAAGGAGTGGACACTTCTCAAGAAACAGCTTATTAGTAAAGGCCATTTATATCTTGAAATCTAACAAGAACTTTAATAAGAATGGAATTATAAAGTTTTTGTCATTTTGCACCTTTCCTGATGCCGCCATGCTGCCCTGTCTTTCATCGAAATCAATATGGCTACAACAGTTTATTTAGAGGGTCACTTAAGGAACATTTCTACCAAATTATCTTGCAATCGCACAAGTAGATTATGGAGGAAAAGGATTTTAAAATTTGGGTATTTTTCTCACTTTCTGATGCCGCAGCAACCAAAGTTCTCAATGGAATTTAAATCTTTGAACAATTTTGAAAGAGGACTACCAAAGGAACATTCTTGTGATGTTTTGTGGAAATAGGTCTATTGGAATGGTAGGAGTTGGTTGTCATTTGTAGCTAAAAGTTCAATTTACCCTTTTTGTGATGACGCCTGGTTGATATGATTGTGTAACCAATCAAAACGGCTTAAACAAATTAAATAGAGGATCATTACAGTAAGATTCGTATTATATTTTCTTAAAATCAGACAAACACTTTCATAAAAATGGAATTTTCAAATTTTGTCATTTTGCCCCTTTTCTGTTGCCGCCTGACTGCCATGTTTTTTGACCAATCAGTATGGCTTGAACAATTTTTATAGAGGGTCACCCAAGGAACACTTCTACCAAATTATTTTTGAATCTGACAGGCAGATTCGGAGCAGAAGATTTTTAAAGTTTGGACATTTTGTCCCCTTTCTGATGCCGCAGCAACCAAAGTTCTCATTGGAATTTTAATCTTTGAACAATTTTGAAAGAGGACCGACCACCAAAGGAACATTCCTGTGATGTTTTGTGGTAATTGGTCTATTGGAATGGTAGGAGATGGTTGTCATTTGTAGCTAAAAGTTCAATTTACCCCTTTTGTGATGACGCCTGGTTGCTATGATTGTGTAACCAATCAAAACGGCTTAAACAAATTAAATAGAGGATCATTACAGTAAGATTCGTATTATATTTTCTTAAAATCAGACAAGCATTTGCATAAAAATGTTATTTTCAAATTTTGTCATTTTGCCCCTTTTTTGATGATGCCTGACTGCCATGTTTTTTGACCAATCAGTATGGCTTTAACAATTTTTATAGTGGGTCACCCAATAAACATTTCTACCAAATTATATTTGAATCTGACGGGCAGATTCGGAGGAGAAGATTTTTAAAGTTTGGACCTTTTGCCCCCTTTCTGATGCCGCAGCAACCAAAGTTCTCAATGGAATTTAAATCTTTGAACAACTTTGAAAGAGGCCAACCAGAGGAACATTCCTGTGATGTTTCACGGAAATTGTCCTTGGAGTTTGGGAGGAGATGATGTTCAAAGCTAAAAGTTAACGCCGGCCGGACGACGGACGACGGACAAAAAGTGATCAGAATAGCTCACCTTGAGCCTTCGGCTCAGGTGATCTAAAAAAGCTGTCTGCTGCTGCTGCACTGTTAGAAAGCGTGGTAAAGGGTTATAACTTTCCGTTTCAAATCAGCAATTTCTCTTTTTGTCAAAATGTTTTCTACTTTATGTAATAATTGTTCTTTCTTAATATTATATAGTTTCCACATGTTTACTAAATGTTTTCAAAATGGTCTGCTGCAGATTTATTGTATGTGGAAAAGGTTTAAGTGTTACACTGCCTGCAGACACACAGACAAACATAGTGGGAAATGGTGAAATTGCTCGTAAACATGCTAAAAATTTCACTTCCCACTTTTCCCTCAATGTTCTGCATCAAAAACATACATCTTACTTTCATGATGTTATATAATTTAATTTATTTTCCTCATATTTTTTCAAAGCAGATCACTAAATATATCATATCAGGTATCCTATTGGTCAGAATCAAATTCATACATGAAAATAAACCAATCAGAGCACAAAACACATTCTCAAGAGTTTTAAAGTTCAGTTGCTTGGTGTAACACAAATGATTATTCAGAATTTCAGAAACGAATACCTTATATTTGCTGGTCCCACTTTCTTGCCATCAAACTGGCCACCCTGAAGTAGGTGGGATACGGTATAAAAGGCTGGGTAGATTGTCGAGTCAGAGAGAGATTCAACCAAATATTTCTCATCCCAAGGGATCTTTGTTCCTGCAATCACAATCAAAAGTTGACCCTTTCCAACAATGCAGATGCAATTTTAAACATCTACAGTAGATGCCTTTTCTATTCAATATTTGCCCTTTCCCACAACAAATCTGCAGCAGACAACTTTGAACATAATTTGTCAAAAAATGGAAAATCTCTATAATTGAATGGATAACCTATGACAACAAGAGTTGTCGGAGGACAATATAGCTCGCCTATCAGGGCCTACTTCAGAACAGTTATAGCATTAGGTAAAGTCACACAGTATCACCTATTGCAAGATAATACAAGGTCATCTAAAAACCTTGAATAAGTGTGTGAAGTTTCAAACCAACAGCATACACTGTCTGAAGAGAGACCTTGCATGCAAAGGTTTGACAAAAATTCTAAGTCCAAAAATGGTCACAATTCCATCAAAATCACTGCAGAGTTATGGGACTTGACATACAAGGTAATATTTATGAGCCTGAATAAGTGTGTGAAGTTTCAAACCAACAGCTTACACAGTGTCTGAGAAAAGGCCTTGCACGCAAAGGTTTGACCAAAATTCTAAGTCCAAAAAGGGGCACAATTCAGTCAAAATCCATTCCAGAGTTATGGGACTTGACATACAAGGTCCCCTAATGATCCTGAATAAGTGTGTGAAGTTTCAAAGCAACAGCATACACAGTGTCTGAGAAAAGGCCTTGCACGCAAAGGTTTGACCAAAATTCTAAGTCGAAAAAGGGGCACAATTCAGTCAAAATCCATTCCAGAGTTATGGGACTTGACATACATGGTCCCCTAATGACCCTGAATAAGTGTGTGAAGTTTGAAAGCAACAGCATACACAGTGTCTGAGAAAAGGCCTTGCACGCAAAGGTTTGACCAAATTTCTAAGTCCAAAAAGGGGCACAATTCAGTCAAAATCCATTCCAGAGTTATGGGACTTGACATACAAGGTCCCCTAATGACCCTGAATAAGTGTGTGAAGTTTGAAAGCAACAGCATACACAGTGTCTGAGAAAAGGCCTTGCACGCAAAGGTTTGACCAAAATTCTAAGTCGAAAAAGGGGCACAATTCAGTCAAAATCCATTCCAGAGTTATGGGACTTGACATACAAGGTCCCCTAATGACCCTGAATAAGTGTGTGAAGTTTGAAAGCAACAGCATACACAGTGTCTGAGAAAAGGCCTTGCACGCAAAGGTTTGACCAAAATTCTAAGTCCAAAAAGGGGCACAATTCAGTCAAAATCCATTCCAGAGTTATGGGACTTGACATACAAGGTCCCCTAATGATCCTGAATAAGTGTGTGAAGTTTCAAAGCAACAGCATACACAGTGTCTGAGAAAAGGCCTTGCACGCAAAGGTTTGACCAAGCTGGCAACGCGGACGCCAACGCCAACGTGATAACATAAGCTCCCCTATTTCTTCGAATAGGCGAGCTAAAAAGTGGAAAATATTGTGCCAAAAGGAGAAATTGCTCATGATGAGCAATTTCTTCTTTTGCCACAATGTTTTCAAAAGTCATCTGCTTCAGAGGCGTCAGAAAGCATCTGTATGAGGGAAAGGGTTAAGACCCTCATTTATAGAGATATTCCATATTTTTGAAAGTAGAATTTGCTCATGATGCAATTTCCCATTTGGCCAAAATGTTTTCAATTTTATACTATAATTATACTTTCATTTATAGAATTTTCAATACTTTTGAAATTCGATTCCTGCAGATTTGTTGAATGTGGGAGAGGGTAACAAACTTATTTGTGAAGTTTGTTATCAGTAATCTTTAATATACAATGCCTAAATAAATTGTATTTAAAATCATTATATGACCAATAATGGTTACACTACTGACGATCGATAAAGTGTTACAAAGTGGTACAAAGTGTTACAATGACTGTTCAGTTTTATTACAAAATGACCAAAGTTAAACATCTTACCTTTTATCAAATTTATTTTTGTTAATTTCTTTTGTTTTCTTAACAAACAATATCTCTTTTCATAAAGTTAGTAACAATTTACGCTTAAAATGTACATGTAACTAACTTAACTCTTTCCCACATACAACAAATCAACAAATTCAACTTTGAATTCATCCAGGCAAAATCACAGGAAATCTCTATAAATGAATGTATAATTACTGAATTGAGTTGAAAACATTGTGGCATATAGAGAAATTGCTTGTTTTGAGCAATTTCTCCTTTTGAAACAATGTTTTCAAAAGTCATCTGTTGCAGAGGCATCGGAAAGCGTCTATATGTGGGAAAGGATTAATCCCCTTCCAAAATCTACTTTTTTTCAAGTGAGTTCAAAGAAATACATGTATCACCGGCCAATAAGTGATGGACAGACAGAAGGACAAGTCATCCAAATATTGTCTCCGTTTCAAGGCAGGCAACATAAACTCAGTATTATCCATTTCCCATATGCAACAGATCTGTAGCACACAACTTTAACCCTTTCCCACATAGACGCTTTCTGATGCCTCTGAAGCAGATGACTTTTGAAAACATTGTGGCAAAAGGAGAATTTGCTCATAATGAGTTATTTCATCAATTTGCCACAATGATTTCTACTCTATTTAAATTTTTTGAACTTGATAATTTCAAAGTCGTCTGCTGCAGATTTATAGTATGTGGAAAACCTCTTAAAATGAAAGTGTAATTGCTTCAAAGGAAGAAAACGCTGTGGCAAAAGGAGAAATTGCTTATTGAGTCACACTGTTCTAAAAAGTTGTCTACTGAAGTCAGCATCTACATTTGAGTGAGAGTTCATCAATCTTACCCAAACCATATGACCTTGAACAAGCGTGTTCATGTAACCAATCCAAGGTCGCATCAAAGTTCTTCCTAACATCCTCCGAATAAGTCTCAATGTTGTTTAAGGCTTTTTTAGCTTGGGCCTTCCATTCTTTCTCCCCGTAATTCAGATACCTAAAACACAATTGGTGAAAGTTAACCCTTTCCATTGTACAACAAATCTGGAGCAGATGACTTGAGAAATCATCCGGGTTAATATGAAAAAATAGACTTGAAAATACATGTATTTTCATAAAAAAATGAAAATGTTTTCAAATGTCGTCTGCTGCAGACCCGTCAACGTGCGTCTATATTTGGGGTAAAGGATTTAATGAACGCTGACCTTCGAATACATTATTCAGACGACTACATTCGTAAAATGGATCATTATAAGACCTCCAAAAAAGGTCTGGGATCAGTAATGTTAGAGCAAGGACTCATTTATCAATTGCAAAGCATTCAATGCATCAAATAATAATAACCTAAATCACTGGTATATGCTTATCTGATACTTTACAATATTTTGAGTGTTGTCTAATTTGTAAGAACCTTATAACATAAAGAGCTTTACATATTGAAAATTAGAAACATATTTTGATAAAGAGTTGAAAATATTTGTGGGAAAAGAAGAAACCACTCATTGTGCTCAATTTCTCCTGTTTTTGATTTTTTTTTATCTCAAAAGGTCAGCAATCATCAGAGACGTTAACCTATATCCCACATTTAAAAAAACACTTTCTGATGCCTCTGCAGCAAACGGCTTTTTGAAAACACGGCAACAAAAGAAGACATTGCTCAAAACGAGTCATTTCTCCTTTTGTCACCATGTTTTGAACGCTTTTCAATTTATTGTACTTTCATTGAAAGGGAGTTTCCAATTTTTCCGAGTAATTTTTCAAAATCGTCTGATGCAGATTTTGTTGTAAGTGGAAAAGGGTTAAAAGTGACATGTATCAGGGAAAGGGTTTGTTGGCACCTTTTTTCTGATATAACATATTTTAATAATTCGTACCAAGTTTTTTCCCCTCTAAAATAGCTAGTGTTAAAAGGAATATATATGACGCTTTCCGACACCTCTGCAGCAGACAGCTTTTTGAAAACATAGTGACAAATGAAGAAATTGCTCAAAACGAGCAATTTCTCCTTTAGCCACAATGTTTACCACTTTAAGTCAAAGGTTATCTCTTCAATTATAGAGATTTTCTATTTTTTGACAACGTATGTTCAAAGTTGTCTGCTGCAGAAATGTCGCATGAGGGAAAGGGTTAAAAGGAATATATGCATTGCCTGCCAAGAAAGATTGAATTAAGAGCCCATCCATGGGAAAAGATACAAGTTGACTTTTGTGAATGTTGTACATTCAAATCAGCCTGTGTATCTGCAGTCTGATCAAGGCCTACACTGTTCTCATGATGTTACTTACTCATGCTTGTTAGAAGATTCTGTAAATTAGATTTTTACAAGACTGAGCAGATGAACTTATTGAGTTAAACCTACACTGTACAGAAATACCAACTTGTACATTTTTCAATGGACAGTAGCCCAGAGCTCTAGATAAAATGAGTATTTCAAATTTAAAATCTTTATTTGATACTCAAACCCATTTGTTGCAGGTACTCGAAACAATTGTCTCAGTAAGACAATTCTTTTGAGTACTACAAAACAGGGTTTGTTGAGTCAGTAGAAAAATATAGGTGGTAAAAGATCAGTTTACTCCTCCTTATCTAGTTCTCTGAACTGTCAGCCTCATATATGCTGGAGGAGTGATCCCTTGTTCTTCAACCAACGCAGGCAACAAATAAAACAGAGTTTTAATGGGTTCATATTCATAAACCATTATCTTTTCATTCTAAGCCTTATTTTTATAGAATATTCTGAATTTCAAAGAATCACAATTTATGATTGGCTAAAACACAGAAAGTGGGTTACTTCGTGAATTAAGAATAAAAATGTATTTCAGAATGATTTGTGAAAATGTCAGAATTTCAAACTTACCACTGGTCACACAGAGCTACAACACATTCATCCCCCGAACGTGACATCACCTTATTCTCCGGTTCCATGTACTTTACAGCATCTTTCTGCAAGACAATTAATTATTTTTAATGTAAATAAGTAATCTGAGTGTAGAAAAAAATTCATTTTTACATGTTTTTTTCCACAAAACAGTAAATCTGCATTAGACATCTATTAAAAAGTTTGGTCAAAAATATGGAAAATTTCTATAAATGAAAGTATACTTATTGAAAATAGTTGAAAAACATTGTGGCAAAAGGAGAAATTTAGCAATTAAATCTAAGCAATTAACTAATAGAATAATGCAAAACACTTATACATTACCTTGTCTATCAATTGTTTTTGAACCAATTTCTTGACATCTTGAACTTTCTGTCCCTTAAATTCACCAATTTTCATAACCTGCAATAGGAAACTGTTAATTAATTCTTGGAAAACAGGAATTACTTCTGATAAAAAGATTTAAACTTGGAAGCACTTGGTCATATACTTCAATAAGGTTTAACCCTTTCCCACATACTGCAAATCTGCAGCAGACAACTTTGAAAACATCTAGGCAAAAATGTGAATTATATCTATATAAGAAATGTTGATTTTTGAAAAAAAAATGGAACCAATGAGGCAAAAGGAGAAATTGCTGATTATGATCGATCAATTTCTTCATTGCCAAATAGCCACAATGTCTTCAAAAGTCATCTGCTGCAGAGCCATCGGAAAGTGTCAATCTCATTACAACCAAACCTGATCTTCGCTTCAATTGCAAGTACATCTGTTCTCATATCGAAATTTCCCCTACAAAATCTTTAGGTATAAACAAGGGAGATAACCCAAATAAACAAACTCAATAGAGAAGCAATGGTTGCAGAGCGTTCAGATTGTATATAATACATAAATGTACAGCTTCAATTCCAGACAATTTTAAAGAGCTGTCGTCAGGTCCAATATACGTATATAGAATTTTGATCAGATTCCAATGATTTAACCCGTCTAAGTGTATGATCCACAACGACCTTGACCTAAAAGGG
The DNA here is from genome assembly GCA_031761405.1 of Serripes groenlandicus. Classification (NCBI taxonomy): domain Eukaryota; kingdom Metazoa; phylum Mollusca; class Bivalvia; order Cardiida; family Cardiidae; genus Serripes; species Serripes groenlandicus. Next base: position 66,810,634 of record JASEVX010000006.1, read on the forward strand.
ACACGGTCATCTTCGGACGATTATCACAATTTCATCACAATTGAAGCTTTAGTTACAATGGTAAGTCAAAATACATCAACATTACATTTAGTTGCAAAGATTTTAGTTGTTTACACAATTTGCCCTTATACTTTAACATTATCAATGCAATGTCGCCAAATTCAAAACCAAGAAAGTAGAATCACTGAATGGCTCTCCTTGTTCTTCAAATAGGTTGATAATTTTAGAAATAGAACTTGTCATCAGAATAAATAGATAAGTGTATTCAAAATAGTTATTTGTAGGTAATAGGTGGTTTGTACATGACATACAGGCTACATAAAGAGGTCTAGATAAGAGGGAGTGAAGAGGTATTTTCCCTACTAAATCTACTTTATTATCCAACCAAACCCTATGTTGTTGGTACTCAAAAGAATTGTCTCATTGAGACAATTCTTTTGTATAACCACAACATAGGGTTTGATGTTCAAATAATGAAAATAATGAATATTTAATATTATTTTATTAGTGTTCTGTGAAGAGAAACGATGTCTATGGGTCACCCTGATAAGATTGGTGATTCAAAATCACTGTTATTACGTCATTACCCCTTCATAGAAGCCCTTCAAGTAAACTCTTTCTTTAGCATCCTGCAGTTTAACTGCATCATTTTGACTCTGGATCTTCAGCTGTTCACAAACCGTAACTGCACATAAATCCCCATATTCTGGTACATCAATGATGGGAACCTGAAATTATCGAAGCATTTAAATTAGGGATGTCAACAGTTATCGATATTAATAACCGGTTAATCTTATTATCTTCTAACCAGTTAATTGGTTAACCGGATAAATTCATAGACAATCAATATTCACTTGCTTCCAGGTTTTGTAAAATAGAAACAAACTGTCCTTTAATTAATCAATAGGTCAGTCACAATATTTGCGATTACATGTATCAGTACACAAACAAACGCCAAACGGTCATCAATAAAATCGAGTGTGACCGTTTTCACAGTAATGTAAACACTCCCGATTGAGGTGTGAATAATTAATCTCTGGTTAGTTAAGTGTGAAATATTTAACCCTTTCCCTCATATAGACGCTTTCTGACACCTCTGCAGCATACAGCTTTTTGAAAACATAGTGACAAAAGAAGAAATTGCACAAAACGTGCAATTTCTCCTTTTGCCACAATGTTTTCCACTGTTTGTCATAGGTTATCCATTCAATTATAGAGATTTCTATTTTTTGACAAAATACGTTCTAAGTCGTCTGCTGCAGAATTGTCGTATGAGGGAAGGGGTTAAAGAACAAAAGGTGAAACACAATTGTGTATTTATTTTATCTATTTTTCCCAAGTACTCGGTTACTTGAATAACTAACCGATTAATCAAATAACATTTGGTCTATCGATTAACCAGTTTAACCCTTTCCCTCATACAACAATTCTGCAGCAGACAACTTTGAACATGTGTCCATTATATTTACTCAATAGATTTCATTAAAAAAAAAAAAAAACAACAAGGGAGTTAATTTTTATTGTTTATTATAGAGTTATGATTCTTGTGTAATGCACTTCCTCTCTTTAATATCTCTATATATTTTAAGTTTCATCGAAATATCTTTGGTACTTTTCGAGTTATGGTCCTGACATGGAAATATAGTCTAACAAGGGAGATAATTTGAAAATTATTCACTATAAAGTTATGGTTCTTGTATAATGCACTCTCTCTTATTGATATGAATGTATATTTCAAGTTTCATTAAAATATATTCAGTACTTTTAGATTTATGCTCAATGCAAATAAAGTGTGACGAACAAAGTGCGACGGACAGACATCCGGACGGACATATTCATGAAGTGTATTTGTGGGGTTATTTCTTTTGTTTGAAACTTGTAGGTTGCAACCCACAAGTATGCTATTCATTCCGTAATTATCCCTCTTTTACGGAATGAATAGCATTAATATGCAAATAGGAAAATAAGATACCCATTATAAAAAAAAAAAAAAATATTTATCTAAGTGTCTTTATAAGGGCGGTGGGTGTTCTTTAGGATAAAGGATACCCCACAAGTACTCTCTTACAAGTACAGACAGACATGACGGTCGGATGGACAAAGCCACAACATAAAAATGAGATATTGCTTATAATGAGCATTTAGCCTTTAGCCATATTTTTTAAACTCAATGCAACTATTATAATCTCATTAACAGAGATTTTCCATATTTTATCCAAGACGTCCTCGAAGTCGTCAGCTGCTGTATTTTTGTAGGTGGAAATTAAAAAACCAGTTTGGTACTTTACAATGATAAGAATGTTTGAGGGAGGAAACGTGTTCCCTGCATGTAAGTCATATCATGACAGACACGAGATAGATCTCTGTGTCACCCATCTGGTAGACAATACAACAAGAGCGCCCGGAGCGAACGTCAATGCTCGTCTGTTTTTTCTACATCGAATCAGGTGCATTACTGAGTAAAGACTAATGCAAGAGTTATGTGAATTGGTATATACATGCGTATTGTCTTGAGTAATATATGTACCTAGTTATGGGCAAGGTTAAAGTTTTTGCATTAATTTCTAAGTTCAGAAAGGGGCATAACTGAATAATGATTAAATCCAGAGTTATGTGGCATTGGCATATACATGCATATTGTTTCTAAGAAGATGTGAACTAAGTTTCATTTGAATATTTGGAACGGTTTTAAAGTTTTGAGGTCAGGTTAAAGTTTTGGGAGGATGCAGATGTTGACAACGTCTAGCGTATCACAATAATTTGTCTTTTTTCTTTGAAAAACAGACAAGCTAAAAAGAAGCAGGCATGTAAGAAATAATAATTTTAAATGTACATGTACAATATCCAGTATTCTATAATGACCTAACAGGACTTCTGAAATATTGCTTATATGTCAAAGTTAAACTGAATTGATTGATTGGGGTTTAACGCCGTTTTCAACAATGCTTTTCCACATAGTTAAACAGCCCATAAGTTAAACTGAACAATAACAAGTAACTGTAGGATTGCAAGCAATACCATAATCCCCTACCGGTTTGCACGTTTTGACTTGGTTCTAAGTCCAAAAAGGGGCATAACTCATAAAAAAATTGACGAAATCCCATGAAACGCGAACTTGATCTGTGACACATGATTACAAAGCCATATACAAAATTTCAGCTCAATATCTCAATGCATGTAGAAAAAAAGTGCGGAAAACTGATTTGTCGGACTGACTGACAGATGGACTGACTGACAGATGGACGGAGTGCAAACCTAATAGTCCCCTTCGGCACGCCGGTAGGGGACTAAAAAGTTGAACTTACTGGATCATAAGGCAAAACCATTTCATCTTTTAGATTGTACTTCTTTCTGAAAGGCTGCAAATAAAAAATAATATAGAAATAAAACCATTATTAGTAAAAAATATAACTAACTTTGACTTGGTTCCACCCTGTATTAAACCTTGGAACACTACAGCAGGTCAGTGAAAAGAGTAAAAGACAAACATTAGAAAGATTTTTTGTAAGCCATTTCCCTCATACACATGCCTATGCAGCAAACAATTTTTGAAAACACAGCGACAAAAGGAGAAATTGCTAATAACATGCAATTTCTACCTTGGCCACATGTTTTCCACTATACTTTCATTTACAGATACTTTCAATATTTTCTGTTTTCTGCTGCAGATTACCCTGAATTTGAAAACATTGCGAAAAAAGAAGATATAGTAGCTCATAAAGAGCAAATTCTCTATGTGCTACAATGTTTTTAACTTTATTCAATAATTACATTTTCATTAAGAGAGATTTTTAAACAAGAGGGCCATGATGGCCCTGGAATCGCTCACCTGATTTTTTTTTTCACTTTAGCTATATAAGCCCCGACCAATCAACATGGCTTAAAGGAATCTGATAGAGGGTCATCCAAGGAACATTTCTACAAAATTATTTGAAAATCGGCCTGACACTTTTGGAGGAGAAGATTTTTTAAGTTTTCACTATAGCCATATAACGCAAAAAAGCCCCGCCCCCCCTGGCGGCCATGTTTTTCGACCAATCAACATGGCTTCAAGAAATCTGATAGAGAGTCACCCAAGGAACATTTCTACAAAATAAGTTCAAAATCTGCCAACCAATTTGGGAGGAGAAGAATTTTGAAGTTTTTTTCGTTTCGTTGCCATGGAAACCAGAATTCTGCATGGATCCCAATAATTTGAAGGAATTCTGGTGAGGTCATTGAGAGGATGCTTTCTGTGAAGTTTCATCCCAATTAACCCACTGGTTACTGAGGAGAAGATGTTGAAGATTTTTTAGGTTTTCACTATAACCATAAAAGGCAAAATAGCCCAGCCCCCTGGCGGCCATGTTTTTCGACCAATCAACATGGCTTGAAGGAATCTGATAGAGGGTCACCCAAGGAACATTTCTACAAAATTAATTGAAAATCGGCCTGACACTTTTGGAGGAGAAGATTTTTTAAGTTTGCACTATAGCCATATTGGCAAAATAGGCCCCCCCCCCCCCCCTCCCACCCTGGGGGCCATGTTTTTCGACCAATCAACATGGCTCGAAGGAATCTGATAGAGGGTCACCCAAGGATCATTTCTACAAAATAATTTGAAAATCGGCCTGACACTTTGGGAGGAGAAGATTTTAAAGAATTTTGAAGTTTTTTTCATTTCGTTGCCATGGAAACCAGAATTATGCATGGATCCCAAAAATTTTAAGGAATTCTGGTGAGGACATTGCGAGGATGCTTTCTGTGAAGTTTCATCCCAGTTGACCCACCGGTTACAGAGGAGAAAATGTTGACGGACGACGGACGCCGGACATAGGGCGATCACAATAACTCACCCTGAGCACTTCGTGCACAGGTGAGCTAAAAACAAAACAAGATATTTCTATTTCATTAAAAAATTATCCAACTGTAAAGCAAATACCAAAGAATAAATGTGCTTAATTATGTTTGGAAAACTAAATTGAGGTTGCTAAATATTGTTAATACAAGTGTTGGTACCAAAATGTTTGGGTGAAAATAGTTTATAAGATTTTAAGAGTTGACTGAAAATGGTGAACAATTCATAAAAAAGCATGAACACAAAATGTTTATAGGATTGTGAATGATCCTTTATTCAACTTGGTTGTTTATTTCTCTTGAAAATACCTGCAGGAGATAGCTTTTGAAAACATTGTGTTAAAAGGAGAAAATGCTCAATCTGAGCAATTACTCCTCTTGCCACAAGAATTTGTTTAGGGTACCACCCATCAAATTTTAATTAATTTTTGGGCACTAATTTTAATTTTAATTAAAAAATAACCCCCCACCCACCAAATAAAAAAAGCCACCCCCTAGACATTTTTTCTTGGAACAGCCCTTATTCAAATACTAAATTTGCCATATTTTTGTTTTGGTGTTTTCTAAAATTGTCTGTGGCAGTTTTATTCTATGTGGGAAAGGGTTAACGTAGAATAAATGCAGGAGATCATTAATGTCCATTAATGTTACCTCTTTTTTCTTCAAATCTCTAAGGGCAGCAAAATCATCTGGTGCATCCGAGGGAACACTTGTTACCACTCCAGTACCTACAATATAAACAACAAGTAGGTCATGATTAACTCTATAGTATTGACTTTTCAGATATGTAGATAGGGTTTAATTGATGTTCTCAAAGTGAGACAATTCATTCAATCTACCCCCACATACGGTTAAAGATGTCAAACTAATTACAACAAGAGCAAAGGCCTAGAGATAAGGTCTTTTTTCCACAATATCACATTAACTAGAGCACTGAATGTGATTAATACCCCCGAGCGCCGCCCTGATAGGAAATTCCATCCAGTAGTTTTAAAAATATTCTCCGGTCATGAAAAAAGTAAGAAAGGACAATTACTCTGTAATAAACTTAAATAGAGGTACGTTTTTGTACACTGCACAAGATTGTGCATGAAGTTTTATTAAATTCCATCCAGTAGTTTTCAAGTTATTCTCCGGACAAATAAAAAACAGTAACAAAGAGCAATGACTATGTAGTGAGCTAAAATTGAGTTATGGTTCTTGTACACTGCACTTCCTCTCATTGTGCTCTACCATTGTATGTAGTTTTCTTAAATTTCATCCTATAGTTTTAAAGTGATTCTCCAAACAAGAAAAAAGTAAGAAAGGGAAATAACTTTTTAATTAGCTAGAATAGAGTTATGGTTCTTGTACACTGCATTTCCTCTCAGTGTGCTCTTCCATTGTATGAAGTTTTATTAAAAATTCCATCCTTTAGTTTGAAAGTTATTCTGTGGACAAGAAAACGGTAAGAAAGGGCAATCATTCTGTAATTAGCTCAAATAGAGTTACGGTTCTTGTACACTTCACTGCCTCTCATTGTGCTTTACCAAGTGTATACATTTTTAATAGATTCAATCTAGTAGTTTTCAAGTTATTCTCCGGACAAGAAAAAGTAACAAAGCGCAATAACTCTGTAATTAGGTATTAAAATAGAGTTATGGTTCAAGTACACTGCACTACCTCTCACTGTGTTGTATCAGTGTTTAAACTATGATTAAATTCCATCCAGTAGTTTTCAAGTTATGCTACGGCGGGTAAATTACAATGGATTAACTTACCACAGGGTGACTCCTATATACCCCCTTCAAACTTCGTTTGTCGGGGGTATAATAACTTTGATGCGGGTACTCAAAAGACTCGTCTCATCATCAGATATGTGGATTTTAGAACATGGAAAACACCTCTTATCTAAAACTCAGCAAGTGTTCAAAGGAACAAATGTGCCATTTACCAATACTCACATTGTGAAAGACGAATGGACAGTCAAAAGAGAAGTGATCCCTTTGTGTCACCCTGCCAAGGCAGATGACACAAAATTAAATAAGTCCCTTATCTACAGTTCTCATATACTTTCGCTTAATTTAACCCTCTCTTTCCCACCTGTAGATGCATGTTGACGCATCTCAAAAACATTGTGGCAAAAAGAGAAATTGCTCAAAATGATGCAAGTTATCAGTTTGACACAATGTTTTCAACTATTTTCAGTAATTATATCTTCAATTACAGAGATTATCCATATCTTTTTCTAAATGCCTTCAAAGTCGTCCAATGCTAATTTGTTGCATGTGGGAAAGGGGGGTTAAATAAACTTGCCTTTTCCTTCTTTGATGGTCAGCATTGGCAGTGTGTAGATTTTGTCATACACAGTCAAAGGTCCTGATAAGGCAACTCCCATAATATCCTGAAAACAGAAATAAGGAATAAGAAAATGGAAGGAATATACTTTAACCCTTTCGAACGTACAACAGATCTACAGCAGATAACTTTTAAAACACCCAGGCAAAAATATGTCAATTCACTATAAATTAAAGAGTTATTATTGAAAAAGGTTGAAAACATTGTGACAAAATAATTACTGCTCATAGTCATAATGATGAATTTTTCCTTTTGCCAGAATGTGACTAAAAGTCGTCTTCTGCAGATTCTTCAAAATGCATCTACATGCATATGTGGGATAGGGTCTTTCCTGTTGTGCTAATTGTTTACTCTTCTGACGTAAAAACCTTTGTAGAAAAGAATGGAAAACACTAAGAAGAGCACAGCGGAGCGAATGCCAACGCTCTTCTGCTTTCAACGTAAAAGGGGCATTACTGAATAATTATTAAAGCCAGAGTTATTGGACTTGGTTTAGACATTTGACTTATTTCTTTGGTAAACACTTAAACAGACAAATACAGTCAAACTTGCGATCAGCAGCCACCAAAGGGACATGATAAAACTGCCTGCTTAAGACAGGTGGCTGCTGATCACAAATTTCATGACTTGGTCGGATTTGTTCAAGTTTTGTCAGTTCACATAATATTACATGTAACTGTTAGGAATAGTCATTACATTACAAATAGTAAATTGTCTTTATGAACTTGTATTTAAACATTGTTATGAAGATTTGTAGCTTTTTTCTATCAATTATTTCATTGTGCTATTTATTTTTTAGTTTAAAGCGACTGAAATCCAGATGGCACGAAAAAACAAAACAAAAGAAAACACCTCGAATTCGCCCTAAATGTTATTCTTTATGTTATATAAGTAAAACCAAGGTAGAACATGTATCGTTTTTTATCAATAAAGTGAACTTGAGTCGTTTTCAATTGTCCCGATGAAGGGGTTTCCTATTTAAAAATACCACGGAATTCTTAAGACAGGCACCTTGCAACGATCACGTGATATAACTATATAACGGTTCACTCAGTTATACACAATTTACACGTTTGGCGGAGTCGAACTACAGTAATCATAGAGATTTGTTTGTGATTGCATGAGCTCCTCGTGATTTTGTACACTGTATATTTTGCGGCCTACAAAAGTGACACGAGTCTCATAAGATCTTTTTTTCTGATACTGTTTAGTAACACACCGCTAACATTCTGTACCTTCTAATTATAGGAATATAAATGTTTCCATAACCATAAAACAAGCTTATTGAGCTTTCAAATAAACATGCTTAACAAACATATTTAAACTACAAAACATGCTTCTATCCTCCATTCTGTACATTATTTCTTTTTTTTCTCTATATACATGTACTTCATTCATATTCTCTTATTCTCAATTTCTCTCTCATATTGATTTAATTACTACGCCTTTTGTTGCCCTCTGATCACGTTGTATAATATATTGCAGAGCTGTCATAACCTGCAGATATAATAAACGGGTTTTATGGTTATTTTAGTCACTGCTTACTTTGCATAAAACCTTCATGGTATAAAAATGTTTCATTTAATGCGCATGCGTCCTATCGGTCATGTGACGACTCTTCAAGTCATGTGATGAATGAGATTAAAAGCATCGAAAGCTATTTAAAAACTCACCCCGTTAGTCACAGGTTAGAATTTGCGATGGAGAAAGTATCGAAAACAAGAAAATTATAGGGGTATGTAATATGTCAGTTATCATATTTTAATGCCCAAAATACAAAAATAACATTTATTTTCTTAAAATTGGATTTCTTTTTTTTTTCAACAGTTGGGCATCTGGAGTTCAGTCACTTTAAACCGACGTTAACAACTAACTTGACTATCAAATATTTTTACTTCACTTTGAAATTCGCCAAATAACGTATCCGGAAAAAATAACGTCCGAATCTACGTTTACATTTTGCACAAAATTTTACTCGATAATCTTTAGATTTAAAATTGAAATGGGAATATAAATTGACTTGGGGCTTCAAAGTGGACATTAACTTTCATTTTAACATATAAATGTACTGTCTTTCGGTCTAAAACGCTCATAAATATCTTTTTCAATTTATCAATTTTGCCCGACATCGTAAACAGAAAGAAACCAAAATCTTCTTGTTGATGAATTGCAACTATCGTTCGCCACACACGTCTTAGGTACCCTAGATCTAACATGTAAACAGATTATGCGTATGAAACAAGAGGCCCAAGAGGGCCAGTATCGCTCCACGGCCATAAGGCAAAAATAAAATCTCCAAACAGCCCTGCCCCGTGGTGGCTATTTTTTTTACCAACCACCATGGCTTAAAGGAATCTTGTAGAGTGTCACCAAAGGAATGTTTCTGCAAAATTATTTGAAAATATGCCTGACACTTTCGGAGGAGAAGATTTTTTAAGTTTTCACTATGGTCATATAAGTCAAAATAGCCCCGCCCTCTGGCGGCCATGTTTTTCGACCAATCAACATGGCTTGAAGGAATCTGATAGAGGGTCACCCAATGAACATTTCTACAAAATTATTTGAAAATCGGCTGAACACTTTCGTAGAAGAAGATGTTTTAAGTTTTCACTATAGCTATATAACGCAAAAAAGCCCCGCCCCCTGGCGGCCATGTTTTTCGCCCAATCAACATTTCTTGAAGGAATCTAATTAAGGTTCACACAAGGAACATTTCTACAAAATTATTTGAAAATCGGCCGGACACTTTTGGAGGAGAAGATTTTTTAAGTTTGCTCTTTAGCCATATAGGCAAAATAGCCCCGCCCTGTGACGGCCATGTTTTTTTACCAATCAACATGGCTTGAAGGAATCTGATAGAGGGTCACCCACGGAACATTTCTACATAATTATTTGAAAATCTGCTGAACACTTTTTGAGAAGAAGATTATTTAAGTTTTCACTATAGCTATATAAGGCAAAAAAGCACCGCCCCCTGGCGGCCATGTTTTTCGCCCAATCAAAATTTCTTGAAGGAATCTAATAAAGGGTCACCCAAGGAACATTTCTACAAAATTATTTGAAAATCGGCCTGACACTTTCGGAGAAGAAGATTTTTTAAGTTCTCACTATTTTTTTCTTTCGGTTGCCATGGAAACCAGAATTTTGAATGGATCAAAAAAATTTGAAGGAATTTAGTAGAGGACATTGAGAGGATGCTTCCCATGAAGTTTCAACCAAATTGGCCAAGTGGTTAGGGAGAAGAAGTCGTTTAAAGGAAAAAGTTAACGCACGCACGCACGCACGCACGCACGCACGCACGACGGACAATTCGCCATGACATAAGCTCGACTGGCTTTCAGCCAGTGGAGCTAAAAACCCGATAATGTGATTGTCACAGTATGCTTTATTACCTGTATGTATTAAACACCGATAATTTAACACCTTTGGAATCCAAGTCGTGTGTTGATTGACCGTTGAACACAATTAGATTACAGTTAATCTCGACCAATTATTCTGGCCGCTGGCCGCGTTTAAAAGGGGACCGCTAATCAAGGCAGTTTATAGAGTATAATTGGTTGGGAGGGATTTAAAGTGACCGTTAAACGCATGTGACCGCTCACACAAGTTTGACTGTAAATCAACAAAGACAAACATACCTGTCCGACCATCTCCACCAATACATCTACCTTTCCATCCGTCTTCGTAAAGCCCTGATAACTCATATTGGTTGCAGCCCTTTTTGTACTCACAAACACATCTCCGTTGGTCAGTTCAAATGCTATGTAGGGCAAGTCTGGGTGCAGCCAGCAGTTTGTTTGTCCGTACATTGTCTCAGGTCTCAATGTTGCAGCCACAAGGTAAATGTCTCTGTTACTGAGTTTACTGAAAATCAATTATGTTTATAAATGAGATAACTGAATGACATGAAATAAAGTTTAAATGGACATTATGGTGTTTACCCCCGTTTTTGATTGTTGATTGTCTGGTGTTTTACGCCACTTTCAATAGTTGTTCAGTTATATCACACATTTCCTGGGTAAGTAACCAGTACTACTAGTCCATTTATCCTGACACTTGTCAGTCAGTCATAAAGCTAAACCTGTAACCCTGAGCGCCAAAATCAGACATTAATTTTCTAAGGAGATAATTTTCTAGATCTTGCACTGTGGGCTTAAAGGGTAAAGCAGCCCCAACCCCTGGCGACCATGCTTTTTGACCAATCAATATGGCTTGAAGGAATCTGGTAGAGGGTCATTTAAGAAATATTTCTACAAAAGTATCTGAAAATAGGCAAAACAAAATTTGAGAAGAAGATTTTTAAAATATTTCACTAAGGCAATATCATGCAAAACATTATTATGAGCAATTTCCCCTTATGTCACAAGGTTTTCAAACGTTTTCTGCTGCAGAGGCATCAGAAAATGTCTGTATGTGTCAAAGGGTTAATACATTATGCTTAGATTTTAATTTTGTACATAATCCCACATTCCAAAGGTTCATGTTACCTTAATTTAGGTGGGTATGGCTTCAACACCTTTAGTTTAATCAGTGTATACTCTTGGGGTCCGACACCTTCCCCAGTACTTCTGTCATGGTCCATACAAGGCTGGCCATCCTTCGGTGAGAAGATGGTGTACCTGTAATAACAATCAATGAATTATAATTACTGTACCTGATATAATATGTTAACCCTTTCACTAACGTAGACGCATTTTGATACTTTGAAATCATTGTGGCAAAAGTAGAAATTGCTAATGATGAGCAATTTCTTTGATTGTCACATTGATTTTAACTCTTATAAATAATCATTGTTTCATATATGATAGATTTCCATATTTTTCAAAGCTGTCTGCTGTAGATTTGTCATTTCTGAGAAAGGGCTAAGAGCCATCTGCTTTGAACAAACTTGAGGACAAATACCTATTATAATGTATCATCATGAAAATGAAAGAAGGATTTTGACTAAATGTTGAAACGTTTAAGAACATGAATTATTGCAGGATAGTACTATAGCTTGAGATGTGGGAGTTTAATTGTAAATCGTAAAACACACCTTGATCATAAAACTTTTAAGATTTTGTTTACAAAGCACACCTTGCTCATAAAACTTTTACATTTTTTTTAAACAACACCGACTCCAACAACAGGACTCTCCTGGTACACAATCCATGTAAGCTTAAAAGAAAAAATTCCTCCATTTGAGCAATTTCTGCCTTTTTCGACAATGTTTTTTTAATTATGTCTGCTACATAAGGGAACCGAATTCATCAGTTACAGGGAAAATGTTGACGTAAAATGGTGAATTTTAACAATTTTGTTGTACAGAATCCTTTTTCTTATAACTCAGCTTAATTTATATGAAATCATAAACATTTATTATAGTGACCCGGGCTTCATTATTATAAATGATGCGCCTTCATATTAACTGATAATACGTAACCTAGTGTGAACAGGGAAAATGTTGACGTAAAATGGTGAATTTTAACAATTTTGTTGTACAGAATCCTTTTTCTTATAACTTGAAGCTTAATTTATATGAAATCATAAACATTTATTATAGTGACCCAGGCTCCATTATTATAAATGATGCGCCTTCATATTAACTGATAATACGTAACCTAGTGTGAACACTTTATGGCTCATGAATATCTGTTGAACTTGATTACCCTTACATGTTGTTTTATTTAAAAAATTGTTTTTATTATAGTCTATAGTTATGTTTCTTTGCCAATAGTCTGATGATGCACATGGCAAATTAAATCCAGTCCACTGATAAATCAATGACTTAGTCAAATATATCATTCTCTACTTACACTATCTTGGTATATTTCTAATCATAGTAGTTTTTCCCTAAAACACTGTTTTTTGTTTATTAAAATCAACTTTACATTATTTCTATACTTATAATGCATTACAAGATCCATGTATATAAATATGTAATAAACTGTGTCTATGTCTTAAGTTAACTCTTTCCCATTTGCAGACACATTCCGACGCATTTGCAGCAGACAACTTTTGAAAACATAGTGGCAAAAGGAGAAATTGCTCATGATGAGCAATTTCCCCTTCTGCCACAATGTTTCCAACTCTATTTAAGCATTTAACTCTCATTTATGGAGATATTTCACTTTTTTGCCTATATGTTTACAAAGCTGTCTGCTGCAGATTTTCTGTATGTGGGAAAGGGTTAATTAGTATGTACATATATACATCTAACACTGTTACATGTAAAAATACCTGATTGGAAATTTCTTGACTAATTTCAGAAAGGATATAGTGAAAATACTGTATAACATTTTTATATGAAAGTAATTTTCACAGGTGTTCCCGATCTGTGAAATCATACTTCTTCAAATAATGGAGAATTTATTACAATGTTAATTCTAGGAATTCATTTTTGGGTTTATAATGAGGAATGACACATGTGACAGTGACCAATGTCAAATGTCTGAAAAAATGTTCGTAGAGCTGGGGTTCAAACTTGCAACTCCTGGATTGTCAGCCTGCGTCACTACTGACTGAGCTACTGGGCCTCGACTTTATTCTTTTGAATAGAGCACAAATGTGGTAAAAATAACCCACTCACTATTGATAACCATTAATGTTTTTTGTTATTGATTTCCCTCTCTGTCTGTTATTAACAGTATGAATAAGTTTGGTCACTTTTTATCATATTTTTTAAAGTTTGAATTAGATCATGAGTTGGAGAAATTGTAGGATAATGAAAAATTACCTAGTTTCAGTGTAAAATAGCGCTGGTAGAGAATGATGATTGGTAGACATCAATGGATCATTATCAGCTAAACCGAAGAGAATCAATGTCATATATAAGTGGATACTGATGGTTTACTCTGTACAGGTCAAAATACTTATTTTCAACTCTTTTCAATGATTCAACATTCGTTTTTTAAAGGTTTTCAATACTTAAGCTATTAAGATATATTTACTACAGATTTATTGTATGTGGGAAAGGGTTAAAGGATTTTAATACTATATCTTAGATCTTTTCAAATTCTTTTGTGCCTGTTTTGTTGAATGATGGGAAAGGGGTAATAACACAAAGATCTACCTTTTTCCAAATTTCACCTTGTCTCTTCCCTTCAGGTGCCAAAACTGCCATCGAACAAAGGAGTCATAATAGGGATTGACATCTGTGGTGAAAAAGGATCTTCTCCAGTCGACCTTCAATTCAATGAAACATTGGTGAATATCAAAGCAAAAGCAAACGCCTACTGTAAACAATAACTTTAACCCTTTTCCACAAACAGCAAATCTGCAGCAGACAACATTGAAAGCGTGTTTGCATTGACAAGGTAAATCTCTATAGATACAAGTATAATTTCTAAAAATAGTTGAAAACATTGTGGCAAATGGAATGGAGAAATTGCTGGTTTTGATAAATTTCTTCTTTTGTCACAAGGTTTTCAAAATTCGTCAGAAAGCATCTGTATGTGGGAAAGGGATAAATACAACAAATCTGAAGCAGATGAGTTCAGAAAACATCTGGGTAAAAATGAAAATTCTGCTGCTGCAGATGAATCGGAAAGCGACTATATTTGGGAAAGGGTTAAACAGAATAAATATATTATGGCGAGTTCTACTTGTGGTACAAGTAGTTTATTATAAATAATTTAGAGCGAATAACTTGTTGATCCTGTAAACCTGCCCACAGCAGGTGCTCCCTTTATACACATCCTGTCCTGTTACTTTAACCCTTTCCTACATGCAGACGCATTTTGACAAATCTGCAGACGACTCATTTCAAAAACGTTGTGGAAAAAGGATATTTTCAAAGTCATCTGCTGCAAATTGAAACGATTCTTTTGAGTACTCACAACATATGGTTTGGTTGAGTAATAAGCAAGATATTGTGGAGAAAAGATCAGTTTACTCCCCCTTATTTAGTCCTCTGAATAGGCTAAAGAAGTTATACCTTCAAACCCATTTTCTGTAAGTCAGCCTTACAGTGTTGTGGAAAATAGTAGAGCCAGTGGTAGGGATCAGCAAACTTCTTGATATCATCATCAGATAGACCGAGGGAGGACATAATCTGCCACTGGTACTTCATGTCACCTGTCTTTGCCTTCAGTTTGCTCTGAAATATTATAACTTTTAATGAATCACATAGAAAAAGGCTGTATTTCATGATTTAACCCTTTCCCTCATATAGGCGCTTTCAGACGCCTCTGCAGCAGACAGCATTTTGAAAACATAGTGACAAAAGAAGAAATTGCTCAAAACGAGCAATTTCTCCTATTGCCACAATGTTTTCCACTTTTAGTCATATAGGTTATCCATTTAATTATTGAGATTTACTATCATTTGACAAAATATGTTCAAAGTCGTCTGCTGCAGAATTGTCGTATTAGGGGAAAGGGTTAAAAGTCCTATGAAATCATCATTGAACCAAGAGAAATTCCTCAGTAAGAGCAATTTCTCCTTTCTCCATATTGATTTCATCTCTATCTAAATATTGTACTTTCACTCTCGAGTTTTTCCATATTTTTGTCCCGTTACTTTTAGTCTTCTGCTGCTCATTTGGTGTAGGTGTGTTGGGGTCTAACTACTCACAACAAAAGGGTTGGAATGAATTGCGGAGAACAGTTTATACCTTAACCCTTTCCCACATACAGATGCTTTCTGATGCCTCTGCAGCAGATAACTTTTGAAAACATCGTGACAAAAATAGAAATTGCTCAAAACATGCAATTTCTCCATTTGCCACAATGTTTTCAACTTTTTTCAGTAATTAGACCTACAATTTTAGAGGTTTTCTATATTTTGCAGATTTGTTGTATGGGGGAAAGGGTTAAATAAGCCTCCGAGACAATTACACACAAAGACTGGCCAGTATAACATTTAGTAGTCATGTGATTTGAAAGCATTAGATGAACAAACTTCAGCATCGGAAAAATTGGAAGTATTAATTTGGTACGTAGAAAAGTTTGTTTTCAACAACTTATCATTTTATCCACAATGTTTACACAAATTGACAGCTGGCACCGTAGGTCATTTTTGAAGCATTTGCAAGATACCTTTTTTTGCCAGCATTGTGGCAGGAGGAATATTGATCACATGGCTAAATCTTCTTCCGGTCTAAAGTAATGGCCAATGTTTAGGTTCTTGCCACAGACAAACAAACAGATAGATAGAGAAATGATTATTATTTCCTTGAATCTTGTGTCTGATGATAGTCAGATGAGATACCAACCTTTTTGCCTTTTGACTTGTCTTTAATGACAACCTCTTTTATTATATCCTCCTCCTCCTCCTTTTCCTCGTTCACAGGGAACACAGGGGGAAATCCAAAGTCCTCCATCTCTCTCTTTAATTTGTCAGCACAGGCCTGGAAATGAGACAAGTTCTTTTGTTACTCCTGTTCCAACATAACCCTATCTCACATACAACAAATCTGAAGCAGACACCTTTGATAACATATAGACAAAAATGTAGGAAATCTCTATAAATCAAGGTATAACTATTGAATTACGGTGCAACCATTATGGCAAAAAGAAAAATTGCTTCTGATGCATCAGAAAGCATATGTACATGTACATGCTAACAAAAATCTGCAACAAAAGTACAATATTTGAGAGGAGATTAACAATTGTGGCCATAGAAAATTGCTCATTAATAGATTATTAGATTATATTACTGATAGTGATTTGAGTGGACGGTAGGGAATCCCAACCTCCATAAAGGTTATTGTCAGTCATATGTTTTGATAAACGTCTAGGTTAAAATCCAACTCACATATAGTTCAAGATGGAACAGAACAAAGAACCAAGAAGAAACATAAATTTCATACAGTTAACTAGCACACCAGTATCTCAAAAAACAGAAAACAGCAAGAAAAGGAGCAGACCTGGATCAGACAGTGATGTATGTCCATCTTGCGAAACCCAATTAAGACCGGAATCTCCCCAAATAACATGTTCACACTGTGGATTAAATTTTTGTACAAAATGTACAAAAATTACTGAAGAACAGCTGATATTAATCAACATGCCAAGTCTGAATCTTTCGTGGTCATGTCCAACATGCAAATATACTCTTCCAACTCTACTTAGGCTGGACGACTCGATTTCAGAAATCAGGAAAAGTAATGACGAAAGACTATCAAAACTGGAAACCGAGGTAGAAGGCATAGATCATAAAATAGAAACAAAAACAATTGAAAAAATGAAGCAAACTAAAGAAGAATTAATAGAAGAATTATCCCGTGATCTAACAAATAAGATGGACATAAGAATCAAAGAACAGGATGATAGGAAAACAAGAAATCATAATTTAATGATATACAATCTAAGTGAATCAATTAGTGAAAATCCAGAAATCAGAAAAGATACAGATATCAAACTAATGACAGAAATAAGCTCATCTCTAGGATTGGATATCTCAATAAAGACAGGATTCAGAATAGGTAATAGAGGTCGCGATAAAACCAGACCCTACAAAATAATTTTAGACAATAAGAAAGATCGACGAAATCTCTTAGTAGAAGCTAAAAACATCAGAGCTAAAGCCCCACCACACTTGAAACAAGTAATAATAGCGGCTGATTACACCCCACAACAAAGGGAAGAACGAAAAGAATTAATGCAAGAACTTAACACAGCAAGACTAACCAACAAAGACGCTAAAATACGTGACGGAAAAATAATTTATGGAGATAAATCTAGGGAAGAAACAAAATACCATGGGAAAGCAGCAAATGTGAAAAGAATCACTGAACAAACATCAAGGAAAACATTATCAGACCAAATTCCAATTAATAAAACTATCGATACAAACTTACTAAGTGAGACCGAAGCAAATTACATGGACATAACATTGTTAAACACAGATTCTACAGTCATCGGAGGTATAACGTCTGAAAATTTCACAGAAGAACCTACATCACCAGATGTAAAAAGAGCATAGGATGGCAGTTTTATTTTTAAAAATGTAAATAAAAAGGATAATGTATATAACAATATTGAAATCAGTCACATGAACAACCTCAAAATTATCTACACGAATGCAGACACACTTACAAACAAGTTAGACGAACTCAAAATGATAGTCGAAGAAAAAGACCCTGACGTTGTGGCAATAACAGAAACACATCCAAAATCAAAATTATTTGAACTTGACATTACTACCTTCATTATCAAAGGGTATCAAAATTACATGAATCATGAAGACTCCGGTAGAGGAGTAATCATATATATTAGAGACAATATCAATAGTTCAAATGTGGAATTTAAAAGTGACAAAATCGAATCAATCTGGACAAAAATAAAATTAAATACGAAAGACAACATGCTTATAGGTTGTATCTATAGAAGTCCAAATTCTCCAAACAATTCAATGTTGGAACTTGGTAAACTACTAAAAGAGGCTTGTTCATACGGCTGCTCTCACTTATGTATAATGGGAGATTTTAACTTTAAAGAAATCAACTGGGATAAAGGAGATACAAATACAAATGAAACCCACCCAGCAAACATATTTTTAGAACAAATAAGAGACAACTTCTTGACACAACACGTCAAGAAAGCTACTCGATACAGGAACAATAATACACCTGCAATACTAGACCTTGTATTAACAAACGAAGAAAACATGATAGATGAAATTATCCATTTACCAGGTCTAGGTAAAAGCGACCATGAGATACTAGAGATAAAATTCTCATGCTACACAACAAGGGTGAATAAAATAACAAACAAAAGAAATTATTTTAAAGGAAACTATATCAAAATTGGTGAAGAGATTTCATCAACTGACTGGGACTCAGTGCTCGACGGAAATATTAATATATCATGGGACTCCTTAGCCGATAAACTTAACAAATTCATGTATGATCATATACCAGTGTGCAAGGAGAACCCACGATATGGAAATAAACTTCCGTTCATAGACAGAGACACCAAAGAAATACTGAACCAAAAACATAGGAAATGGAAAAAATATATTCACTGCAAAACAAACGATAACTTCGAGAAATTCAAATCAGCAAGAAACAAAGCAACAGACGCAATAAAAAAAGCAAAATATAACTACGAAAAAGACCTATCTTCAAAAATAAATCTAAACAGTAAACTATTCTGGAACTATGTTAGGAAAAATGGTAAAACAATGTCAACCATTGGGAACCTACATGACAACGAAGGCAACATTATAGAAAATGACCAAGAACGTGCAAACATTTTCAACGACTACTTTGCAAGTGTCTTTAATGCAAATAGGAGTTCCATACTACCTACATTTCAAGAAAGAGAATATGTTAGCGTCCTAAACAATATTGACTTCACTGAAGAAACTGTTATGAATACAATTAAAGAACTGAACTCCAACAAATCCCCGGGACCAGATGGAATACATCCAAAACTCATAGTAGAATGTAAAGAACAACTATTAAAACCATTGACACGGATCCTTAACAAATCAATGATCAACGGTGAATTACCAAAACAATGGAAAAAATCAAATGTCACTCCAATATACAAATCAGGAAATAAACACAAACCAGAAAATTACAGACCAATAAGCATAAGCTCCATTTGCTCAAACATAATGCAGAAAATCGTTAAAAAATCCATTACTGAGCACATGATTAAAAACAATTTATTTTCTAAACACCAATTTGGATTCATGAAAGGGAAATCATGCCCACTACAATTACTAGAAGCATTAGAAGAATGGACAACAGCCCTTGACAATGGTGACGAATTAGACATTTTATTCTACGACTTCAGGAAGGCTTTCGATACGCTACCACATAATAAACTACTTCAAAAGATAGAAGCCTATGGCATCAAGGGAAAAGTCTTAGCTTGGATCAAAGACTTCCTATCAAATAGGACACAAGAAGTTGTCATCAACACTACACATTCAAATGAAGTACCAGTTATAAGTGGAGTACCCCAAGGGAGTGTCCTGGGACCAACTCTTTTCCTAATTTACATCAATGATCTCCCTGAGGTCGCAGAAACTACAGTCAAACTATTCGCAGATGACACCAAAACATATAACATTGTCAACTGCCAAGAGGACCATGATATTCTCCAAAGAACTACAGACCAATTTAGCGACTGGTCACATACATGGGACCTCGAATTCAACTCAAAAAAATGCAAAAGACTACATCTGGGAAATAATCCACAAACAGGAGACTACTTCATGAAAGGCAGGGACTTAAGCCGAGAAGCTATCACAAATGTAGAAGAAGAAAAAGACCTGGGAGTCATCGTAGACAAGAATCTAAAATTTCATTCACATATTACATCGAAAATAAAAATTGCAAACAGAAACCTAGGAATCATCTTTAGAACCTTCACTTACATGGATAAAACTATATTTCTACATTTATACAAATCGTTGGTCAGACCCCATCTGGAGTATGCGAGTACAGTATGGTCACCACATCTGAAAAAACACCAAATTGCCATCGAAAATGTTCAAAGAAGAGCAACTAAGCTCTTATCGAAAATTCAACTACTTTCATATACTGACAGACTAAAATACCTAGGAATTCCTTCACTAGAATACAGGAGAACAAGAGCGGATATGTTGCAAGTCTTCAAAATACTCAATAAATATGATTCAACTTCGAAAGAGGATTTCTTAACACTTTCAAAATACTCAAGAACAAGAGGAAACAGTCTTAAACTATTCAAAAAACAACCGAATTCGGACCTGAGAAAAAATGCATTCAGCATAAGGATAGTGGACCCTTGGAATTCACTCCCCAACGAAGTCGTAACAGCACCCAGTATAAATGCCTTTAAAAGTAAACTAAACAAACATTGGATCAATCACCCATCCAAGTTCAACCCACGCTGCCACTTGTCAACAAATACAAGTAATAGTGTAACACACACAAGAGATGGACCATTAGAAGCCATAGGCTTTCGTTAGGTCTCGGAACCGTAAGTAACCGTAAGTAAGTCATTTCTCATTTTGGCACTTGTAACGTTTTCAAATGTCATCTGTGAGAAAGCCTTATGTGCCAGCTATTTTAAGACTCAACAGTAGCAAACTTATATCAAAAATATTGTAATAACATAACAAATGGTTAAAAATTAACTGGTTGTTAAAGTTAACTTTAATGTCCTTTTTACATATATAGAGACCACTTTCTATATCTATGCAACAGATGACTTTTGAAAATGAATGGAAAAGGAGGAACTGCTCATTGCGCTTTCAACTTTATTTCAAAATCAGACTTTCTCTTGTTCCTATATCCATAAATATCCTTTCATTTTCTTGAAACTTAAAATTTAGAACAGTCTATGGGGGTAAACCTTTAACACTTACATTAACCCTTTCCCTCATACAACAATTCTGCAGCAGACGACTTTGAACATATTTTGTCAAAAAATAGAAAATCTCTATAATTGCATGGATAACCTATATGACTAACATGGAAAACTTTGTGACAAAAGAAGAAATTGCTCGTTTTGAGCAATTTCTTTCTTTGTCACTATGTTTTCAAAAAAAACGTCTGCTGCAGAAGCGTCAGAAAGTGTCTATGTGAGGGAAAGGGTTAAATCTGCAGAACACAAATTATGAAATATCTTAGAAAAAATGTTGTTATACTATTTAAATGAAAGAGTAATAAATAAATAGAACATTGTGGCAAAAGGAGAATTATTCATTTTGAGCAATTTCTCTTGTTGTATGCTGAAGATGTATCAAAATGTACAAAGTTTTGAATAGTCTGTCACTGCGAGTAGCCTAGTTCTACACTATAGTCCTATGTTATCATGCAGATGTGCTAAATTTGCACCTGACAAAAAAAGAATATTGCTAAGTAGGGATCAACCAATTCCCACATACAGGAAATCAGCAAATGACTTTGAAAAACCTTTAGACAGAAGTGAAAGAATAATTATTGAAAAGTCGTCTGCTGCAGAGCATCAAAATGGGTCTATATGTGGGATTCAATGGGTAAACTTCCCAAGGTCTAAAAAACATGGTTTACACCCCTCAGATATTTGTTTTACAAAACCCATGAGCCGTGTCAGGTTAAAAAGGGGTGAGGATGCATTTTTAATTGACATCAGATAAAGGGGCAAAACCAATTAGGCTATGTTTAAATTTTTCATCAATAAGACTTATTACATATATAAATCTTCTAACATTACCAAAACAATGAAGGCTCTGGTGAGACTGCTAGTAAACACATGCTTGCCAGAGTATTCACTTTTTTCACACCCCTTCGACTCATACATGATTGAGTGAGTGATTGATTGATTGATTGGGGCGTTTTCGAAGACTGGGGTTCGAAGACTCATACATGAAGGTCAACAAAAAAAGAACATACGTGTGAAGCTTGCTAATATGCCAGAAAGTAAAGTTGTGTCAGACAGACAGATGGATAGTGAAGTGATTTCTATGTGCCTCCTTGCCAAGACAGAAGACACAACAAATATACAACAGATCTTACCTTTATTGGCATTCCGGTACAATGCAGTCCAAATGGAAACAAACACCTCTTTCCTTTAAGACGTTGATAACCAACAGTGAACTGAAATACAAGAATGTCTTTAATATGTTATACTGTTTCTAGAACTCTATAAAACTAAACAAGAGAGCAAAGAGGTCGCTCACCTGAGAATGTGCACTATGGGATTAAATTAATTTGATCATTGCAACTCAACACTTTTCCTATTAAATTGAATGTCAAATATAAGTATTACATGTCTAAACCCCATAGGTGTCTTTTTTATAATTTAAAGAAGAATTTTTTCACTATCAGTAAACTTGTCTTATCTTGTTTAGAGCAACAGCAACCTAAATTCAGGTGCATGTTTGTTTATTTACTATTTTTTTTATTTTTATTTAAACTTTTTCATTTTACATCAATTGTGAAACAAGCTTTCAATTTTTTTAATCATGCTTGATGCCTTCTTCCTCAAGACTTGAAAACCAGTAATCTCTGTCTGTGTGGAACAATCCCTAAACGCAGATTACGCTCATCATGGGTTGCGAACCCAGGACATTGGGTACGAGAGGCAGATGCTATTCCACTGCACCACTGTCTTCCAGGGACATGTTCACATCTTCAACCCTTTCTTACATACAGATGCTTTCTGACGCCTCTACAGCAGATGGCTTTTGAAAATATTGTTACAAAATGAGAAATTACTCAAAATGAGGAACTTCTCCTTTTGCCATAATGTTTTCAACTCTATGTCAGGGTTATACAATCATTTAAAGAGATTTTTTGTATTATTGTCTGTATAATTTTATAGTTGTCTGCTTTAGATTTGTTGTATGTAAGGAAGGGTTAACTTGAATTATTCTAAAAGGGTCAGCATGGCTCCTCTGTCTGAAGAATCAAATTCTTAAACAAAAATAAACGAAAAGAAATAAATTGCTTTAACTTTACCTCACACTTGGACAGACAGAATGTATGGCCAAGATGTAAACGCCCATTCATGTAAGGGTAAGGAAATGTGACAATCATCTTCTGTTTTCTGAAACACAACAACAACAACAAGTAAACAAATTTAGTTACGAAATGCACAAACTTAAAGCTGTGAAAACTCTGGTCATAGGAGTCTTCACAAGTTTTTTTTTTAAACTTGACCTAGTGATCAATTAATTATCTTTGTACTACATCCATGTGGCCCAGTTTCGAACATGATCAAGGTTTGACGCAATAGCAGCAGACGACTTTTGAAAACATTGTGGCCAAAGGTGAAATTGCTCATGATGAGCAATTTCTCCTTTGGCCACAATGTTTTTAACTTTATTTAACAAGTAAGCTATCTTTTTCAGTTTTTTTTTGTCACCGGCATGTTTTCAAAGTCGTCTGCTGCAAATTTGCTGTAAGGGATAACCCTTTCCCTCATACGACAATTCTGCAGCAGACGACTTTTAACGTATTTTGTCAAAACATAGAAAATCTCCATAATTGAATGGATAACCAATGACAAAAAGTGGAAAACATTGTGGCAAAAGGAGAAATTGCACGTTTTGTGCAATTTCTTCTTTTGTCACTATGTTTTCAAAAAGCCGTCAGCTGCAGAGGCGTCAGAAAGCGTCCATATGAGGGAAAGGGTTAATAGGATGCCCAGGCTGATCTGGATCTACACTGGTAACACATCTGTAACTGTTGGCTTTCTCAGAATGGTGATCATACACTCTCTACCCCTCACTTAACCCTTTCCTTCATATAGACGCTTTCTGACGCCTCTGCAGCAGACGGCGTTTTGAAAACATAGTGACAAAAGAAGAAATTGCACAAAACGTGCAATTTCTCCTTTTGCCACAAATGACAATGTTTTCCACTTTTTGTCATAGGTTATCCATTCAATTATGGAGATTTTCTATGTTTTGACAAAATACGTTCAAAGTTGTCTGCTGCAGAATTGTCGTATGAGGAAAAGGGTTAAGGTCTATGATTAATTGTTTCAGAGATTTGTTATGGAGATTTTCTATGTTTTGACAAAATACGTTCAAAGTTGTCTGCTGCAGAATTGTCGTATGAGGAAAAGGGTTAAGGTCTATGATTAATTGTTTCAGAGATTTGTTTTTTGTGTGTATATATTAAATTGTGTGATCCTGTTAAAAACAGGGTGACTTCAACTAGACACATTCTACTGCAGAGAAATATGGAAAAATAATAAATTATTTAAAAAAAAATGTACCTATGTATCTATGTATCTATGTACATAAATGCCTATGTACTTGTGACCCTCCTTACTTTTTTTTTGAATGCCGTTGCAGCGAGTGAAATTTGAAAACAGCGTGGCAAAATATGTGCTCATAATGTTCACTTTTAAACAGGACATTGAGAGGATGCATTCTAAGAAGTTTCATCACAATTGGACAAATAATTACTGAGAAATGATTCAAAGCTAAAAGTTAAAACTTGAAAGAATGCAGGGCGGACAATTCCCCATGACATAAGCTTGACTGAAATAATGAATAATTAGAAATAATTTGCAATGTATGACGTAGCAGCAACTTCTCCCTTTTCTCACAATATTTTCTTAAATTGTTTGTCCCAGATGTGTCAATAGTTAACTGTATAAAGGAAAGGGAGAAGTCATACTTGGCCTCTTCTGTCCCAGGCCGTGCAGCATCCAGCTCAAATGTTTTTTCTGTTTCCCATTTTTTCTGCATCTGTTCCTCTATGGACAGCAGCTCTGTCAGTTTTGCAGTTCCTTTTCGCTGCGCCATTTTTATTATAGCAATCTGGAAGTATTTAATTTGTTCAAAGTGTTTTATTTTACTTTCAACAATATTTCAGTCATGAATATCAAAGTCATAGTTTTGTATTTGGTCTTGAATGAAGACAGTGTTATAAAACCTGTTGCACATATATACAACAAAGCTGCTGCAGACACATTCTGACAATTTTTAAAACATTTAGGCAAAAATATGGAAAATTTATATAAATGAAAGATCCAAATCTTCAACAGAAATACAAACACATAATTTTATTCCCACTTATACAGAAAATTTGGAGAACACAGCGTCGGAAAATATGGAAAGTCTCTATAAATGTCAGTATGATTATTGAATCATATTGAAAGTATCTTGTCAAAAGGAGAAAGTGCTAACTATCCTATAGCCACTCAGTTTCAAAAGTTGTCAGAGATCAACTGAATGAGGGAAAAGTGTTAGTGTATGTATGGAAAGGTGTGTCAACTTTTAACCCTTTCCCTCATATAGACGCTTTCTGACGCCTCTGCAGCAGACGGCTATTTGAAAACATAGTGACAAAAGAAGAAATTGCTCAAAACGAGCAATTTCTCCTTTTGTCACAATGTTTTCCACTTTTAGTCATAGGTTATCCATTCAATTATAGAGAATTTCTACTTTTTGTTCAAATATGTTCAGTCGTCTGCTGCAGAATTGTCGTATGAGGGAAAGGGTTAACATTGAGACAAAAGTAGATGCTCTTGTCATGTGGAGCAATTTCTACCTTTGCCACAGTTTTAAATTCTATTCAATTATTATATACATAAAGCATTTTAACTTCCTGACTTTCCTAAGTTCAAGACGTTGTTATTATCAACTATTTCTCCAGTGACTTTGTAGTACCAGTCAACCAGGAATCTTAGATTCCCAGTCAACTGAGATATGTTGAACCAAAATAGAAAAATAATGTTCTATTATGTGCCACGGGACAATTTTAATTAGATCTATCTTCAATCTGGACATTCTTAGAATTCGGTTTTACATTAAGAAATTAGTTTGTGTTTTCTTAAGCAATTTATGATAGTTTGTTAGTTGATCACATTAAGACAAAGCTGGGTTGGTATATTCAACTTATCCATCTGTCAGACAGAGGGCTCGAATCAATTTGTTGACGAATCGCTCGACAGTATTTTCTGTCTATGAGAACTTAACACTGCCTTACCTGCCGAATATCCACCTCCAAATAGTACAAATACAATTATGGATTTGTTAACTAAATAGCGAGCAGCTGCAATCAGCTGTAATTTACAATCTGACAAATGATGAAATTTATTGCAAGCATGTGAACGACATACCGAATGGCAAGTTCGATCATTGAACTCGAGTACGTGTACAAGAAATAGTGGGAGCAATATTTACTTCCCTTGGTTGCTAACATTTTAGTAGCATCGGAGACCTAACATAAAATAATATGTTAATAGGCAAAGCCTAGGTCGTGTGAAAGCAAGAACAATTAATTAAGCACTGTCTGTCCCCCAACAAGAAACAAATTAATAGGCAAATTGTAGAAATTTAAGTTACAAAAACAGAATTTGAAAAACATATTGAAAAAAACGAAACTTAGCATGCATTTAAGTTTAATTTGTACATATATATCTGTTTTATTTTTTATTAGGTCAGGATTGTAATAGACTGTAAGATTTCCAAGGATGTTGATGGAAAACAACACTAGAAGGCATTGAAGAATGTTCTGATTTATTTTTACAAATACCAGTTATTTGTAAACTAGTAATACATATAATTGAAAACTGACTCTTACCATGGTTGATTGAATGACTTGCGCTTAACATTACTCCACACAACAATCTTACAAGGCAGATGGCTAACTTTGCATGATCTGGCTGAATGTATAATCTTGAGACAATTTAAGATGACTGAGAAAAATGTAATTTTGGACAAATATTTTCAAAAGTCCCATTTATAATGAGTTTGTATGTTGGAAAGGTTAAAGTTTAGCCGGCCTTGTCTGATGTAAATTACTTGATTTCTGTGACTAATCCGAATACATTGTCGGAATGGTGTAATTGATCCAAAATGAACATATCCAAAATGAACAATATGTTCCTATTCAACAACATTTTCACTTTGAACACCTATCTCCTTTTCTGGTTTTTAATTTGTAAAACATGAAAACAGCATCAGATTATTTGTTAATAAGTACCAGACTTAGTGTCAACAACAGTTACTGAATATATATATCATTAGAACATTTGATTATTTATTATTAAATGATTTCTACATTTGTTTATACGACCGAATAAAATGACTAATTGCACGTCCGATCACACTTTTTTGTATATATATATCTTGTATATTTGTATGATATTATGAAATATATATGTTTTGGTGACTTATAGGCCCATGGGGCCGGGTGTTAATAATAATTGTTAAAGAATAAATGTAAACTATAAATGCTTTGTAACACATGTCACAATAATAAACAATTTACTTACTTACTTATTATACATGTATCTGAAATATGCTGTTTGAAAAAAAAATGGATAATATAAGATCTGATCAATATATTCAATATACATTTTATTGCATAAAACAATAAACAGTATGTTTATAGCAAATAAAGAAATTATAAAAAGTACAAACAGAGAAATGGATTTTCCAGAAGAATTTGCAATAATTTAACATTGTTAGTGATCATGTTAAAATTGCTCTATTATAAAAATATGATGTATAAATTTCGTTAAAACTTTGATATTAGAACGGTTATCAAAGCTGGATCAATCCTTGAACATGTACAGATTCTCAGAGTTATCAATGTTGATAACCATTCCTTTTTTTAATTGTTATTGCTCAATTATAAAAGCTTTTGAAAAGGGTACAGGGAGTAAACTATTTTCACTAGAAGCCTGGATAAAAATGTAATAAGTGTTTAAGTAAGACAACTCCCCACAACATAATTGTTTCATGTATACATTGTTAAGTTTAGTTGCCTCTTTCAAAACATGTACCTGCTGAGATTTGATCTTAGAACTCTTGTTAGACCAGGTGTTTTACCATTAAACTACAGTATAGGTTTTTATTTTGAGCAGCAGTTCATGAAAATATGTGTACTTTTATTACCAGTAAAGTATAAGAATTTTTTTGTTACAATGAATGTATACCAATTTAAATTTTACCATTTCTATTGTATAGATTATACAATTTCACACAGAAAAATGGATTTCACAATAAATTACATAGAAAACAGATACATTTCTGTGGTATTTCAGTTATATCAGAGGACAGAACACTTATGTGAGGTCACTGGGTGACTAACATAACTGACATTAATTATGAACTGCCTTATAGCCTTTTTCTGTTGAAAAACAGATTACGTTTTCTTTATTGTTCAACCAAAATGTTTATACAAATTTATTTGAATAAAAAGTATTTTGAGTGTTTGTTGAATTTAAAAAGAGATTGATCCTCTTTATCTACAGATTTCAATGCTCAGTTTGTTTTTACCTTATTTGAGTTTGATATAGTTAGTGTACATTGCCCTGTTTCATAGACGGACCTAAATCGGTGACCGTAAAAGGCTTTTATTTTGCATTTGCTCTTCAATTTGAAGAGTTCTATGACATCATTGGTTGTTGTGCTCCCAAGTATGAAAATAGTGCTGTCAATAGATGTTGAATCTTTTTCAAATATTGTTTGAATACATACATGCAGAGTATTTTAAATAACCTAGTGAAAATAATGTTTAAATTCTTAGTACCAAGTTTGTCCAATCTGATCAATAAACACATTTTGGA
Source organism: Serripes groenlandicus (assembly GCA_031761405.1). Taxonomy (NCBI): domain Eukaryota; kingdom Metazoa; phylum Mollusca; class Bivalvia; order Cardiida; family Cardiidae; genus Serripes; species Serripes groenlandicus. The sequence goes on from JASEVX010000006.1 coordinate 66,839,745, forward strand.
TAAAAAAAAAAGAAGGAAACTACTAGAAATTCAGCCTGTTGAAAGAAAAGTAAAGTGTTTTACTGATAGCCCCCATATGACATCATTTCTTTTAAACAATCATGACTCATTTGAGTTTGATCAATAAACACATTTTGGTTAAAAAAAAGATGAATCTACTAGAAATGCAGCCTGTTGAAAGACAAGTAATGTGTTTTACTGATAGTCCACATATATATGACATCATTTCTTTAAAACAATGGACTCATTTGAGTTTGATCAATAAACACATTTTGGATAAAAAAAAAGATAAATCTACTAGAAATTCAGCCTGATGAAAGAAAAGTAATGTGTTTTATTGATAGCCCACATATGACATCATTCCTTTAAAACAATGGACTCATTTGAGTTTGATCAATAAACAAATTTTGGATAAAAAAAAAATGAAACTACTAGAAATTCAGCCTATTGAAAGAAAAGTTATGTGTTTTACCAAAGACCTAATAACACAGTGTGTTATTAGGTCTTTGGTTTTACTGATAGTCCACATATAACATCATTTCTTTAAAACAATAGACTCATTTGAAGGCATGAAAGTGTTTTCCTCTCTTTCAGGTTGGAGGATATAGACATTAAGACATTTACTATGTATACCCCAAAATCAGGGTGAACTGATTCTGGTCATATTTTCATGATTTGACAAAGACTAGGTCATAGACATAAACTGTTAAACTGTACAATGTAAAAAAATAATGTAAATTGAAGGCAAATAATTTGAAATTGACTGTAGTTTTGTTTGTTTGCTACATTTACTGCAATAAATAGATAAACGTCTTAAAGTCAATACAACTAGACAGTCGAAGATATGATAGTTTTAATAGCTATTTTCTTGAGTGGAGTCAACATTTGACAAGACGGCTTCGGCTTCAAATGACAGATACCGTCATAAACGATACACACCATGTGACGTCACGCGATGTGACGAAAGCATCGTGGATCGTTCCCAACAGATATAACAAATAATTTAGAAATGAAGTTATATTTTTAAGCAAATTATTGATATAATAAATAGCTTACCTTGAAATGAAGCTATGCCGATACAGAAACAGAATTGTTCGTCCTTTTCAGTTAAAATAATATCCGAGGCCAGTGTAACGAACGATAACTTCCGTTGAATTATTTACAATCATTTTCAAGTGTTTATTGCTTCTCTATATTGCAAAGATATAAAATCCATGAAATAATGATGACAGGTACAAAAGAATAGTCGACTTAGCCTTCATAAAGTCCTTCCAGTGAATGAAATCCATTTGTGACGAGTCAAACTATCTTTTCCTACCATTCCTGTCGTTTTCCTTTTGTTATTTATTTATTACTTGCCTTACAATGACGTTACTTTTCGTTGCAATGACGTCACATTTGGCAATCTCTATTACATAGGCGCTCTCACTCTCTATTACATAGGCGCTCTACATTCACCAGTAAGACCGGAAGCAAAATGGCCGAAAAAAAGTGCTATGGGGTTGAGATTTGATATGTGAAAAACAGTAAGATTGTACTGAATTCTCGTTGTTTTGATCTCGTATGATGTGTTCGTACGTGTAACCTATAGGCGTGCTTCGCTCGAGCCTTCGGCTCAAGCTTTCACACGTATTATAGGTATTTGATAGATTAATTCAACAACATAAATAATTAGAACAAACATTTTGAGAAGCATTTTTTTTTATCTGATTATAGCAGCTTCTAGAGTTTATGAATTATGTACATGTTGTGTTATTTTATCATCTACGTCCCTGATTCGGTCATTAAATCAGAGACATATATCTCTGATTAAATTAACAATTTAATAAATTAGCTATTTCAGGTTTCAATATTCGGTATTCGATTTCATATTTTGACTATTCGCATTATGTATATTATAATAAAGCAAAATGAAGCAACCACAGTGCATTAAGAATATACTTTATCATGCTGATCACAGCAGATCCCTGTAAATACATGATCACTGGATTTCTCTTCCATTGGTAATTATAAATGCGCCGACTGCAAGAGGAAAAGGAAGAAGAATGAATTTCCCAGAGATTTCATCCTTTCCCAATTGTAGACACAATTCGACACATCTGCATGTAGGAATGACAATTGTTGAGAACCATGTAACGAAAGGTTGATTTACTCAAATTGAGAACTTTCGATTTTTTGCTAAAATGTTTTCAACTCTTTTTTTTTTATAGGGGTTTTCCACATTTTTGTCAATTAGTTTTTTTGCCGGCTATTTGACGTGTCCCGCCATGGTCCCGCGGCGTGGATAACCTTCTTTTTGATCAACGGAATATTTTCTTAAATTGTATTTACAAAATGGCGCTCTCAGCCAAACATTGCAGTACTTTGTGAAGATTCGGATCAGACTGCATAGTCCTACATATCGACTCAATTTAAATGCTTGGACAAATTAAATGAAAGCAGCACAGGAATATGAGCTCAATATAGTATTTTAAACGAAATGGTTGTGCTTTTACAGTATTATTACATTTAATACTGTACACAGTGCAATGGAAATGAAATATGTACTTTTAATGCTACAAAACAAAATAACTCCCGAAAGATCAGTATTGTCGTGTAACCAACACGTATAAACGTAGTCCCCACAAGGAGTGCATCTTACTAGTTCATCGGTAAGCTTCTATGAAAAAGCACCACAAGCTTCAAACTTGGAAGAAATAAAGATATAAATGGTACAAACATGTTGAGCATTTTTTCATTTTCACAAAATTTAAGTCATGATTGGTCCATTTATCCTGACACCAGCGAGCCAGTAGTACGGCTAACAATACAATCCAGGGCGCAAAAGAAAATTCATAATTACAATATTAAAACTCTTTGTTAAGATTGAACCCTTGACCTCCCGCGCCCGAGGAGGACGTTCTACAACTACACCCGGTTGGATCGAACCTATGACCTCCCGCACCGAGGCGGACGCTCTACCACTACACCCGGTTGGATCGAACCTATGACCTCCCGCACCGAGGCGGACGCTCTACCACTACACCCGGTTGGATCGAACCTATGACCTCCCGCACCGAGGCGGACGCTCTACCACTACACCCGGTTGGATCGAACCTATGACCTCCCGCACCGAGGCGGACGCTCTACCACTACACCCGGTTGGATCGAACCTATGACCTCCCGCACCGAGGCGGACGCTCTACCACTACACCCGGTTGGATCGAACCTATGACCTCCCGCACCGAGGCGGACGCTCTACCACTACACCCGGTTGGATCGAACCTATGACCTCCCGCACCGAGGCGGACGCTGTACCACTACACCCTGTTGGATCGAACCTATGACCTCCCGCACCGAGGCGGACGCTCTACCACTACACCCGGTTGGATCGAACCTATGACCTCCCGCACCGAGGCGGACGCTCTACCACTACACCCGGTTGGATCGAACCTATGACCTCCTGCACCGAGGCGGACGCTCTACCACTACACCCGGTTGGATCGAACCTATGACCTCCCGCACCGAGACGGACGCTCTACCACTACACCCGGTTGGATCGAACCTATGACCTCCCGCACCGAGGCGCACGCTCTACCACTACACCCGGTTGGATCGAACCAATGACCTTCCGTACCGAGGCGGACGCTCTACGACTACACCTGGTTGGATCGAACCAATGACCTTCCGTACCGAGGCGGACGCTCTACGACTACACCTGGTTGGATCGAACCAATGACCTCCCGCACCGAGGCGGACGCTCTACCACTACACCACCGAGAAGAGTCGAATTTCAACATATGCAATATAATTTGATAAACAGTTTTGATTCTAGTTGAAATACCGTTACTGTAATAACTTACATTACAGAGATAAACGTTGTCGACTTTCTCTACGCTGTTTCATCGAGGTTATATTTACATCCTTCAAAGATTTACCATATGTTTCCTGACTCGATATAAACCGAGCCGGGTTCGAACTCGGATTGTAATATAAAAAAATAATATATGAATTTTTCTTATACAACTTTACATTAGGTCATATAGTTTTGTAAATAGTAATTTTCAATTAACTATCGTTACGAACTTTTCTATGAGAATCCTCAGGTCTTTGAGAAATGAGCCGTCCCGCGAAAAAAACAACATTGTGGGCTCTGCGTAATGTATCGAACCAGATCAGCCTGCGCAGTCCGCGCAGACTGATCCGGGCCGACACATTCCATCTCAGTGGGATAAAGGTAAAGAGTAATTATTCCTCGCGGGACGGCTCAAATGGTTGGTACTGCATCGGGTTTCAGTCGGAGCTTTCCAGGATTCTATTCAAGCTTTTCAGCAAATGTTGTAATTTCACAAAGTGCAATATATTTTGTATAAGACTAGAGTTTAAAATGTTCTCTGGCTGATTCCTTTCTGTTGGACATCGAACATCGCACCATTATTTTTGTTTACTTAAACAGGGTTCATTTGTTTCGCACTCATTTAAATTATAACAAGAAGATTTTTTATGCAAAGCATCAAGGACGCCGCGCATGATTTTGAAGCATGACTTAAAGGAAGCAGATACAGTTCAACTTACATTTAAATAACCTGTACAAGCAGACAGGATGTAAATATTTCGAACAAGACGGCCAAATGTCCCTTTTTGAAAACATAGTGACAAAAGAAGAAATTGCACAAAACGTGCAATTTCTCCTTTTGCCACAATGTTTTCCACTTTTATGTTTTGACAAAATACGTTCAAAGTCGTCTGCTGCAGAATTGTCGTATGAGGGAAAAGGTTAAGTCTGTTTTACAAGTTAAAATCGCGGGAATCCCGGATACAGGTTTGCAACGAATCACTTTTCTGGCTGATTTAAAAAAAAAAAAATCAAGCATAACGAAACTGTTTCACTATAAATTAAAGTATTCTTATCAAATAGATTAGAACATGTTGTGGCAGAAAGAGAAATAGGAATTTCTCGTTTTTAGACAACTTTTCCCCCAAACAAATATTCTGGTACTGATGCGTTGTTTTAATGTGTCTGCGTGGAGGAAAGAAAGGGTTAACTCTTTCAGCGCCGAATTGTTTAAAGTAGACTAGCGGGCGTCTCCATTTCTCATATAATAAGAGTCTTGGCATATTTTGATAACTTAAAGGCAAACAATGCTGATTTCAGGTGAGACAGCTCGTCACGAGCTGGCTCACCTGAATCTGCATTGTTTGCAAAAACCTCGATATTGCCTTTGGTGCCGAAAGAGTTAAAAGCAGGACCAAAAAGGGTGATATTGCTATATGAGCCGTCCACAGGAAAACCGACATTATGGACTCTGCTTAATACATCGATCAAGATCAGCATGCGCAGTCTGCGCAGGCTAATCCGGGCCGACACATTCCGTAGCAGGGGATAAAGGTATAGATTGACTGGGGTTTTTTTAACGCCGTTTTTAACAATTTCTCAGTTATAAATATCACGGCAGCCTGTTCACCTACTCATGCATTTCCTGGTTTTCTCACACCAGTACCGAGTACTCCACACAACAACGATAGAGGTATAGAGTATTGATTCCTGAAACAGAAAATCCACAGGAGGCGATAAGTGTCTGAGCGGTATGCTTAGGCTGACCCAAGTCCACAATGTTGGTTTTCTCGAAATTCGGCTCATATGTTCAAAGTTTGACTGCTTTGGGGTGTAGTCCCCTAGATATGAACATAGCATACGCATTCAGTATTCCCAAGATAGGTTATTTAAAGACATCGAATATAAGGTTATTTATAGACATCGATATTTATAGAAACTATGGGATAACATGATTATATCATGTGTATATCGTAGAAGGATAGGTTAACAACAATGACAGGATATGCAGCTGTCATTTCGTTGATCGGGACAAAGGGAATGGTCCAACAATTTTTGCTTACAGCAAAAACATTAACAGTTTCCCAGAAATACCTACACCCAAAAGGTAAACTAGTTTGAAAGCAAATTGATAAAACCCCAAATGGTAGCACTTGTTTCAAATATTGTTTATCCATCTTAATTAGGGATTAGAGAATGTTTGATACTAGTGTGCATTGTGTGGAACAATTGCTCACATTTTATCATGAATATATATACAAGAGAAAGTTGATGCAACGCATCAATGTCGCCGGATATCCATAGTGCAGTTATGCATAACACTAACAGTATAGTAGTTGAATAAACAGTTATCAACTGAGGGGCATATTGGAACATCAGGGGTGGGGTCAAGTGAAAATGTATCATAACTTGCATTGTTTTGTCAACGAAGTAAATGATAATTGAAGCCTTTCAATGTTTATGATCAATCTCCATTCCAAAGTAGGTTGACCATACACACAACCAACTAATTATTGATCATAAACAGTAATGGAAATGAGTAATCTTGCCAATCATTAGTCTTAGTATGTATACAGTGCTTTCATTAAGGAATAATTATAAGATTTGTGAATTCCACATACACTTTTCAAGATGTTTGTCAGAATATTTGAATTTTATTATTTTTCAATAAAACCACAAAACAGACAATTTAGGATTTGCATGCAATAGCACGTCATTTTACCTTTCCTCTTTTAAAGTCAACAGTGGACACCTTTGCAGCAATCTACTTTTAAAACAATGAGATAAGGGTTAAATCGCTGAAGACATGAGTTTTCTCTTTTTCTCAAAATGATATTAGCTTGGCATCCTAATTATATCATACTTTAACAAATGTTGAAATGTAGTCCAATATTTATAAATTAGACCACCTTCGAAATATAATATCAACTAAACAGTTAAATCTCATTGAAATTGTTGTATAATTTAAACTTAATTTCGAACATAAACTTAGCCCTACAACATGTTGATTTATTTTAATTCTTTCCTTCCTTTTTTATAATGAAAATAACAAACTACTCATGTTTTAAAATTATATTATGATGAGCGCCCTTGTGTCAATGATGCATAACAATATGCAGATCGGAAGCAATATGCCTTTAGGGAATTAAATGACACATTTAAAATTGTCAAGGACGAAATAATTGTGTACGAAAGACCCGATTCTTTCTTATTCGCAGAGGTGTCGTTCTTGAAACTCTCTTTATAGGCAGAGAGTGTTCGTTCAAAGTCATTTTTCCATTAAAACCAGTTTTATCACGATTTGTTCTTTTCTTCATTTGTTTCGAACCAAATAAACATTTTAAATCACCTATAATTTACTATTTGTAAGTGAGTGTAAAGAGCGGCTCTCTGCAAAGGAGATTGATCTACGCAGTTGGTATTCGCGAGTCACGCAGGTGCGCGTAAGTAAACAAATTAGACTGCGACGTAAAGGTTTGTAGTTATCGCCTTTTGATTACATGTAGTATATAGTGTAAAATAAATGTATACCAGTCTAGTTAATAGGGACTGTTTTGTCTTCGTAAATAAAACAAAAAAACATAAATGCGAGTCCAAATAAAGAAACTGAAAATACCTAAAACATCGGAATATTTATTTCATTTTAGATGTGTCATTACTTAGTGTTTTTAAACAAACACAATTGTAATATGTTCAAGACATCTAAATGTGTTTCTTTTTAATAATAATGTGATTTCAGAAAACCTATTAAAAATAGAAGTCGCGGGCTTCTGCCCGGCGACTAATAATCTTCATTGATGTGATATAGATAAGTAAACATAACAGTTTATAATACCGTTTGTTACTGGATTTGATCTCTACGAATCATGAATCGTTCATTTCAGTGGGGTTTTGGGGTTTGTTCCCTGAACGCCTACTGGATTTGATCTATACCTATTTTGCAATTACAGTCCAGGGAAGTTGCCTCCCAAACTCCTAATTTTGAGAAAAGGGCTTATCAGTGCATGAAATCACCAGGAAATTGAACCAGTCAATTATTCACCACTTAGCAGGCCATCCTGCTGGGCTATTGACTGTGTGTATCACAGATGTTTCTTGTACTGACCGTTATTGCAGTATGTGAGCTGAATATTCTGGAATTGAGTTTGTCTTGCTATTTAGCCTTAAAATGAAAATCTACCAATACAGAAAAGAAATGTTATCTTTCAATACGTTGATGCCTATATCACATTTATGATATACTATTGTTAGATTATGTTTTCTTTAAAAAATAAAACACATTTTTGCTTTAAGTATTTTAAATTGACTGTGATTTTTCTTTTGTTAAAAAGTAAAGCACAAATGAAGTCAACAATGTGTTATATGATTATATAAAACATCTTGTTATATTAACCGGGTGACGGTGGAAACGTCGAATGTCTAAAACGTCGAATTAATAAAACAGAACAAAATGGGAGTGGAAACGTCGAAAAGGAAAATGTATAGCCTATATATAATTGTTTTAATTATATACCACACTTAAGAGTTTCCACTCCCATTTAAGAAGTGATATATGCAATATTTATTTGTGTCTTGTTTGTAGTTAATTGAAGTGATATTTGATGATTTAATGTTGTCATGAGGAGTCTGTTGTTGAAAAAAAAATTATTGGGAAAAGGATTATCACAGTGTATAATTTGGGAACTCTCTTAAAATGAGAACAAATATTGAATAAAGTTGAAAACATTCTGACACAAGGTGAATTTGATTTAATGTTTTCATGAGTCGCCTGCTGTTGAAAACGGTTTTTTTATGGCTGAGGGGGATAAGGGCTATGCAGAATGAAGGATTGGTTAGAACTGCCTCGGTGGTGTAACGGTTATGATGTCCGCCTCGAGAGCGGATGACCAGTGTTTAATCCACGATAGGGTCATACCAAAGACTTGAAAGTGGCAGTATGTATTTCTCTCTATGGTGCGAAGTGTTGGAGACGAGTGAACTGGCGTATAAGCTTTCAATCCGCACTGATAAAATACACAGGAAACGCCGTAATACAGTTGTAACCGTCATCTGTTTCATAGAAAGAGTTATATGTGACAGATAGATATACATTTTGAAATTATTATTAAACTGCCATCGTAAGTGATAGGTTTGATACAATGATTTACGTCTGAAAGTAAGCCAACATGCATGTACATCTGTTATATATATAGTTTAATTTATTTATTAAAAGAACCATATGGCAACAAGTTACAAGTTACCAAAAAAACACATTAAACATACAAGAAATTACACGGAAACATAGCAGTATATCATTTTTTTTTAACCAAACATATCATATCTAGAAGCACGTGCACGCTATCAGAGCACTAGATCAGGGGCATAATTCATGATCTTCAATCAGTATCAGATCTCCGAACCATCAGAAGACTAAGGTCTGCAATACTATGGATAGTTTTCCTACCATACGCCTACTTAATATCAACGAGATTTATCATCGGAATTAACCGTGCATCCGTGATCTAAGTGCATCCTGCAGATACGTATTGCATCCTGTGATTGTTCCTTTCCTGTGATTGTTCTATTTAAAACCACATTAACCAACAGGGAAGATATGTCTATACATAAACTTCCAGTCATTGTTTGCTCTGTTTCGCCTGATATACAATTAGTGAATACAGGACAAAAGATCCCATGGACAAAAGCTCCCATGCTATTTTTGACAAGGAGGACAAAAGTTCCCACACCATTTTGACAGGGTGGACAAAAGATCCCATATTGATGAGCCATCCTGGTCTTTGTCGTAAGGTGACAGATAGTAAAGGTGTTGAGTACATTTACTTCTTATTAAATGATTTCATAGAAAAATAAACCAGAAAAAAACATAAAGATTAATTAAGTCAAATTTATTTCCTGTAAATTAACATTTTGAGTAAATATATAGCACACAAAATACAGCATATGGTAACCACTAGTGTAGAAAATATAGCACATCATGATAATAATGAAAAGTGGATATACGTGTATTTACAAACAAAACTGCTTTCAAAGTAGTTCATAGAGACATATTCAATCAACACACAGTCTGGCCATTGTCATTAGCACAGCTATTTACTAAGTCTAATACACTGTCAAACAACACAAAAGGAATTCACTCACAGTTCGTTGTCCTTCTACACGTTGTGTACATAGTTCCTTCATTGTTTTTGATGATTAACAGTTTTCTTCCTCTGTCTCTTTGCTGGCTGTATGTTGATGATGGAGATTTCTGTTTCAACGATTGTCCTGTCTTTCTTTAGGCAGTTGATCGCAGTCCATATAGATGGATGTTGTGCCCAACCAGTTGCTTGAATCCGTTATTCCAAGACTCACACACATTGTTGGTACGATGGCCATCTGTCATTGTTGCCTCATGGACATCCCAGGTATCTGGTGCGAATATTGGTGGTACTCTGCGGAAACGAAGAACACCTCCTGGTCCCATAACACTTCTATATGACTATGTCACGTATGTTGAGTCATAGTATTGTAAAACAGCTGTTAGCTCTTCTGGGACGTCTTCCTTCAAGATGGCTATACCTTCGCTGACTTTTGGACGTGATAACTTTCATCTTTCTACATTAATTGGCTGTTTACCTTGAAATTCATATCTATAATATGCTCAATGGCTAGGAATTATATATCCATATAGTTTATTCATTTCAATCTCTTTAGTACTGACTGATATATAATATAATATAAGTGGGATCTTTTGTCCACCCTGCCAGAATGATGTGGGAGCTTTTGTCCAACCTGTTAAAATAACATGGGATCTTTTGTCCACCCTGTAAAAATGATGTGGGAGCTTTTGTCCACCCTTCCAAAAATAGCATGGGATCTTTTGTCCGGCTCCCACAATTAGTAGATCATTGGATGAGAGCCCAGCCCCGGTGGCTCAATCGGTAGCGACGCGCGCTGTCAATATGGGGGTTGTGAGTTAGAAATTCAGCTGGTCATAAATTCTTTCCGACGTTTGACAAAAACCACTGTGACTGGCTTCATTCGTTTTCCACTAATGTTCTTATAGTCTATGTGGAAAACCAACCAGTAGCTTGGAAATCATGGTGTGGGAAGCCAGAAAACGCACGATAGTTTTCTGTATGTGCCAAAAAGTTGCTCCTAGAAGGCACCAGATGCAATGTTGGATTTTAAAAAAAATCCCGGAGGAATATGCACGTCTGTGCGTATACTCGATTTAAATCCAGGTACGCCCCTGCCTTTATAAATGCATTGATCAAAAAAGGTACAAATATGTAGTTTGTTTGTTTGTTTGTTTGTTTGGAGTTTAACGCCGCTTTCAACAACTTTGGTCATATCACGGCGGTCAGTGCACCTACCCATGTTTTCCTGGCTTTCTCACACCAGTACTTACACAACATTCTTTCGAAGCCACTGACTACTTTCTCACATAGATCAGAGATGAGAGGCAATGGAAAACATCGCCCGAAAGAATGTCGCCGCAACCGGGTATCGAACCCGTGACCTCCAGATCACGAGTCAGATACGCTACCAATTGAGCTACCCGGCCGGGTCCAAAAATGTAGTGGTACGGAACTGGGAAGTAAGCTACATGACTATACAAGATATTATTAAGTTATAAGCTACTAATTACATTGTGTGGTATAAATAACTAATCTATAAATGAACTCTTACATTGATGCTGAAGGGAATCCCATCCGCTTTAAAATGAGGGATGACTTTATCCGTGGAAAGTTGAAAGAATGTAAAAACTACGTAGATCCAATTTTATTTTATTGAATGAAAGCACAATGTTTTCTTTATGATTCTTGTTTTTAATTAAGGGTGGAATATGCATAACTCAGTATCATAACATAATTCAAAAATCTGTATTAGCTATGAGTGTTAAGCTAATGTTAATTTTCATTTTGTTTATAAACCAATGCACATGATTTGTTTATATTATTGTTACAGAAAACTTTGTAGTTGTTATAATTATTTAATAAATCTCACAAAAACAGTTCATTCTTAACTATTTATATAATTATTATGAAATACAACATAATTAATTCTTCAACTTGAAATTTCAAGCATATTCACTTATGGTTGAGTAGTGAGTTTCGAGTTAGAAAAGTGAGTTTCGAGTTTGAAAAGGTGAGTTTCGAGTTAGAAAAGTGAGTTTCGAGTTAGAAAAGTGAGTTTCGAGTTTGAAAAAGTGAGTTTCGAGTTAGAAAAGTGAGTTTCGAGTTAGAAAAGTGAGTTTCAAGTTAGAAAAGTGAGTTTCGAGTTAGAAAAAGTAAGTTTCTAGTTAAAAAAAATGAGTTTCGAGTTAAAAAAGTGAGTTTCGAGTAAGATACTTAGGTGGATTGTAATCAACGTCGAACATGACCTGTTGTTATGGTATTAAACATTGGCACCAAAAACTACTTAAACAGTTAACCCCCTCTTCAAGAGTTTTATGTCCGGACACATTATTTTTTGGTACCAAAAACTGTTTAATGGAACTCATTCATGCATTGTTAGTTGCACCTTTTAAGATAATTTTACTTTATATTCCAAAACCGTTTTATTCTATTAGAGTATCCCGTACGCGCATAATGGTAGCTACGTTCAAATCCCGCTCACACCAGAATATATTTTTACTGTTTTTGTTGTTTTTCCGTACAAATTTGGCATCAAAGATCAAGAGCACCGCGTACGGCACAGACGCTCGACTGATAGGGAGAAAAAAAGAAAAAAAAACTTAACCGGACGACCACACCACCGCCGCCGCCGACGACGACGACGACGCCAGGGTCATGACAATAGCTCTTTTTTTTTCAAAAGTCGAGCTAATAAAAAACCTTAACCGGATGACAACACCTTCAGTGTAGAAGTCCAAAAGGAGGGATAATTTGGTCAATATTAAGTTCAGGGTTATGGAACTTGTTCTATCAAGTTATGTTAAGACATTGAATAAGTTTAGGAAGTTTCAAAGCTATAGGTTAAATTGTGTTTCAGTTATCACCATTTTTCTCCCTTCAAAGTAGATTTTCTAAATCGAAATGGGGAGATAATGTTGTCAATACTATTTACAGAGTTACGAAACTTCTTATATAAGGTCAACTTAAGACACTCAGCAAGTTTGTGAAGTTTCAAGCAAAAAAAAAGAAAAGTTTTTAAGATATGAAAAATCATGAGTAAAAAATTGTCAAAAACCTGAGCTAAACAAAAAACCTTAACCTTACGTTTTGAAGTTTTAAGTGAAACAAATAAAGATTTCCAGCTATATACTTCTATTATTTAACATATTATGATTATGTTTATGAAGTTTAGTGACTTTAACAGTAGTAGTTTGTTAGAAAACAGAAAAAAAGCTGAGCTGAACAAAAAGCCTTAACCGGACGACCACGCCGCCGCCGCCACCGACGCCGACGACGACGCCAGGGTCATGACAATAGCTCTCGTTTTTTTCAAAAGTCGAGCTAAAAATGAGTTTCGAGTTAAAAAAGTGAGTTTCGAGTAAGATACTCTGGTGGATTGTAATCAACGTCGAACATGACCTGTTTTTATGGTATTAAACATTGGCACCAAAAACTACTTAAACAGTTAACCCCCCCTTCAAGAGTTTTATGTCCGGACACATTATTTTTTGGTACCAAAAACTGTTTAATGGAACTCATTCATGGATTGTTAGTTGCACCTTTTAAGATAATTTTACTTTATATTCCAAAACCGTTTTATTCTATTAGAGTATCCCGTACGCGCATAATGGTAGCTACGTTCAAATCCCGCTCACACCAGAATATATTTTTACTGTTTTAGTTGTTTTTCCGTACAAATTTGGCATCAAAGAGTAAGATAAGATCATTTTAAAACAAGAGCGCCGCGGAGCGAACGCCAACGCTTGTCTGTTCTTTCAAAGTCGATAATGGGCCATATCTTAATACATATTAAATCTTTAGTGATGTCCATTGCTATACATGTATGTATCGTCTATGGCAATGTGTGTATCAAGTTTCACTTGAATATCTTCTAGTTATATCTAGAGTAATGTTCCTTGCTATACATGTGCATATTGTCTCTGGCAATGTATGTACCAAGTTTCATTCGATTATCTCGAACAGTTTTTGAGTTATGGACCAAGGTTAAAGTTTTTGCAGTTTTTGCAATTCTCCAAAGACGAGCGCGCCGACGACAACGACGACGCCAAGGCTATGACAATAGCTCGACTTTTTTTTTTCGGAAACAGACGCGCTAATAAGTGTTTCAGGTGCATTTTCAGTAACTGTGGGGCCAATCCAGGACGAGTCACTTTAAATCCGTTGTTTTGTCAAATTCTATATTGAAAAAGGGACCGTTCCGTCATAAATTGGTAGTTTGTTACCAAAGTCCAACTGTATTTTATGGTAACAATAAGATAGAGTTATCGCACGGACAACAAATTCCAACTGACATAATGACATATACCGACCGACATGCTCATCTACATACTTTGTTTTGTGGGGGTATACAACTGCCAAAACAACGATGTTAGTCAATATGTCAGGTTTACGTAATTATAGTTTGACATTTCTTTAAAGTATAAAACTGCGCCTTTGTTGTGTAGTCTTGCTGTGTTTGCCGTTGTCTCAGGCTTTTCAAAAAGGTCAAGTGTGACATTTAGAAAATTCAGATTTGGAAAGTACATGTACAGAATATTTTCAAACATCAAGGTGTCATATATTGGCGTCTATGTCAAATGCGGACAAACCGACTCGTATATGCGGGAGGTTACTAAGTATAATATAAATACATAGACTGGACACGATAAACTCTACTAATCACATTATAACGGAACATTTGGAATGTTTTCGAGAAAATCCTTCGATAAGTTTAATACACTTTATCAAATGTCATGGCTGTACTGTTAGATACAGGAAGGTATAACATGACCCATGTGGCTATATTTACAGCAGTTGATAATTGTTTGTCCATTTATACCATCTGATACACCAGTTTCTTGTGCTGTTATGTTAACTCAATTCAGTCGGGAGTTATTTTGTCTATTTAACACCGTTGCATTCGAAATTACTTTTTAAGTCTTGGAAAATGTTGAAATATAAACATTCTTTTCTTTTTAGAGCCATGTCAGATGGTCTGTTTATTAATCAGAATGTGAACATTGCATAACATATTAAAACGTATGTGTACATTTAAAAAACATAGAAACATTTTAAATAATTGTTAGCAATCTGCTTTATCGCTTTAAATTTAGTTTTCCTTCAATTCAATTCAATACAAAATCAAATAAAACTCTTTATTTCCTCCTATTACACAACCTATAATATGATACGTTTGGAAGAAAATACATACAAACACACGCACACACGCACACACATACATGTTCATAAACATTATATTTACAAGTATATATGAATAAAAAGTGACAATTTAAATAAATGGTACATACAGTTTGGACCGATACGTTTGTATACAACATTAATGTACACCGTGTTAAAAGCATGGATACATACGAGTTTGTTGAGGATGACTCTATAGTGATGTAAATTACAGTTTTGCAATAAAGCCATAATTAAAATTTAACGAGTAAAATGTCATAAATACCTTGTTGAAAACAAGTATTTAAATTGTACACATTATAATCCAGTGATACTTGTATACACAGTCTCTCACATTATGCCTGAAATTTCATCAAATCTGATGAACAAGAAACAGTTAGAATTTAAGCCATTAAGCAAGTATCAATTACCCATGGGTCATTTGACCTTAACAAGGGAGCAATTAATTAGCCAAGATGTTATTCTGACCAGTACATGTTATGATAAGAAACTTCAGTCTCTTAATGTTCCTGCTCTTGGAAATAACTTGAATTTGTGTTAACTCTTTCCCACATGCAGATGCCTTCCGACGCCTCTGCGGCATACAACTCTTCCAATTGTTGTGGCAAAAGGAGAATTGGCTTAACAAGAGCAATTTCTCGTTTTTCCATAAGGTTTTCAACTCTTTTCAATAACTAAACTTTCCCTTATAAAAGTTTTCAAAGTCGTCTGCTGCAGACTTGTTATATGTTTGAAAGGTTTAAGAAATTTATTCATACTTGTGTGTTTGTTCTACTCTCAAGTAAGAAGGAAGTGATAAGATATAAAGATGTGAAGTTACGTTCTTATATCAGACCAAATGTTATATTTAATAAGAAAATACATGACATAATATTTGTCATGTTTTAAATTTTCTAACTCGAAACTCACTTTTTCTAACTCGAAACTCACTTTTACTAACTCGAAACTCACTTTTTCTAACTCGAAATACTTTTTACAACTCGATACTCACTTTTTACAACTCGATACTCACTTTTTTTAACTCGAAACTCACTTCTTACAACTCGAAACTCGCCTTTCTAACTCGAAACTCACTTTTTCTAACTCGAAACTCACTTTTACTAGCTCGAAACTCACTTTTTGTAACTCGAAACTCACTTTTTACAACTCGATACTCACTTTTTTTAACTCGAAACTCACTTCTTACAACTCGAAACTCGCTTTTCATACTCGAAACTCACTACTAGAAAGAAAGAAATCCTCCTAAATCAAATAAAAGGTTCTGAACGGCAAAGACAAGTGTAAATACAAGTACACATGTACAGCTTGTTGCTAAAAATCTGTTCTCAGAAACATGTGTTGGGAATTTCATACGGGCAGGCAGTATTTATGACTCTGCGGCTTGCTTTAGATCATTATCAGTGAGGTGTTAATAAACACTGACCCCAGGATAGCCTTTATCAAAATGATAAGTTTGGCGGGCAAAAACTCGGGACTGATTAGGGGGCTCTTTTAAGGGGAAATTATAAGTGACAGATTTAATGAATGTGGACGTAATTCGTTTTTTTTTGTAAATTGGTTATAATTATGATAAGTTAAATGTTAATCATCAAATATTTATTTTATTAAATAAAGATTTTTTTTATTTTTTATATGTTTTACGCGTTAAGATGGCATTTAAAGACTTCTGATTTCTGATAACAATTGTAATAAAGTCTTATCAATCTGATAGAAACATATTGTTGAAAAAGGGCCAATACATGTCCCTAATCCCCTAATACATTTAAAGTCGAGTAGGCGTTCGGGGAACACACAATTTCGAGAAAATTCATATGAACTCACAATCCGATTGAATAGATACATGTAGTTCGGCCGTGACCGGTAGACTGCAGAGTTCTTGTTTATAACGTTAAAGGTTCGAATCCAGAAAAAGGGTAGGGTTGTTTTAGTATAATATATCTCATTTTATGTTTGTTGTGCCTAAGACGGTTATGGTGGAGTGTCCATGGGCAAGGCACATTTTCTAGCCTAGTACTGGTTTGTTTACCCAGGGATCATGAATAAGTGAAATGTCGCCGTGATATGACTGGAATAATGTTAAAATCGGCAATAAACCAATAAAACAAATTGTTGTGTTTTAACGCTAAAAAGAGAAGGGTATGTAAAAGGCATAATATGAGCCGTCCCGTGAGAAAACCAACATTATGGCCTCTGAGTAATGTATCAACCCAGATCGACCCAGATCGATACATTACTCAGAGGCCATAATGTTGGTTTTCTCACGGGACGGCTCATATTATTTAGCTGAGAATTAAAAATAGTCAGTCTGGTATTTCGGTTAAATAAGGCCATTCGATTTCTTGAATGAACTTTCGATTTCAAACTTTGTCTTGCGTTTGATCTATCACTCTACAGTTTAACCTAATATCAGATTATAGGAGGCAACATGGTGCTCACAATATAGCCATCTGTATTTGTTCATGATGTATCAATGCAACTACATATACGGCTCTTTAGGACCCCCCTTTTAATTGGCATATCTAATTATTTAATCTAATTAAGCGATAAGGTACTTTGAGGGGGGACCTAATTGGTACATGGGACTGTAATACCTCATCAATTACTGTATCTTGTAAACGGATGATAATAATGACTCATCAATTATATGTTATAATTGATGAGTCCAGAAAAGCGGCTATATGGGGGAGAACGGGCCAAGTAATGTAGTGAGGTATTGACAGTGGGGGAGGTTAGGGGGAAAGACTATTCTATTTATTTTGTTTGTACATCTTTCTGTTAGCCGGTTTCATTTAATTTGTTTACTGAAACGAAACTGTGAGAGCATTCTGGCCCCTTTTATATACTGAATTTAATTGGAAAAGGGGTAGGGTGGTGGATAACTTTAATCATATGATTACGTTTGCAAAACATTTCTGCTTCTGTTTCTACATAGAAAAGTGATTTTCACGCCAAATACATTCCTAAGATAAAGATAACATTAGTTCCACTCATAACACATATATTTAAGTTTCATCTAACTACAGTATTTCAAAGGAAAGTTACTCATTAATGACAGAACTTATAGATTGAGTTGAGCATTAAACCAGAAACTACCTCGTATCACTTTTACTACAATGTTTTAAATACGTATAGTTACAGTACACCAAAGACCTAATAACACATCAGATGAAGTTAGTTATATATTATTAAAACTCTGTTTCCGTAGGTGTAAAAATGCATTTAAAGTTTCGGAGTTTGTTCTACTCTCATTTCGTTTGTATACATGTGTACTGTAACTATACGTATTTAAAACATTGTAGTAAAAGTGATAGAGGTAGTTTCTGGTTTAATGCTCAACTCAATCTATAAGCTCACTACATTACTTGGCCCGTTCTCCCCCATATAGCCGCTTTTCTGGACTCATCAATTATAACATATAATTGATGAGTCATTATTATCATCCTTTTACAAGATACAGTAATTGATGAGGCATTACGGTCCCATGTACCAATTAGGTCCCCCCTCAAAGTACCTTATCGCTTTGAGTGTAGTATATACATGTATCTGACATTTTTTAAGTTTTTCACTGATGTTCCAACAACATTAAAATGATATTTATGGGGGAGATCCTAACCTTTTAAATGCAGTTTTGTTGAATCCATGATGAACTATTTTTCTCGCGCAGTCTCAACCTAAAATGCGTTGTTTGTTTGGTGCTAACAGCAATTGGCAGGCTGTCAACTCCGAAACAATGGTATTACTTCTATGACCAGGGGCTAAAGCCCCAGGCCAAAAACCGTAAATGAATTTTGTAATTAAGCGCAGTCAAACAGCCGGAGAAATAGACGGCTGACAACGCTAAAACAAGTAGGTCTCCCTAATAAATCTAAAACCATGAATAATCGTTATATATTGACAATAATGAATCCAATATATAATTTGATTTTAACGACAAATCTTATAAATATACTTAATTCAGTTATTATGATTATATCTACTTCTTTCTTTACTCTTGATATAACGTTATATTCTATTCTATTCGATTATGTTCTATTATATTCCATTACTTTATTCTATATCCTGTTCTATTCTGTTTTGTTCTATGTTATTATATTACGCGTCTTATTCGTAAACACCAAATTGTACCTTTTCTCATGTACTTATCATTTTAGTGTTTGCAGTGTTGACTGATCTTGCTTGAATGGACAATTCGAAGGTAGATAGATGAGCACATGCAACATATGACATAGGCAATTCATCGAATATGCGTGTGTGCGAGTGTGTATGCCCGCGCGAACGTGTAATAATATATGTACAAGAGAAAGTTGATGCAAGGCATCAATGTCGCCGGAAAAGACTGCATTGATTTATTTATGTATTCTTGACTTTCCTTAGTCTATTCAAACATTTGCTTATACATTTTATATATATACCTATACATTAGGTATCTATAAAATATTAACGAAATGTGTACACATTTATCTTGGCTTAAATTTAATTTTGCTGTTGTTACTTATTTAAATAATAGTATTCATTCATATAATTTCAATGTTTGTCAATCTTATTCGAATCACAAGGTAAATATCCTGGTATTGCTTTAAAGGGAAGTAATTTGAAGAAAACAAAAGTCTTCAAAAGGAGAAATATATCAGCATTACCGTCTACAGTTTAAATTGTTCTATTGTTTGTGGATTTAAAAATGTTCTTTTTTTCTTATTTCTACATGTACAACGAAATATTGCGGCTTTTCTTTGACGCTTTGCGTCAAACATTCGTCTTGTACTTGTCTAAAATAAAATAATATCACTCGCTTTTTCATATCGAAATGCGCATGCGCGAAAATCGATGTTAAAGGTCACGAAACTACACAACAGAATAGGGTCTATATTTAGCTTAGAAACAGTTCCTACTTTAGATATTCATGGATTAACATTATTAAATGAATTCTACACAAATCAAGACATCTCTTTGAACATGAAAACAACATTTAGTAAGTTAAAATTGCTATTAAAAGGAGAATCCGAAATTGACCTCAATGATGACACATAAGAGTCTGCATTAGGGGGTGTTGGTTCACGTCTTGAAGGGACCACTTTTGTCTTCGTAAATAAGACAAACAACTTAAATGCGAGTGAAATAAAAATCAAAGCGCTGAAGGCACTCAATTTGTTTGGGTACATAAAA
The DNA here is from genome assembly GCA_031761405.1 of Serripes groenlandicus. NCBI lineage: Eukaryota > Metazoa > Mollusca > Bivalvia > Cardiida > Cardiidae > Serripes > Serripes groenlandicus. Next base: position 66,860,019 of record JASEVX010000006.1, read on the forward strand.
CTGTTCAAACATTTGCATTTGCATAGATGTGTGATTTATAAACTGCATTGTTTATAAATATTACAACTTCGGGTAAACGAATTAATGACGCATCCGTTAAAATTAAATGCCATTTTAGTTGTCTATAAAAAATAAATCATGAGACATACATGTGAATATTATATTTAATTTCCAAGTTTCAAAAGACATGTGTTTGTGAAACACTGATGCCCCCGAATGGTAACATCTAGGTCAAAGGTCAAGGTCGCCAGGTGAAAAATGTTGGTACTGATAGAAAGGTCATGTCACAAGGAATACACATGTGAAATATGGTAGCCGTACCTGTTATGGTTCAAAAGTAGTGGTCAAGGTGTTTTTTTTTTCGAGAATGGCAATATTTAGGTCAAAAGTCAAGGTCGCAAGTTGAACAATTTTGGTACTGACAGAAAGGTCATGTCACAAGGTATACACATGTGAAATATGGTAGCCGTACCTGTTATGGTTCAAAAGAAGTGGTCAAGGTTAAAGTATTTTTTCGAGAATGGCAACATCTAGGTCAAAGGTCAAGGTCGCAAGGTAAAAAATGTTGGTACTGACAGAAAGGTCATGTCACAAGGTATACACATGTGAAATATGGTAGCCGTACCTGTTATGGTTCAAAAGTAGTGGTCAATGTTAAAGTTTTTATCGAGAATGGCAACATTTAGGTCAAAGGTCAAGGTGAAAAAAATGTGTACTGACAGAAAGGTCACGTCACAAGGTATACACAAGTGAAATATGGTAGCCTTACCTGTTATGGTTCAAAAGTAGTGGTGAAGGTTAAATTTTTTTTTTTAGAATGGCAACATCTATGTCAAAGGTCAAGGTCGCAAGGTCAAAAATGTTGGTACTGACAGAAAGGTCATGTCACAAGGAATACACATGTGAAATATGGTAGCCGTACCTGTTATGGTTCAAAAGTAATGGCCAAGGTTAAAGTCTTTTTTCGAGAATGGCAACAACAAGATCAAAGGTCAAATTCGCAAGGTCAAAAATGTTGGTACTGACAGAAAGGTCATGTCACAAGGAATACAGTTGTGAATTATGGTAGCCTTACCTGTTATGGTTCAAAAGTAATGGCCAAGGTTAAAGTTTCTTTCGAGAATGGCAACATCTAGGTCAAAGGTCAAGGTCGCAAGGTCAAAAATGTTGGTACCGACAGAAAGGTCATGTCACAAGAAATACACATGTGAAATATGGTAGCCGTACCTGTTATGGTTCAAAAGTAGTGGTCAAGGTTAAAGTTTCTTTCGTGCAGACACACAGTCAGACAGACAGACGTGCAGACAGACGTGCAGACAGACGTGCAGACAGACGTGCAGATGTACAGACAGGCCAAAAAACTAGATGCCCACCGAATCGGTGATTCCGGGGGCATAAAAATGGATAACCATTATGGCCCCGACTCACTCATTTAAGTATTTACCAATTTGTGTTACAAAAAAAATTGACCAAGGGTTTTCTAAAATCTTACTCAAAAGCTTCCTGCTTAACAAGAGATTTTTCAAGTTTTCACTATAGCCATATAAGGCCAAATAGCCCTGCCCCCTGGTGGCCATGTTTTTCGACCAATCAACATGGCTTGGAGGAATCTGATAGATGGTCTCCCAATGAACATTTCTACAAAAAGAATTGAAAATTGGCCAAACACTTTCGGAGGAGAAGATTTTTCAAGTTTTTACTATAGCCATATTAGGCAAAAAAGCCCCGCCCGCTGGCGGCCATGTTTTTCGACCAATCAACTTAGCTGGAAGGAATCTGATAGAGGGTCACCCTAGGAACATTTCTACAACATTATTTTAAAATCGGCTTGACACTTTTGGAGGAGAAGATTTTTTTGAGTTTACACTATAGCCATATAAGGCAAAAAAGCCCCGCTCCCTGGCGGCCAAGGAACACTTCTTTAAAATAATTTGAAAATCTGCCAATCAGTTTGGTAGAAGAAAATGAGATCACAATAACTAACTTTCAGCACTTCGTGCTCAGGTGAGCTAAAAAAAAGAAACATCTATCCAAATGAAAGAGTAATTGAAATCATGTAGAAAATATTGTGGAAAAAGGCAGTACTAATATTTATATGAGCACTTTAAAAGAAACATGCTTCAGACTTCAGAGGCTTTTAAATTCATTTGCATTATAAAAGGATTAAATGCTCCAGAGAAAACCAAGAAAAATACCTTTGCCGTCCGCATTTTAATCTACAGTATACACCTAAGCTGGCCACTGTTTCCTTCAAAGGGTGTTTAAGCTTACCAAATTAATTAAGGATGCGTGACCATTCACTGTTAATTACCATTGTGTACGAGTGTCATTCCAAACAAATTATAAATGTAACCCCTTTTCCCAATAAACCTATCATATACATTTATGTATTTGTAACTTGCCGGGATGTGTCGATACCGTCATGGTACAATGTGATATATGCACAGTTGGTTTCACAAATCTTGTGTTAATGCACCGGTGGATATGTTGACAACAGATGCAGAACTTTAATTGTAACTTTTGTTAATTATTTGGCTATTATAAGGATAAGATATGTGATTAAATTGGCAACATTTAAGTTTTTTACTTATAACAGCCTTCAAATACAAATTTGGTTTATACGACGGTAAAGAAAGGTTATGGGAATTAAGAAATTGTTTAAATAAGCAAATTCTCCTTTTCCCACAATGTTTTCAATATATGTTGCTTTTTACTGTTTACACAGCAAGAAAAAAACATTTAACTTATTTGTTATAGATTAGTATTATTGTTGTATATATATATATAATTACTAGAAACAGTGTTGTATATATATATATACTTATTGTTTATTTGTTATTTAAATTGTTCTGCCCCTTCCAAGTACCCTACAGAATAGAATGTTGCATGGATCATTTGCCTCGTAGTATGGCACATGGAAAAACTATTGAAAGTTACAAAGTAGAAAATGAAGATGCCAAACAATAACTAGAACCCATGACCCTTCAATCGAGTGTAAAGGAGAGGATATAATTGAAGCAAAACCTATGGCTAGTTACTAGCAACCTATTCTATTCTTGCAATGTTTTCAAATTTCGTCCGCTGCAGATGCGTCAAAAGACATTTACTTGTCGGAAAATCAATCCATCAATTCTCGTTATTGATATCTATAGATATGATATAAACAGGAAAGTCGTTAAAATACTTCACAAAGAGATTCCATTTCAGCATGATCTCGATTTTTGGGTTAATCTATATCACTGATAAAAGCAATCAAACACATTATATATTTAAAAAGAAAACCCCGGATATGATCATATGTTAACAAATTATACACATTTGCCCATCTTTAATTAAACATTTTTTACAACAAATCATAGCGTCCGCAGATTTGCTCTATATTCTATAGCGTCCGCATTTTCCCTCTATATTGCATTTGTCCGCATTTTCCCTCTATAATGTATTTGTCCGCAGATCGCGTCCGCACTTTAGACCCTCCCCCCATACCGTCGTATTTATAAATAGAATTCGACGATCACGATTTCTCTGCAAATGTGTTACTCTCATTTTAAATGCATTTTATGACGCACATATTTGCTTTTTAATTCTTTATACTATATTTATATGGCCGACAAGGCACAAAGAAAATATTTTCAATTCTGTTTTTATCTACATTTTCAATGCGTGATTGAAAATTCAAATACCGTATCTGGAGCTTAAATCGGAAATAGTTCTCCCTGTAGCAGTTCACTCATTGAGATTTATAAATCTCTCCGCGTTCATGTTTTAAAATACAATGTTTCATTTTATTTCCAAATTCTCTTTGAATATAAGAACCACATAAGAAAACAAAGACGATATAAATATATCATTATTTCAAATATCGTGATACATTTGAAATGTAAGAGCAAGTATTGAGTACTACTTTCACGCGTATGAAATTCATGGACTTTTCCATAAGACGAACGGCTTCAGAATTGCAGTAACTAAATTTGTTTGTTCCAAACAAATAAAAAACTGCAAACATTAAAAAATCGGAATATTTATTTCATTTTAGATGTGTCATTTATTAGTGTTCGTAAACAACCACAATTGTAATATGTTCAAATCATCTAGATTTGTTTCTTTCTAATAATAAGCCGCCCTCCCATGTGATTTCCGAAAAGCTATTAAAAATAGAAGGCGCGGGCTTCTGCCCGGCGACTAATAATAGTCTGTATGTATGAATGTGTTATTGTTATATAATATCAAATCATGTTTTCATTTTATATGAAAATGTATTTATATATATATATATATCAACTTGTTATTTTTGTTTTTTCATAGTGACATATGAATTCATCTTTTACAAAACATGTTAGTTTCATCCATCCTTCATGCGTGTTTCATTATAACCATTTATAACTAATTATATTGTACAATGTTTGTTATATTCAATTTAAGATTGACTCAGGGAAGATTGGTACAACCAAGTAGGCTATACCCATTTATGTCCAATCACCCTCACAGTTCACATACTCACGCGTCCCGGGTGAATCAATCCAACTATGCGATAGGACTGAAAACAGTGCGGTAAGAGGGGCCATTGCCCATCGTGCTTTCAATGGTCGTTTTAAATGCTTTGTTGGTTGTTTTAGGCCGTTTACAACTGCATTTATGTTATATACATATGTACCCCTCACTGCTCACACACACACATGCTTCCTGGGTGAATCAACCCATCTACGCGATAGGACTGAAAACAGTGTGGTATAAGGAACCGTTGCTCGTCATGTTTTCAAAGGTCGTTTTGAGTGCACTATACGGAGTTTTAGGCCGTTTTCAACAGCATTTATGTCCAATCACCCCCACAGTTCACATACTCATGCGTCCTGGGCGAATCAAGCCAACTATGCAATAGGACGACTGAAAACAGTGTGGTAACATGAGCCATTGCTCATCATGTTTTCAAAGGTCAATGTGATTGCATTGTTGGGATATATAGGCCGTTTTCAACAGCATTTACGTCCAATCACCCCCAGTTCACAAACTCGTGGGACCTGAGTGAATCAGCCAGCTATGCGTTAGGACAGGACTGTAAACAGTGTGGAAAGAGGAGCCATTGCTAATCATGATTTCAAAGGTCGTTTTGTTTGTATTGTTGGGTGTTTTACGCCGTTTTCAACATCATATATGTCAAATCACCCGCACTGTTCACATACTCATGCGTCCTGGGTGATTCAACCCAGCTACTCAACAGTACTGAGCACATTGTGACAAAGTGAGCAATTGCCCGCCCTGCTTTTAGAGGTCGTTTTGCTTGTATTGTTGGTGTTTTAGGCCGTCTTCAACATCATTCCAGTCATACCACCCCGTCAGTTCACACACTCGGGATCCCTGGGTGAATCATTCCAGCTATGCAATAGACCTGAACACATTGTGGTAAAAGAAGCAATTGCCCGTTATGCTTTAAAATGTCTGTTTGTTTGCATGGTAGGGGTTTTGATCTTGGAAGCGAGTTGTTGCATGACTAAATAAGTGTGGAAAGTGTCATAAAATATATGCATTTGGGAAAGGGGAGTACGTGTTCACAGGTCTTCGCACCGCTGCAGGCCAAATCCCTTTCGGCGGTACAGTGAACGATTTTCCCATAACCCCGTTCCCACATGCATAAGCTCCCTATAAATGAACTATCGAAAACATTGTGATAAAAACAGCCATTGCTCATCATGTTTTCAAAGGTCGTTTTGCTTGCATTGTTGGGGTTTTAGGCCGTTTTCAACAGGATATATGCACACTCGCCATCACAGTTCACATACTCACGTTTTCTGGGTGAGTCTACGCAGCTAGGCAATAGGACTGAAAACAGTGTGGTATAAGGAACCATTGCTCGTCATGTTTTCAAAGGTCGTTTTGAGTGCACTGTACGGAGTTTTAGGCCGTTTTCAACAGCATTTATGTCCAATCACCCTCACAGTTCACATACTCACGCGTCCCGGGTGAATCAACCCAACTATGCGATAGGACTGAAAACAGTGCGGTAAGAGGGGCCATTGCCCATCGTGCTTTCAATGGTCGTTTTAAATGCTTTGTTGGTTGTTTTAGGCCGTTTACAACTGCATTTATGTTATATACATATGTACCCCTCACTGCTCACACACACACATGCTTCCTGGGTGAATCAACCCATCTACGCGATAGGACTGAAAACAGTGTGGTATAAGGAACCGTTGCTCGTCATGTTTTCAAAGGTCGTTTTGAGTGCACTGTACGGAGTTTTAGGCCGTTTTCAACAGCATTTATGTCCAATCACCCCCACAGTTCACATACTCATGCGTCCTGGGCGAATCAAGCCAACTATGCAATAGGACGACTGAAAACAGTGTGGTAAGATGAGCCATTGCTCATCATGTTTTCAAAGGTCAATGTGATTGCATTGTTGGGATATATAGGCCGTTTTCAAAAGCATTTACGTCCAATCACCCCCAGAGTTCACAAACTCGTGGGACCTGGGTGAATCAGCCCAGCTATGCGTTAGGACAGGACTGTAAACAGTGTGGAAAGAGGAGCCATTGCTAATCATGATTTAAAAGGTCGTTTTGTTTGTATTGTTGGGTGTTTTACGCCGTTTTCAACATCATATATGTCAAATCACCCGCACTGTTCACATACTCATGCGTCCTGGGTGATTCAACCCAGCTACTCAACAGTACTGAGCACATTGTGACAAAGGGAGCAATTGCCCGCCCTGCTTTTAGAGGTCGTTTTGCTTGTATTGTTGATGTTTTAGGCCGTCTTCAACATCATTCCAGTCATACCACCCCGTCAGTTCACACACTCGGGATCCCTGGGTGAATCATTCCAGCTATGCAATAGACCTGAACACATTGTGGTAAAAGAAGCAATTGCCCGTTATGCTTTAAAATGTCTGTTTGTTTGCATGGTAGGGGTTTTGATCTTGGAAGCGAGTTGTTGCATGACTAAATAAGTGTGGAAAGTGTCATAAAATATATGCATTTGGGAAAGGGTGAGTACGTGTTCACCGGTCTTCGCACCTCTGCAGGCAAAATCCCTTTCGGCGGTACAGTGAACGATTTTCCCATAACCCCGTTCCCACATGCATAAGCTCCCTATAAATGAACTATCGAAAACATTGTGATAAAAACAGCCATTGCTCATCATGTTTTCAAAGGTCGTTTTGCTTGCATTGTTGGTGTTTTAGGCCGTTTTCAACAGCATGTATGCACACTCGCCATCACAGTTCACATACTCACGTTTTCTGGGTGAGTCTACCCAGCTAGGCAATAGGACTGAAAACAGTGTGGTATAAGGAACCTTTTCTCGTCATGTTTTCAAAGGTCGTTTTGAGTGCACTGTACGGAGTTTTAGGCCGTTTTCAACAGCATTTATGTCCAATCACCCTCACAGTTCACATACTCACGCGTCCCGGGTTAATCAACCCAACTATGCGATAGGACTGAAAACAGTGCGGTAAGAGGGGCCATTGCCCATCGTGCTTTCAATGGTCGTTTTAAATTCTTTGTTGGTTGTTTTAGGCCGTTTACAACTGCATTTATGTTATATACATATGTACCCCTCACTGCTCACACACACACATGCTTCCTGGGTGAATCAACCCATCTACGCGATAGGACTGAAAACAGTGTGGTATAAGGAACCGTTGCTCGTCATGTTTTCAAAGGTCGTTTTGAGTGCACTGTACGGAGTTTTAGGCCGTTTTCAACAGCATTTATGTCCAATCACCCCCACAGTTCACATACTCATGCGTCGTGGGCGAATCAAGCCAACTATGCAATAGGACGACTGAAAACAGTGTGGTAAGATGAGCCATTGCTCATCATGTTTTCAAAGGTCAATGTGATTGCATTGTTGGGATATATAGGCCGTTTTCAACAGCATTTACGTCCAATCACCCCCACAGTTCACAAACTCGTGGGACCTGGGTGAATCAGCCCAGCTATGCGTTAGGACAGGACTGTAAACAGTGTGGAAAGAGGAGCCATTGCTAATCATGATTTCAAAGGTCGTTTTGTTTGTATTGTTGGGTGTTTTACGCCGTTTTCAACATCATATATGTCAAATCACCCGCACTGTTCACATACTCATGCTTCCTGGGTGATTCAACCAAGCTACTCAACAGTACTGAGCACATTGTGACAAAGGGAGCAATTGCCCGCCCTGCTTTTAGAGGTCGTTTTGCTTGTATTGTTGGTGTTTTAGGCCGTCTTCAACATCATTCCAGTCATACCACCCCGTCAGTTCACACACTCGGGATCCCTGGGTGAATCATTCCAGCTATGCAATAGACCTGAACACATTGTGGTAAAAGAAGCAATTGCCCGTTATGCTTTAAAATGTCTGTTTGTTTGCATGGTAGGGGTTTTGATCTTGGAAGCGAGTTGTTGCGTGACTAAATAAGTGTGGAAAGTGTCATAAAATATATGCATTTGGGAAGGGGTGAGTACGTGTTCACCGGTCTTCGCACCTCTGCATGCCAAATCCCTTTCGGCGGTACAGTGAACGATTTTCCCATAACCCCGTTCCCACATGCATAAGCTCCCTATAAATGAACTATCGAAAACATTGTGATAAAAACAGCCATTGCTCATCATGTTTTCAAAGGTCGTTTTGCTTGCATTGTTGGGGTTTTAGGCCGTTTTCAACAGCATGTATGCACACTCGCCATCACAGTTCACATACTCACGTTTTCTGGGTGAGTCTACCCAGCTAGGCAATAGGACTGAAAACAGTGTGATATAAGGAACCATTGCTCGTCATGTTTTCAAAGGTCGTTTTGAGTGCACTGTACGGAGTTTTAGGCCGTTTTCAACAGCATTTATGTCCAATCACCCCCACAGTTCACATACTCATGCGTCCTGGGCGAATCAAGCGAACTATGCAATAGGACGACTGAAAACAGTGTGTAAGATGAGCCATTGCTCATCATGTTTTCAAAGGTCAATGTGATTGCATTGTTGGGATATATAGGCCGTTTTCAACAGCATTTACGTCCAATCACCCCCACAGTTCACAAACTCGTGGGACCTGGGTGAATCAGCCCAGCTATGCGTTAGGACAGGACTGTAAACAGTGTGGATAAGAGGAGCCATTGCTAATCATAATTTCAAAGGTCGTTTTGTTTGTATTGTTGGGTGTTTTACGCCGTTTTCAACATCATATATGTCAAATCACCCGCACTGTTCACATACTCATGCGTCCTGGGTGATTCAACCCAGCTACTCAACAGTACTGAGCACATTGTGACAAAGGGAGCAATTGCCCGCCCTGCTTTGAGAGGTCGTCTTGCTTGTATTGTTGGTGTTTTAGGCCGTCTTCAACATCATTCCAGTCATACCACCCCATCAGTTCACACACTCGGGATCCCTGGGTGAATCATTCCAGCTATGCGATAGACCTGAACACATTGTGGTAAAAGAAGCAATTGCCCGTTATGCTTTAAAATGTCTGTTTGTTTGCATGGTAGGGGTTTTGATCTTGGAAGCGAGTTGTTGCATGACTAAATAAGTGTGGAAAGTGTCATAAAATATATGCATTTGGGAAAGGGTGAGTACGTGTTCACCGGTCTTCGCACCTCTGCAGGCCAAATCCCTTTCGGCGGTACAGTGAACGATTTTCCCATATCCCCGTTCCCACATGCATAAGCTCCCTATAAATGAACTATCGAAAACATTGTGATAAAAACAGCCATTGCTCATCATGTTTTCAAAGGTCGTTTTGCTTGCATTGTTGGTGTTTTAGGCCGTTTTCAACAGCATGTATGCACACTCGCCATCACAGTTCACATACTCACGTTTTCTGGGTGAGTCTACCCAGCTAGGCAATAGGACTGAAAACAGTGTGGTATAAGGAACCATTGCTCCTCATGTTTTCAAAGGTCGTTTTGAGTGCACTGTACGGAGTTTTAGGCCGTTTTCAACAGCATTTATGTCCAATCACCCTCACAGTTCACATACTCACGCGTCCCGGGTGAATCAACCCAACTATGCGATAGGACTGAAAACAGTGTGGTAAGAGGGGCCATTGCCCATCGTGCTTTCAATGGTCGTTTTAAATGCTTTGTTGGTTGTTTTAGACCGTTTACAACTGCATTTATGTTATATACATATGTACCCCTCACTGCTCACACACACACATGCTTCCTGGGTGAATCAACCCATCTACGCGATAGGACTGAAAACAGTGTGGTATAAGGAACCGTTGCTCGTCATGTTTTCAAAGGTCGTTTTGAGTGCACTGTACGGAGTTTTAGGCCGTTTTCAACAGCATTTATGTCCAATCACCCCCACAGTTCACATACTCATGCGTCGTGGGCGAATCAAGCCAACTATGCAATAGGACGACTGAAAACAGTGTGGTAAGATGAGCCATTGCTCATCATGTTTTCAAAGGTCAATGTGATTGCATTGTTGGGATATATAGGCCGTTTTTAACAGCATTTACGTCCAATCACCCCCACAGTTCACAAACTCGTGGGACCTGGGTGAATCAGCCCAGCTATGCGTTAGGATAGGACTGTAAACAGTGTGGAAAGAGGAGCCATTGCTAATCATGATTTCAAAGGTCGTTTTGTTTGTATTGTTGGGTGTTTTACGCCGTTTTCAACATCATATATGTCAAATCACCCGCACTGTTCACATACTCATGCTTCCTGGGTGATTCAACCCAGCTACTCAACAGTACTAAGCACATTGTGACAAAGGGAGCAATTGCCCGCCCTGCTTTTAGAGGTCGTTTTGCTTGTATTGTTGGTGTTTTAGGCCGTCTTCAACATCATTCCAGTCATACCACCCCGTCAGTTCACACACTCGGGATCCCTGGGTGAATCATTCCAGCTATGCAATAGACCTGAACACATTGTGGTAAAAGAAGCAATTGCCCGTTTTGCTTTAAAATGTCTGTTTGTGTGCATGCATGGTAGGGGTTTTGATCTTGGAAGCGAGTTGTTGCATGACTAAATAAGTGTGGAAAGTGTCATAAAATATATGCATTTGGGAAAGGGGAGTACGTGTTCACAGGTCTTCGCACCGCTGCAGGCCAAATCCCTTTCGGCGGTACAGTGAACGATTTTCCCATAACCCCGTTCCCGCATGCATAAACTCCCTATAAATGAACTATCGAAAACATTGTGATAAAAACAGCCATTGCTCATCATGTTTTCAAAGGTCGTTTTGCTTGCATTGTTGGGGTTTTAGGCCGTTTTCAACAGCATGTATGCACACTCGCCATCACAGTTCACATACTCACGTTTTCTGGGTGAGTCTACCCAGCTAGGCAATATGACTGAAAACAGTGTGGTATAAGGAACCATTGCCCGTCATGTTTTCAAAGGTCGTTTTGAGTGCACTGTACGGAGTTTTAGGCCGTTTTCAACAGCATTTATGTCCAATCACCCTCACAGTTCACATACTCACGCGTCCCGGGTGAATCGACCCAACTATGCGATAGGACTGAAAACAGTGCGGTAAGAGGGGCCATTGCCCATCGTGCTTTCAATGGTCGTTTTAAATGCTTTGTTGGTTGTTTTAGGCCGTTTACAACTGCATTTATGTTATATACATATGTACCCCTCACTGCTCACACACACACATGCTTCCTGGGTGAATCAACCCATCTACGCGATAGGACTGAAAACAGTGTGGTATAAGGAACCGTTGCTCGTCATGTTTTCAAAGGTCGTTTTGAGTGCACTGTACGGAGTTTTAGGCCGTTTTCAACAGCATTTATGTCCAATCACCCCCACAGTTCACATACTCATGCGTCGTGGGCGAATCAAGCCAACTATGCAATAGGACGACTGAAAACAGTGTGGTAAGATGAGCCATTGCTCATCATGTTTTCAAAGGTCAATGTGATTGCATTGTTGGGATATATAGGCCGTTTTTAACAGCATTTACGTCCAATCACCCCCACAGTTCACAAACTCGTGGGACCTGGGTGAATCAGCCCAGCTATGCGTTAGGATAGGACTGTAAACAGTGTGGAAAGAGGAGCCATTGCTAATCATGATTTCAAAGGTCGTTTTGTTTGTATTGTTGGGTGTTTTACGCCGTTTTCAACATCATATATGTCAAATCACCCGCACTGTTCACATACTCATGCTTCCTGGGTGATTCAACCCAGCTACTCAACAGTACTAAGCACATTGTGACAAAGGGAGCAATTGCCCGCCCTGCTTTTAGAGGTCGTTTTGCTTGTATTGTTGGTGTTTTAGGCCGTCTTCAACATCATTCCAGTCATACCACCCCGTCAGTTCACACACTCGGGATCCCTGGGTGAATCATTCCAGCTATGCAATAGACCTGAACACATTGTGGTAAAAGAAGCAATTGCCCGTTTTGCTTTAAAATGTCTGTTTGTGTGCATGCATGGTAGGGGTTTTGATCTTGGAAGCGAGTTGTTGCATGACTAAATAAGTGTGGAAAGTGTCATAAAATATATGCATTTGGGAAAGGGGAGTACGTGTTCACAGGTCTTCGCACCGCTGCAGGCCAAATCCCTTTCGGCGGTACAGTGAACGATTTTCCCATAACCCCGTTCCCGCATGCATAAGCTCCCTATAAATGAACTATCGAAAACATTGTGATAAAAACAGCCATTGCTCATCATGTTTTCAAAGGTCGTTTTGCTTGCATTGTTGGGGTTTTAGGCCGTTTTCAACAGCATGTATGCACACTCGCCATCACAGTTCACATACTCACGTTTTCTGGGTGAGTCTACCCAGCTAGGCAATATGACTGAAAACAGTGTGGTATAAGGAACCATTGCCCGTCATGTTTTCAAAGGTCGTTTTGAGTGCACTGTACGGAGTTTTAGGCCGTTTTCAACAACATTTATGTCCAATCACCCTCACAGTTCACATACTCACGCGTCCCGGGTGAATCGACCCAACTATGCGATAGGACTGAAAACAGTGCTGTAAGAGGGGCCATTGCCCATCGTGCTTTCAATGGTCGTTTTAAATGCTTTGTTGGTTGTTTTAGGCCGTTTACAACTGCATTTATGTTATATACATATGTACCCCTCACTGCTCACACACACACATGCTTCCTGGGTGAATCAACCCATCTACGCGATAGGACTGAAAACAGTGTGGTATAAGGAACCGTTGCTCGTCATGTTTTCAAAGGTCGTTTTGAGTGCACTGTACGGAGTTTTAGGCCGTTTTCAACAGCATTTATGTCCAATCACCCCCACAGTTCACATACTCATGCGTCGTGGGCGAATCAAGCCAACTATGCAATAGGACGACTGAAAACAGTGTGGTAAGATGAGCCATTGCTCATCATGTTTTCAAAGGTCAATGTGATTGCATTGTTGGGATATATAGGCCGTTTTCAACAGCATTTACGTCCAATCACCCCCACAGTTCACAAACTCGTGGGACCTGGGTGAATCAGCCCAGCTATGCGTTAGGACAGGACTGTAAACAGTGTGGAAAAGGGAACCATTGCTAATCATGATTTCAAAGGTCGTTATGTTTGTATTGTTGGGTGTTTTACGCCGTTTTCAACATCATATATGTCAAATCACCCGCACTGTTCACATACTCATGCGTCCTGGGTGATTCAACCAAGCTACTCAACAGTACTGAGCACATTGTGACAAAGGGAGCAATTGCCCGCCCTGCTTTTAGAGGTCGTTTTGCTTGTATTGTTGGTGTTTTAGGCCGTCTTCAACATCATTCCAGTCATACCACCCCGTCAGTTCACACACTCGGGATCCCTGGGTGAATCATTCCAGCTATGCAATAGACCTGAACACATTGTGGTAAAAGAAGCAATTGCCCGTTATGCTTTAAAATGTCTGTTTGTTTGCATGGTAGGGTTTTGATCTTGGAAGCGAGTTGTTGCATGACTAAATAAGTGTGGAAAGTGTCATAAAATATATGCATTTTGGAAAGGGTGAGTACGTGTTCACCGGTCTTGGCACCTCTGCAGGCCAAATCCCTTTCGGCGGTACAGTGAACGATTTTCCCATAACCCCGTTCCCACATGCATAAACTCCCTATAAATGAACTATCGAAAACATTGTGATAAAAACAGCCATTGCTCATCATGTTTTCAAAGGTCGTTTTGCTTGCATTGTTGGGGTTTTAGGCCGTTTTCAACAGCATGTATGCACACTCGCCATCACAGTTCACATACTCACGTTTTCTGGGTGAGTCTACCCAGCTAGGCAATAGGACTGAAAACAGTGTGGTATAAGGAACTATTGCTCGTCATGTTTTCAAAGGTCGTTTTGAGTGCACTGTTCGGAGTTTTAGGCCGTTTTCAACAGCATTTATGTCAAATCACCCTCACAGTTCACATACTCACGCGTCCCGGGTGAATCAACCCAACTATGCGATAGGACTGAAAACAGTGCGGTAAGAGGGGCCATTGCCCATCGTGCTTTCAATGGTCGTTTTAAATGCTTTGTTGGTTGTTTTAGGCCGTTTACAACTGCATTTATGTTATATACATATGTACCCCTCACTGCTCACACACACACATGCTTCCTGGGTGAATCAACCCATCTACGCGATAGGACTGAAAACAGTGTGGTATAAGGAACCGTTGCTCGTCATGTTTTCAAAGGTCGTTTTGAGTGCACTGTACGGAGTTTTAGGCCGTTTTCAACAGCATTTATGTCCAATCACCCCCACAGTTCACATACTCATGCGTCCTGGGCGAATCAAGCCAACTATGCAATAGGACGACTGAAAACAGTGTGGTAAGATGAGCCATTGCTCATCATGTTTTCAAAGGTCAATGTGATTGCATTGTTGGGATATATAGGCCGTTTTCAACAGCATTTATGTCCAATCACCCCCACAGTTCACAAACTCGTGGGACCTGGGTGAATCAGCCCAGATATGGGTTAGGACAGGACTGAAAACAGTGTGGAAAGAGGAGCCATTGCTAATCATGATTTCAAAGGTCGTTTTGTTTGTATTGTTGGGTGTTTTACGCCGTTTTTAACATCATATATGTCAAATCACCCGCACTGTTCACATACTCATGCGTCCTGGGTGATTCAACCCAGCTACTCAATAGTACTGAACACATTGTGACAAAGGTAGCAATGCCCACCCTGCTTTTAGAGGTCGTTTTGCTTGTATTGTTGGTGTTTTAGGTCGTTTTCAACATCATTCCAGTTATATCACCCCGTCAGTTCACACACTCGGGATCCCTGGGTGAATCATTCCAGCTATGCAATAGACCTGAACACATTGTGGTAAAAGAAGCAATTGCCCGTTATGCTTTAAAATGTTTGTTTGTTTGCATGGTAGGGGTTTTGATCTTGGAAGCGAATTCTTGCATGACTAAATAAGTGTGGAAAGTGTCATAAAATATATGCATTTGGGAAAGGGTGAGTGCGTGTTCACCGGTCTTCGCACATCTGCAGGCCAAATCCCTTTCGGCGGTACAGTGAACGATTTTCCCATAACCCCGTTCCCACATGCATAAACTCCCTATAAATGAACTATCGAAAACATTGTGATAAAAACAGCCATTGCTTATCATGTTTTCAAAGGTCGTTTTGCTTGCATTGTTGGGGCTTTAGGCATACTTACCCTTTCCCAAATGCATATATTTTATGACACTTTCCACACTTATTTAGTCATGCAACAGGTCTAGTGCATAGCTAGAATGATTCACACAGGGATCCCGAGTGTGCAAACCTTTGTTTGCTTTGAGCTTTATTGACAGCTAAGGAGCCATTTTCAGGACAACATGTATTTTCTGAATTTAAAAGTAAAATTCACTGCGGGACACGGTTGACATTTTATTAAACGTCATAGCTAAAGAAAAGTAGGATAGTATTGATTTGTGTGTGCCTTTTGGGTAGTTTTGATAATGAACTTTAATTAAATATAGGTTTCTGGGTTATATAGGCTGTTGGGTAAGAACCATTCCCCAACACTCTATAATGATCGCCTATGGAAAATGAATTGCTTTAATTTTACATTTAAGTATGAACAAGTAGGCATAACCCCTCCCTGACGTACACCGAGTATAACAGGCTTAAACAGTCCAAAGACGTATACCCACTAGTCTAACATTACTTACACTGCAGAGCGATTATAATTAATTAAGAAGGGAAATAGGCCGGAAATGACTACTTTCTTAATTATGCATAATGACAATGAGAAAGGAAAAGGGCATCGATAAACCCTTTCCCAGATTAAAACGCATACACAGCAGACGGTTTTTGAAAACATCGTGGCAAAAGTAGAAATTGCAATTGTCTTTTTATCACAATGTTTTTCAGTCTATCTTTAATTTTGCTCTTTAATTTTGCTAGAGATGGTTTCACTGTCGTATACTTCAGATTTGTTGTATAGATATATGAGAAAAGGATATTACGAGATGGTTTCACTGCTCATAAAATGACTATGTGCTATTTCATATATTAATCTGTTATATTATATTGCAACTGGAGTGAGCATGTTATGTTTTGTTTTGGAAAACAATGTCACAATAATGCAAATTCATGACTGTTGTATTTTATTGTTCTAAAAGTTGCTATAAAGTAAGAAAGTTACAATTCTAGTATTAACACAGTTAAAAACAATCTAAAATAATGTATTTCCATAATTTAGAGAAGATAAAACACGCAATATGAAAATGTTGGAAATCTGTGATACGGGATGGAAGTACTTATCTAAAAATAGCTGGTTTTTTATGGTTTCCTAATATAAGTCCTTTGTTGGGATCCCTATACATCTTACGTGTATGTTACTTTGTGAGGATTGCGTCCTTAGTTACATGACCAAAGGTTAAAATATTCTGGTTCTATTTCGTATTGTTAAATGCATATATTATTCTTACCAAATTGAGATCACGGCTGAATCGTCAAGATTAAACTTTGTACTTTTCATATATGCACCGACGACTGGTAAAATCAATTATATAGAACAATACTGTATAATTTGAATTGTTTCTATAAATGC
This sequence comes from Serripes groenlandicus, assembly GCA_031761405.1. Taxonomy (NCBI): domain Eukaryota; kingdom Metazoa; phylum Mollusca; class Bivalvia; order Cardiida; family Cardiidae; genus Serripes; species Serripes groenlandicus. Next base: position 66,876,955 of record JASEVX010000006.1, read on the forward strand.
AGATGAACAAACTAATACCATGTGCCTAAGCTCGACAATATTATTATAATCTACACCTTTGATATGGGTTTCGAAATAAATAAATTGTTTCTTGTTCTCAATATAGGTACACATTATTCATCTGCATAGAACTCTGTTTAGTCATATAGAGAAATATGGTAGATTTCGCCCGAAGCTGTAACGATTGAGTCGTATTGCTAGATGCTGTGTGAACGTTTAATTACCATTTACATTCTTTTGAATTCGATTTCTAGCCTAGTACTGGTTTGTTTACCCAGGGATCATGAATAAGTGAACTGTCGCCGTGATATAACTGAACTAATGTTGAAAACGGCGTAAAACCCCAATAAAACAAACAAACTTTGGAATTCGAGCAGCGACCGAAAACGATTACCTACACAGTTCCATACTCTCTTACACGTACATGTACTGCTTCAAAAGATCAACACTATTTTGATATTTGTGCAATAATGTATAGCAATACATTATTTTATTCTTCACATTTGTGATTGTCGAGCCGCAACAGCATAATCGGTACTGACGTGGGCTATGAGTCAAGGGCCGTGAGTTGAAACCATGACTCACTCGGCCATTCATCACACATTAAAGTGTTACTTGGGTGTTTCGCTTATCAAATTCTGGTAATCCCACAATATTACTATAAATTGATTCATATACCGTGTTTTACAATAAAACTTTGAACTACACGGAAGGAACATGCAGAATATTCGTAGACACGTTTTGTTAAGCATAGGGCTAGTAATTGCGTGTTTAGGTAAGTAGTCGTATATTTAAATGTAAATATTTTATATTAAACTGTTACATTAAATTTTCAAATTGTTAAAAGAATAACAAATGGATTTTATAAAAAGCTATGTTAATGAGAGTAAAAGACCTGCGTCATTGGTGCTGCTGTCGCGATGTCGATGAAATGATGATGATGATGATGATGATGATGATGATGATGATGGTGATGAATGATGATGATGATGATGATGATGAATGATGATGATGATGATGGTGCTGCTGATGATGATGATGGAATAATGATGTTGTATTAAGTGATATTGATGATGTTGATGATATAGATAGAGAAGAGACAGAGATCGAGAGAGAAAGAGATACAGAGAGAAAGCGACAGAGACAGAGAGACAAACATACAGAGAAAAAAACAGAGACATAGAGAGATAGCGAGAGAGTCAGACAGACAGACATACAGACAGACAGACAGACAGACAGACAGACAGACAGACAGACAGACAGACAGACAGACAGACAGACATACAGACAGACAGATGATGGAATAATGACGTTGTATTTAGTGATATTGAAGATGTTGATGATATAGATAGAGAAGAGAGATAGATCGAGAGAGAAAGAGATACAGAGAGAAGGTTACAGAGACAGAGAGACAAACATACAGAGAAAGAAACAGAGAGAGAGAGAGAGAGAGAGAGAGAGAGAGAGAGAGAGAGAGAGAGAGAGAGAGAGAGAGAGAGAGAGAGAGAGAGAGAGAGAGAGAGAGAGAGAGAGAGAGAGAGAGAGAGAGAGAGAGAGAGAGAGAGAGAGAGAGAGAGAGAGAGAGAGAGAGAGAGAGAGAGAGAGAGACTTTTACATGTACTTGTAGCTTAATATGCGACTTTTTCTTGTTTGTATTTTAAAATGACATTTTCTGAATTGTAGGGAATACACATTGATAGTTTATATATTTATATATTTAGCCATTTCATTCGAACAAAACGATATTAACATATAACCAGAGACATATAAACATATGTTTTGATATGTCTCTGATATAACCGAACCGGCATTTTCGAAGTTGAAAATTTCTACTAAAGCAGCAAAATCCACGGTTCATGTTCACCCTCCATTTCAAGTTTAAATCGGTGTCTCCTGGGAATGTAAACAAGGAAATGCCTGATACGAACGAGTAACTACAGCCTGGAGCAAAGCACCGAACCGGCATTGTGTCGTGTCAATTCAGCGTTCACGAGAAATAGATACAAATGAAACTTTAAAAAATAAATAAAGTTGTATTTCTAGTTTATTCATTGTTGTTTTCGCGCGCCTCGCTGATTGCTTTGTCTATGTCCGCAATTTTGTCAAATGGTAGTCCCCGGAAGGAGAATATTGAGTAACGTCCCTTGGCAATCAAGGGACGTTACCTAGTTATCGTAAAGAGCAATTGAACGATACAATTCCTGCTTAGCAAGATACAGGATACAACATTTAATTTTCAGTAATAAGGCCACCGGCCCACAATAAAACATAAAACAATGATAGAATATATGCAAGCGTATGGACTAAACATTAGGAGTGTTGATTAATCGACATATGCCCCAGAGAATATGAATTCGGTCCTTGATTTTTGTTGGTAGAGTTGCGCGCATGCGCAGACGAGACCATTGTTACATGTTGAATTTTGAAGTCACGTGATGTAAATACAAAAATAGAGCAAACAAATCAGACTGAATTACGAATGCAAACATAAGCAAAAGTAAAATAAGTAAAATAAATTCACTTATTCTAGGTATCCAAATAAAATTACAAAGTCTCTTAATGTGTAAGTATCATATTTAAGTGTACACAATTATTTAGATATCACTACGCCAATATAGCGCTGCACCGCGCAATTACCCTTTGTAAATTGTAACCCTTTCTTCCCTCTCGGCAGAAATGTAAACATCAAGATTTGCATTAACAAAATTTAGGCTCTCAAGTCACCAACTGGAAATTGAAACTGGAAGAGGGAAACAACCTGTTAAGACTTCTATATCAGACCGTAAATGCAAATTATGTAACACAATAAAAGACGAATTTCATTCTTTACTTGAATGTCCATTAACTCTTTACCACCTGCAGATGCATTTCGACGCAAAAGCAGCAGACGACTTTTGAAAACGTTATGGCAAAAGATGAAATTGCTCATGATGAGCAGTTTCTCCTTTGGCCACCATGTTTTAAACTTTAGTTAACAATTAAGTTATCTTTAATGGACATTTTTCAGGTTTTTGTCATGATGTTTTCAAAGTCGTCTGCTGCAGATTTGTTGTATTGGGGAAAGGGTTAAGACAACTCTATATAAGAAAATACTATTGGTCTAGACTAAACATTCCTAAATTCATCGAACTCTTAACAAGCAATAACCAGAAAACATTATCCAAATTATGCATTTTTCTATATAAAAGTTTTGAAAAAAGAATGAAGTCACTTGTAGTATTATCTCATTTAAAATGTATGTATTTTATTATTGTTAACTGTTTTTCAAAATGTAAAAACTAAATATGTATATATGTGTGTGAAATGTTTATCAAAGTTTATTCCCATTTTCGAGATTTTCTTTTTAGTCCTATTCTTCTACGATACAGGGTTAATGATTTTAAGACATTCCGAACCAAATGATATTTTCGAAGTAGGGGTCAATTTACTTTCACTAGACCAACAAGAAATGATGATCTTGGAAACATTTCATTCTGGCCTGATGCATCATTTCTTGTTTGCAATGGTGGGGAGTTATTTAAAATAAATATTCATATATGCACTTCTGTATCTCTTCTTAAACGATCGCAATTCTAGCTTCAGTACTTTGATTGACTGACTGATTTTAATATGATATTTAAGTATTGGTGCTTTGTGTTAAATGTTCAGTTTTCATAAGTGTATTATATATTATAATGTTTATTCATTTCAGTGTGTAAAATTAAACCAAAGATGAGGTCACGTACCAATCTTTCTTTCCCTTGTTTTGCCATGCCCCTGTAGCTCAGTCGGTAGAGTCACGGGCTGTCTAGGGGGTTGTGAGTTCGAATCCCAGTTCGACCAACACTCTTTCTGACGTTTGACGACGTTAGTATGACAAGGTCATTCTTCTTCAACTAATGGGCTATCAATTTATGTGGAAAAGCAGCCAGTTGCTTGAAAAAATGTTGTATGGAGTACTGGTGTGAGAAGGCCAAGAAACATATGAGTCGGTGAACTGGCGGCCTTGAAATGACTGAGAAATTGTTGAAAACGGCGTTAAACTGAAATCAATCAATCAATCCTTTCTTTTTTTCAGCATTCTTCAGTTCTGCGTACACCCTGAAGACGCTTACAAAGGAAATTAAATGTGAGAAAAAAGCAATTCATCAAAGGGATTTCCGTGAATATCCTCACATCCGCTTTGATCAAGGAAGAGTACAAAGGAATATCCGGATTCGCCGCCTCCGCCGCTGCCGGTCCCGTTCCCCCGATAAATGCCAGCCGTACTATGCATAGTCTCCTCCTGTATATCCTCCAAACACTGTCTGAGCAAGGCCAGCCGTAGACGCTCTTGTGGAATCGCCAACTCTTCTCCAGCGATAAAACGAAGACTGATGTTCAAATCCTATTCTCTAGCTAATAAATATACCATGCAAATAACGAAGAAAATTCGCAAGTACTACCCATCATTTTTCGTGTTTTTGTCACAATGTTTTCAAACTCGTTTGCTGCAGATTTGTTGTATGTGGGAAAGGGTTAAACGATCTGTGCCAGACTGGTGATTTTGATTTTTACCAGTTTGGACTTGACTAAAAAGAAACGTATTCAAACACAATGAAAGCATGAATATTGAATGGAGGTAATGTCTTTCATTACTTGGCGCACAGGATTGTGGGGGTTAGCATTTAGACTGGCTCGCTGATGTCAGGATAAAATGACCAGAAGTACTGGTAACTGGCTCAGGAAACATGTGATTGTTAGCATTTAAACTGGCTCGCTGATGTCAGGATAAAATGACCAGAAGTACTGGTAACTGGCCCAGGAAACATGTGATTGTTAGCATTTAAACTGGCTCGCTGATGTCAGGATAAAATGACCAGAAGTACAGGTAACTGACCCAGGAGACCGGCTCGCAGATGTCAGGATAAAAGGACAAGTAGTACTGGTAACTGGCTCGCTGATGTCAGGATTACACCACCAGTAGTACTGGTAACTGGCTAGCTGATGTCAGGATTAAAGTACCAGAAGTACTGGTAACTGGCCCAGGAAACATGTGATTGTTAGCATTTAGACTGGCTAGCTAATGTCAGGATTAAAGCACCAGAAGTACTGGTAACTGGATCGCTGATGTCAGGATTAAAGCACCAGAGGTACTGGTAACTGGCCCAGGAAACATGTGATTGTTAGCATTTAGACTGGCTAGCTAATGTCAGGATTAAAGCACCAGAAGTACTGGTAACTGGCTCGCTGATGTCAGGATTAAAGCACCAGGGGACTGGTAACTGGCCCAGGAAACATGTGATTGTTAGCATTTAGACTGGCTAGCTAATGTCAGGATTAAAGCACCAGAAGTACTGGTAACTGGCTCGCTGATGTCAGGATTAAAGCACCAGAGGTACTGGTAACTGACCCAGGAAACGCCGTTATATAACCGACACAATTTTAAAAGCGACATTAAACAACGAGCACAGAAACAAAAATGATAAGATAGTAAAAAAGAAAACCGACCGTCGGGGATAGGCGTTTAAAGATCAAGATTAACCTCAGGCTCCGTGCGGGCAGATCCGGACTTTCCCTATTCGTCATCTAGTCGGACAGGCAAATTGTAAAGCCTCCTGATAACGGCTTTGACCAATGACTGACGATGAAAGTATGTGATACGATCGTTTATGAGTACTATTTATATCAATGCATTCGAAGATCGGGTTTTCCATGACGGGGTCCATATATTACATAGGACAACCTCAGTATTGCCGATACAAGACAATAATTATTGTTATATTACCCATTTATCTCGAGAAGGGATGATCTTTTCAATATCGTTTTTTCCTAAAAGATTTATTTATGCTATACATGTATAGCTCTTTTGATTCATTTAAAAAACCTGAAACATTTCGACTGATTTCAGAATCCATAATGTTAGTATTCTCGTGGAACGGCTGATATGTATTTTATTTTATGACGCAAAGTATTGTTTAACATATGTATAATCTTTGCTTGGTGTTAGGCAATTTGTGTATTCCATAAAGATTCCTTAAAAGAGGAAGAGATCACCAGTGAGCAAAGTGGTGATCAATTTTCCACTTTGTGGATTTTTCAGATTTCATTTTTATTTTTTTCTTAAAACCATGTAATCATATGTTTCATATAAAGAAGCTGCAGAACCCGAAATTGTCTTTATTTCACTCGAATCTTTATAAACTGTTGCGTATTTCGATGATTGATAAGGCTCTTACGACCAATCCTTTATTTTTCAATATTTCTGATATTAATGATTGATTGCTTTATCCCATATTGACCTAGCAATAACCATTGCCAATCGACAGTATTAAAAGCACGACTATTTTATGCGTCTAAATAGTCATTCAACAATCATATACACACTTAGTGCTTCATTTCCCTTTTTCTTTATAGGAAGCATTGTTTATTCGAAGGATACCATATGACGAATGTAACATTCGATACATTATGCCTTTTAGCTAAATAGTTAGTTGCCCGTTTTATTATCAATCGTTCGTATTGTTCTTCAATTGAAGAAGTATCTAGCTATATCATGTTATTACATTGTATTCATAATGTTAGATTTATCTGTGAAGGTCTGTGTATGTGACCATCCTTTATTCTCTTATAATTCTGTTTTTGTAGAATAGCTATGTACGATTATTTCAAATGTATATCGAAGTGTTTTGTTTAATATAATGTAACATGTACTATGAGAAAAGCAACATTGTGGACTTTGCGTAACGTATCGACCCAGATCAGCCTAAGCAGTCCGCTCAGGCTAATCAGGGCCGACATATTCCGTCTTTAGGGGTATAAAGTAATGATTCTTGAAACAGAAAATCCACAGGATGCGAAAAGTGTCTGTACCGGTTAGCCTGAGCGGCATTCTTAGGCTGAGCTGACTTTACGCAGAGTCAAGAACAATGTTGATTTTCTCGCGGGACAACTTATATATACTCAAATAAAACTTTGATATATTTACACTTTGCTGTGATGTGTTAAAAGTGCCGAACTCCAGATGGAGATCAAACTTTTGAAATGTTAAAACTTTTGCAAATATTGCTAATAGTGACAGCAAAGTAAGTAATAAATAGTTCAAAACTATTTTGGCAGAAAAGGTTGAAATCAGTCAATTGGAAATCATGCAAATATACAACATGTGGCTAACTGAGTATGACTACCCAGTAAAGTCATGACCAGTAAAACTGAAGCATAAACAATTAATATTCAGATGTTTATTGTACTGAAAGGTGAAATAATTACTCTACTTATATCCCAGAATTAAGATTCTAATATTTCAAGACAACCTTTGAAGAGTTTAAAAGCTTTGACTTACTATCAATACTCTGGAGTTCAGCACATTTAAGATTTTATTTATTTAAATAAGTGTTAGATTCATTTATAGTTACTTTTTATTTTTTATATCCGAGTATAACTAAGAGAAAAATTCACACATATTTCACATATTTCACATGATGATAACGTGTTGGGAAGAAAGTTATTCTGTAGCATCATGTGAAGAGTATAAATTTATTTAAATGTATTTTCTACAATTTATACCAAATAACAAATTCGTTTCAACATTCTAGGATAATTAAATTCGCAAATGTCAATTGTAACAGTGAAATAATCCTCAGCATAAAAGATCAAACAGTTGTAACACATTTCTAGACGAATATTAGCTATATTTAACTGCAAAAGTAGAAATAAACGTAGAAGGACATGTAGTTTGTTTTCTTAAGATATATTGGGATGCAATTCTTTTATAGAAGGTTTAACAACCGCATTCTTTTCCACAAAACGAATAGAAATAGACCCATCAATAAAATGAATCACCTTTTTTCTTTCGCATTACTCCATCACCTGTGGCGATACATATTAGAGTCGTCAGCTTTACCTTGATTGATTGGAGCTTACACGTCATCCATGTCAATGGCATCTCAATAATATCACGCCGGGCAGTTCACCTAACTCCATACAACATTCTTCCAATGTATATTCATATAGACTTGTATGCCCACTGGTGGAAGACGCAGGCCGAGCCGAGATTTGAACTCACAATTCCTGCATTGATAGCAGTCGTTGTTACCGAAAGAGCTTTTGCGGCTCTCCTCATCTGTTTTGACAACTTTTGGTTGACTCTAACAAATATGAACCGTCCCGAGAGAAAACCATCATTGCGGACGCTGTGTAGAGTATCGACCCAGATCAGCTTAAGAATGCCGCACAGGCTTACCCGGATGGAAAATGTTCGCCTCCTGTAGATTTTTTGTTTCAGGAATCATTACTCAATATAGATACATCTATCACCCTGAGACGGAGTGTGTCGGCCCGGATTAGCCTGCGCCGACTGCAGATATATTTCGCAGAGTCCGTAATGTTGGTTTTCTCGTGGAACGGCTTATATGATGCTGTTTGCAGGAAGAATCATAGAACCTACATGTCTATGCATATGCAATAACTGAACGCCAAACTACCGATATATTTCTGAGTTTAACCAACAAATGAGCCGTTTCACGAGTAAGCCAACATTGTGGACTTTGCGTTATGTCTCGACTTGGATCAGCCTTAGCAAACCGCACAGGCCAACCCGGAATACACTTTTCGCCTCCTGTGGATCTTCTGTTTCAGGAATCATTACTCTATACCTCTTTCCCCCGTAGACGTAAATGTTTCGGCCCGGATTAGCCCGATCTTAGTCGATACATAACGCAGAGTCCATTTTTCTTTTTACGGAACGGCTCTTAAGAGCTTGTATCAGAGTTGGATTGAGATTCAACACCGCTTTAAACAGTTTGTCAGTTATATTACGGCGATTAGGTCACATACCCATACTATGAGCCGTTCCCCGAGAAAACCAATAATATGGACTCTGCGTAATGTACTCTTTGATGGTACAGCCTCCGTCTCATAAATGGGAATTTGCGGGTCGCTCAAAAAAAATTCAAAGTGGTAGTAATGTATTTTCCTCCTTTGCGATCCAGATTGTGCGGTTAGCAACATTACGACTGGCTCGCCGGTGTCTCAATAAATGGATCAGTAGTACAGGTATCTTACCCAAGAAGCGCCTTGTGAAGTGAAAAACACATTGTAAATAGAACTGATATATAGTATAAAACAAAAAATCAGTATAAAAAGTCTACTTGCTAAACACATTTAATTGCATCCACACCTAACGTGTGCAAGCTGTGTATTAAGAGATGGATAGTCTTTCACGGCGACAAGACGGCAGCGTGGAATTCTACATTGTTTGGAATGACTATGCACAAGGGTTTGTAGATACAGCAGGAGAATATTGAACTTGAACCAATTCAATCATTTACGGCTGAATGAAATTGCGAGTTTTATATCTATTTGAAAGCGGTATATAATATCGGTATATAGTTTGTGTATGCCCTATGTATTTGTATACTCGGTATTATTTCTCCTTTTGCCATAATGTTTTCAAAGATCGTCTGCTGCACAGGCGTCAAATGCGTCTTTATGTTGGAAAGAGTTAAGGAAGCTTAATTTTAGTATTCTAGAAATGGCAGCATAGGTATTAATGTTGTAAGAAAAATAATATGTCACGTCGGGAAAACTATATATTCAGTGCAAATGTAATATGACTTTAACAGTCGTATAAGGAAAGTAATTGTGACGATTAAATGTGTTTGTATAAATAGATTACTTCCCTTAAAATAGCTTGTGATTCTAGCCTTGTCCTGCGGTGGTTTCGACCGCCTCGAAGGTAAAGTAGTACCGGGTCCACCTCGACGCGGGATGTCGCTGGTTTGATCCCTAGCCGGGTCATACATAAACAATTTAAAAATGGTAGTGATGACTGACTTCCTTGGCGCTCATGGTTGCGGGGTTAGCAATACGATTGACTGACATGTGTCAGAATAAAGGGATCGGTAGTACTTGTTAAAACTTTTTCAGTCATATCACGGTAATTACACGTCGATTGATTTACAGGGATGTCAACGGCTGAACGGTTAATCGATTTTTTTTATTAATCGGTTCGTAATTCAAGTAACCGGTTACTCGAACAAATAGACATAATAAATACACAGTTGTGTTTCACCTTTTGTTGTTGTTAATTTGTCACATTATTATGATATGATAATGACTTTTAAATTCTAGTTGGCTTTTGAATTGATGAAAAAAACAGATAAATGAAAAATAAAATAAAAAAGTTGGATGACCTGAATGAAAACGTTCCGATTACGACGTTCTAGTCTGACTTATACATTGCCGGAAAATGCTAGTTAAAACAACAACAACAATAAATAAAAAAAAAACACGGAAGAAAGTGTGCATTGATTGTCTCCGGTTAACCGACTAACCGATCGGAAGATCAAACGATTAACCGGTTATTATTATCGGTAACTGTTGACATCCGTTAAATTTAACACAGAATCCACAAACTTAAAAATTACGGTAGTAAATTGGACTTTTGTCAGAAAGTCGTCATGAATAATCTGCAAGCGGGAAAGGAACAATCGAGATGAAAAAAAGGTTGTAATTCAATTTAAATGACTAGTGTTTAGTTATAATAAACAAAATGTGAAATAATAGACATTATTTCTTATGACATGGCTAATTCCCATGTATACAGTATTCAAAATGACAGGTTATATCTTACTGTACTATAACTGTCAAACGATACATGTCCACCTGTCAATGATACACATGTCCACTATTACATAAGAGCTAAGAAGCACTATATAATGGAGGCAATCTTACTCATTGGGAGGCTCGGGAGACCGGCAATAGCCGTCGGCTCGCTATGCTGTCAGACTGTGTAATAAATATATTATAAACTAAGTTGTGTGTTTTGAGTTATTATACGACAACAAAACCAATGCTCTCAAAGAAAGCGTCTATACATTTCTACGTACATAAACTAATCATGAACTACTGTGATATCTGTGTTTACTAACACAAATGTCTTTAACCCTTTCCCTCATACGACAATTCTGCAGCAGACGACTTTGATTAAAAGAAAGGTTGTCTCTGTGGTAGACATAAAACATAATTCAATTTAAGTGACTAGTGTTTAGTTATAATTAACACAAAACCTTCAATGCTCTCAAAGAAAGCGTCTATACATTTATACGTACATAAACTAATCATGAACTACTGTGGTATCTGTGTTTACTAACACAAATGTCTTTAACCCTTTCCCTCATACGACAATTCTGCAGCAGACGACTTTGATTAAAAGAAAGGTTGTCTCTGTGGTAGACATAAAACATAATTCAATTTAAGTGACTAGTGTTTAGTTATAATTAACACAAAACCTTCAATGCTCTCAAAGAAAGCGACTATACGACAATTCTGCAGCAGACGACTTTGAACATATTTTGTCAAAACATAGAAAATCTCTATAATTGAATGGATAACCTATGACTAAAACAGCAATTTCGTCACTATGTTTTCAAAAAGCCGTCCGCTGCAGGGGCGTCAATATGAGGGAAAGGTTTAATGTTTGAAGACGATGCTCCAAATTAATCATATTCGAACCATTTTGGAAGACACTTTATTCAATAAATTAAATACCTGATGAGCAATTTTTAACATTTGCCACAATATTTTCAAATGTATTCACTAATTGTTCTCTCCTTTATTGAAATTGTCTTACTTTTGCAAATATGTGTACGTCGTCTGTTTGTAGGAAAGGGTTAAACAACCGATGACGTAAGCAATGTATTTTTTCTCTCATTTCGACTTGCTGAAGTCAATAGCATTATGGATTTTATATTTTGTCCTTGGGATATTAATTTTGGTTTTCGATAACAAATTAGAAAGATGACGCTAAATGCCGGAAACGAAGACTTCATCGAATTTACATTCTAAATAACACGCGAAAGTGTTATTTTGAAGCATTTTTAAAAGAAAATGTATGTACATGTGAATAAAAAAATGAATAATAATTCGAACTAGACATTCGTTGTCTTAAAAATACTACACAGCTCTTTCTTAATACGTTTCTCGCAATTGAATTGATATAAAACATTGTCCAATAGATCCGCATTTGCAATTGATGTGTGGAGACACACCCTGTGTGTGTGTTGGGGTTGTGGGTGGGGGGGGGGGGGGGGGTGGGTTTGGTGGCAGTGGTTGTGTTACAAATGTATTTCATAGAATAGAATAGAATCTACGTAAATCGAACACACCATTTACGAGAAAGGCCATATTGGACACTCCTTATCTAATCATTTGATAATCACAACTGAGCCAAGTTACAAGAAAAACCGTCCCTCGGAGATTTCGCAACCATTGGTAACGAATATTAACACTTTCCCATACATACGCTCAAAAGGAAGAATTTCTCCTTTAGCCACAATGTTTTCAACTCAATTCAATCATTATACTTTCATTTATAGAATTGTTTTATAGTTTTGCCTAGATGCTATCTAAGTCGTCTGCTGCAAATTTGTTGTATTTAGTAAAGGGATAGAGTGCATACGCGTATGATTTCATTTATATCATTAGGATTATCCTGTAAGACAAAAACGAGACTTGTTGAAGGCCAAACGAAAGATAAAGACATTGATTTAGTTTAATCAAATGGACAGAAACAAATAACACCGTGCTGGGCAGAAACAAGTTTTAATACTCCTTGTCCTAATCTGAAGGAGCAGAGAAGGCATGTTAAAAGTCAGTAAGTAATTGACGTATACTTTTAGAAAGGCTTAAACGACAAGATGAAGAACGGGGATTGCATTCATCTTACAGCGAGGAGACACGGGCTGATCTGAACATTCACTTCATATGTCGTGTTAATATTACATATACTCGTTCAACTGTTATTGATATGGTTCAAAATAGAGGACAGATAAAGTATCTATGCTATCAAAACGACGATAAAAACGTATCACTATTATCTTACACACGTGGTTGACTGATATATAAATACACGAAAGGAATTCATTTAAGTATTTCCTATCCAAAATGTATCCGTGTGTTATGTACATGTGTACCTTTATGTATATATTGTAACACATATTAATAAAATATTATTTCAAAAAACTACCTGGATTTATATTTTCCAAAAAATAAGTAATTTATTTATAGTTCTTCATTTCAACACTTTTACAGACCTCCTCGGAGGTGCGGGGGTAGATTTCTCGCCTAGGGTGAGGAATGTTGTGCGTTCAATCGCCCGCCGAGCCTACCAAATACTTTTAAATAATATCTGCCGTGTTTTGGCACTCAGGGTTGCGGGGTTATAATTACGAGTGATTGGCTGATGTCAGGATAAAAGGACCAGTATTACATGTACTTGTAACCTATCCAGGAAAAGCCGTGATATAACTGAAAAATGTTGAAAGCAGCGTAAAACAGCAACCAATCAATCAATCAAACAACAATATTTCATTAATATATATCCAATGAAAAGGCGTCTATTTATAGGTTATATAATAAAGCTAAATAATTTCACTCAGGATTGAATTCCCGTTTCAAAATCAGAGGTAAATAATAGAGTTTATTATATAACCTATAAATAGAAGCCTTTTCATTGGCTAAAAAGTAATTTTTTAGAAAAAATATCTAGCGATATTGACCTGTTTTTTTCTGATATTGACCAGTTTTATAAATAGTAACAGGGGAAGACCGGGGAATCCCACGAGCCGCCTATTAATACCATTCGCCTTTATCCGTACGCTACGGAATTTTCCGAGGCGCGTTCCGATGACCACGGAAACTTCCGAAGCTCGTTCGGATGATATTGATTAAATGCAATCAAGCGTTTGACTTCCATTGATCATTTGTGTTTCCAGACGACAATATCTGTCAAAATGGAAAGTGAACCGCCACCAACGCGCTTTGCGAACCTTTCGGAGGCAGAAATGAACATAATTATAGCGAATAAAGATGCACTGAACACAAAGAAAGCTACGAAGCAAGCAGTGAATGTGTTTCAAGCGTATTTGAAAGAGAAGAATCTGCCTTTGAACATTGAAGGGTACAATGTTTCCGAGTTGGACGATTGTTTAGCCAAGTTTTATGTTGAACTCCGACAGCAGAGTGGCAAAGTTTATAAGAAGACTTCATTCAGTGCTATCAGACATGGAATAAATAGGCATCTAACAAATCATGACATTGTTAATGGGTCTGACTTCCCAAAGTCACAGAAGGCATTTCAGGTAATGTCAGCTGAGCTGAAGAGGCAAGGCGCCGGTGGGGTTGATCATCACCCTCCTATAGAGCAGGAAGACCTTCACAAAGTCTACAACTACTTCGACGTTTTCGATCCTGAGATGTTGCAGCAGAAAGTGTTTTTCGACATAATGCTGCATTTTGGGCGACGTGGCCGTGAAAACTTGAGGTATGTATTGAAAAGAATTAGAAATGTGTATATATCATAAACAAATTAATATCGAAACCTATTAACTCCCAGTTTCAAGAATTTCCACCTAACTGTTTTCCTAAATTCAAGAATTTAATAGCGAAGTTAAAGCGCCGCACTATTAGTTGTGAGTTTGTGACCCACATTCTGTAATAAATGCTAAATGTTGAATACCCAGGAAGCTGTGATAAAATTGAACTATCAATGAACAAATGAATTTTAGCCTTGAAATGATAAATCATATTAAAAGTGTATTTTGTATAGATTTAGAACAGTTTTGAGCTTACCTTTCTAAAAAACTCAATTGATGTTTATCTCTTACATTTTGTACGATGGTTTATTTCAGAACATTGTGTGTGAGCGACTTTGCCCTTACTACGGATGCAGAAAGGTCACGGTATATTTACATCAAGAAAGACGAGCAGACGAAAAATCATCAGTCTGACACAAACACAGCCAAAGCCAGCATGCATGAAATATCCAGTAAGTTAAATTTTAGAAGAATAAAAGATTTAAACAATGAAGAGTAGTTGTTGTGTTGACTCATTACATGACAACAAAATAACTATGGTATGTCTGCTATGAAAAAATCATACAAATCCCATCATTGTCAAAATAAAAATTAAAAATCAAATAACTGGATAAAATTAGGAAATTGCCTTCTGACTACTGTAATATTGAATTTAACTACTCCATTTCATACATGTTTCTGTGCTTTCAGGTCAAGACGAGAAATGTCCTGTCGCCACATTTCTTAGGTACAAGCGAATGTTGCCGCCTGGCTATAACCATCTGTTTCCTAAACCTCTGAAATCACCAACCGCAGCAGGGTATTACTTCAGTAAACAGAGCATTGGACACAATAAACTTGGGTCCATGATGTCAACACTTAGTGAAAAGGCACAGTTATCCAGAAAATACACAAATCACTGCCTGCGGGCCACATCAGTGCATCTTCTTGACTCGGCAAACATACCATCAAGACACATTATGACTGTAACTGGCCATAAGGCAGAGTCTAGTCTTAAGACATACACTGGTTTTACTGACCAGAAAACCAAGAAAGCAATGTCTCACACAATAAGTAAGAGTTTGGGGCTTGATGTTCATGGTAGTTCCAGTAAAACAGTTGTGCCACCAGAACAGAATAACTTGTGTAATGATGAACCTGTGTTGGGAAATATTGACTTTCTTGATATTGATAATTCAACATTGGAGCCATTGTCAAACTCGCAATTTGATAATATTATGATGGAGTTCAATGCCCCAAATGATCCGATTGATGCTATCCTGAAAAACTTACCTGAGCCATCCTATGAATTAAACCGTCGCCAGTCAAGTTGTGATTCTGTGATGAATTACCAGTCAAATCGTGATTCAGTGATAAATTACCAGTCAAGTAGTCATGCTGTTCAGTCTCTTCCAGCCCCTATTATATCGGGAGCTTCAGCCAACGTAACAATCAACTACAAGTTTTACAATGGGCCTGGGAAGTGAATCAGTTATCGTTGAACTTCGAATTATTCTGAAGATTGTGTTTGAAATCTTAAAATTTGTGTAAAATTTCAGTGATGTCTGAGATGTGATATAATTGGAAAAATCTATTTTTCTCATTGTTTAATTGTTATAAACTGTCCGAGATGTGATAATATTGATTTTTTTTCCCTCATTGTTTAATTGTTTTAAATTGTCCGAGATGTGATATTATTGAAATAATCTATTGTTGCCATTGTTTAATTGTTATAAACTGTCCCGAGATGTGATATTATTGAAAAAATCTATTGTTTAATTGTTATAAACTGTCAAATTCTCTGTGACTTTACACATTGTTACTGTTATCTTATATTTTTAGCAAGTTTGTGCTATGTTAATAAATTATGAAAATTGTTAAATATCTCGTACCAATATTTTTTCAGCTCACTATAACATAAAGTGTTCATGGTGAGCTTTCGTGATTCTTTGCTGTCCGGTTTCAACATTTTAAAAATATCTCCTCCTAAATTGATTGGTCAATATAACCTCAAACTGTACAGAAATGTTCCTTGAGTGGTCCTCTGTTTTCTTTTAAGTTGGTCAATATCAAAACAATATGATAAATTGAGGGTTATATAATAAAACAGTTATGGACTTTTCAGCTGTTATACATGATGTTGATATGTACCAAAAAATCATTATTGACCTCGGCTATCGCCTCGGTCAATAATGATTTTTTTGGTGCATATCACATCATGTATAACAGCTGAAAAGTCCATAATTGTATATTATTATATAACCTATAAATAGACGCCTTTTCATTGGCTAACAAGTATTTTTTTAGAAAAAATATCTAGCGATATTGACCGTTTTTTTCTGATATTGACCAGTTTTATAAATAGTAATAATACGACGTTGTTGTTTTTACGATATTTCTGTACATGCAATTGTAACACACATTCAAATAACAGGATATGACGTCGTGACGTAGCCTTAACGGCAGACGAAATTGCGAGTAAAACACATGGCGAGAATTTCTATTTTTGCGTATTTAGAAGACAATACATGTAATGAGTAACGTAAAATTGGTGTGCGCCGGGTGGACGTTACTAGGTTTCCATAGAAACATATTATATGTATAATATGAATGTAGATGCACTAATTTTACATTTATTTCATTCCATGAAGACCAAAGATTGTTTAACGTTAATAACAAGTAATTCTATCTGTTAAAACAAAACTTATGAGAAAAGTCCACGAATTTCTGAGACAATTTACATTACTATTGAACAAGCTGATCCATGCTTACACATTCCGTCTCAGGGGATAAAGGTATAGAGTAATGATTCCTGAAACAGAAAATCCACAGGAGGCGAACATTGTATGTCCGGTTAGACTGCGCGGCATGCTTTGGCTGATCCGGGTCGATACTTTACGCAGAGTCTACAATGTTGGTTTTCTCGTGGAACGGCTCATATTATGTTACATTAACTTCCAATACGTTATCACTACAACCAATACTAATGAATAATATCGCAACATGGGAATGTCAGCCCTTCAACACAAGACAAATGGCTTAAATGTTAAGCTAAATACAATAGTAAATGCCTTTTTTAAATCTAAATACAGATGTGCACGTACGTTATATAAATGTGTATTACCACAACCTAAATTAATTCAAAGTAATTTCTTTATGTATTTATCAAAATTATACTTTACATTTATTACAGAATCTTCTTTATTTACGTTTCATCTATTGGTGTGTATTTCCGTTATAGGACAGGGTATTTATAGATATAAGAGCGTAACCATGAGCTCTGAATCGACTAAAGATGTCGGCTCAAGAGTTATAGATGGTAACCACAATACCATGGCTGCTTCTTGTCAGTGTTGCGCTTCCACAGAGTTGAGCATAGATCCATTCATATCGATTCATCTCTACGAGACACAAATTGTTTCACATGTTATTGTGTTTGGCCGCGGAGACCGAACGCCTGAAGAACGTACGTATGCATTTATATATAAGCATGCAATTAGAACAACTGCATATAGCAAATAGTATCTTACACATAAATTCATTAATAATGACTTAATTATAAAGAGTTTACTAACCATCGCCATGTATTGTTAAATATTTGGTGAGCATTAACTATTTGGAAAAAGAGCCATGTTTCATATATATATAAATACACTTGAATTATGTCTTGATGGTTTATAGGCAAATTGGGTCAACATTGTCTTAAGTGAACCAGTTTTAAAGGTTGCAGGTTTGTAACCGTTCGTATACTATGTGAAGAACCTGTAATGTTTTTGATGGACATGATAGCGATTGTTACCGTAATTGGTATTGATTGCAGTACAAATGTTTAACAAACACGATGTTATGTATATGGCTCATATTCATATGTCACAACAATAAAAAGCTTAGTTTATATACTTCATTTACCCAGTTGCTCACTTATTTACCTACAAGCTTACTAACAATGTACTTACGTACTTTACTTTATTTTATTATTTTATTTCGTTTGTGTGCTTTCCATTACTGACGTGTTTTAGTTCACAAAATACGTATTTACTTTACTCTACTGCACGTCAATAAGTCGTATCAGCTTTCATTAAACCCTGTTATGGAGTTTCCATTTGGATCCTCCGCATGAATGCACTGGCATGTATTCTTCCACAGATGTATTTATAACGTTAACGTTGAATATCATTTATAAACTGAATGTCTAAAGGTTAAAATATGCAAATAATAAAGGTCTGGTGCCACAATGATATAACATCAGAAAACAATTACAATTACTTGTTACACATTTATTCAGATTATACATTTCTCATGGCGTTTTGTGCTTAACAATCAAACTTGAAAATACACTATATCAATTAGAATTTCACTAAATAGTTATGTCAGTATTAGCCCCACTCTTAGTTTGTTGATCAGTTTCTATCAATACGATTTTTATATCTGTTAACCAATTATTTTGGTTTTTTAAGTTTAAAATAAATTTGTTAAAAATAGGTGTTTTTCTTATGTAAAATCGATCTTGATCTTTCAATGACAAAAACAGAAATTGTATCTCTGTACAGATATTTGTAATAAATACGATGTTCAAAATGAGGGTTAATCTTTCGTCCAACTTACAGAAAATTTAATGGGATTAACGTTATACCTGGACGAAACTGATGTTGCATATGCTCATGAAACAGTGCTGGGCTACATAAACTACTACCATTTTAACATTACTACCACTATAAATAAAGCTAACACTGTCAAACTGCTTCTGCCAGGGGAAAACAAGACACTTTGCGAGGTGGACATTTATTCTGGTAATTATTGTGTTTAGTATTTAACTCTTGCGCTGCCAAAGACAATTAAAGGCTTTTTCAAACGATGCAGATTCAGAACAGACAGGTCGTAACTATCTGTATCTCCTGAAATATGCATTGTTTGCCACTTAGACATTAAATTTTACCAAATTACCGGTTGGACGAAAAATGGTGTGGTCCAATTTGCAACATGGTTGAGTCAATTTTGTGAAATTCGGCAGTGA
This sequence comes from Serripes groenlandicus, assembly GCA_031761405.1. Lineage (NCBI taxonomy): Eukaryota > Metazoa > Mollusca > Bivalvia > Cardiida > Cardiidae > Serripes > Serripes groenlandicus. The sequence continues at coordinate 66,896,281 of JASEVX010000006.1, forward strand.
TTTATCTTATATAACCTAATTATTTGTAATGCTGTTGGAAAAACAATGAACATGTTATAGGAAAACAAAATAGACATTAAATCACGACTGAGAGGGTAATAACACATGGTCCAAGCTTCGGTGGTGTAGTAGCCAGTGGTTGAGCCTCAAATGAGGGAAACGCGGACAAACACGTAACATCTGTACTCTACCTTTCAAACATGAATGCTAATCTCGTACGCTTATAGTTCGACTTAGAGGCCAAGTGTTTGCGTACGGAGTAGATTAACATTGTATTGTAAAATTGATAGTCATTTAGTAATGAATAATCTTTGTTACTTTTTTAATATCTGGTAAAATAATCAGTTTCTACTGTGTACGAGTGCTACTCTATTTTGTTTTTTTCAACCTTTACATGCATGATTATCTCGAGCGGGAAACGAGCAGAAAGTAGTTCACTCTATTTCGACTGGATCCCGTCACGGGCCGTTAACGGAGAAATCCGAACGATACCGGTGGATTGCAAATGTTGCACAGCTACAGATTACGAGACAAGTCCATGGTTTCGAATACAGCTTTGAAAGATTTATAAGGTGTCCAGAATAGCAATATATGGGGGAACCGATCATTTTGATGGACGTAAGTACCCTTTCAACACTTCCTATATATAATATATTTGATATGCGTAGAGACACGATAGCCGAATAAGTAATGACGAGTGGTCGTGAATTCGTGCCCCGATCCTGTCATTAAAATTTCCGATAATTGACGGATGTCAGTGTGACTAGCATCGTTATTCGTCAGGTAATGGTCTAAATACATATAATGTAAATGCATATTCACTTATTGCCTGGCAACAATGTTATCCAAAGTACAGGTGTAAGAAAACCAGGAAACCCACCTTAAATGAACCGGAGGACGTAGAATAAGTGAACTTAAAATCAATCAGGAGCTGACATGTGACCACTTTGCAGATGACAACTTCTGAAAACATCCCGGATAAAGAGAAATGGATCATAATAGACAATTTTTCTTATTCAATATTTGGTTTTTATTTTATTCAACAAATCATAATGAAGTTATTCAGATGCTTTGTGTTTCGACATACATTGTAAAAGCAACCGACTGTAATATATGACATCATGTAACTCTACGAATTTAAAAGTATGAATAAGTATCATTCTGTTAATTTTACTTCTCTTTTATAACACCACGTATTTTATATGGTTATGAACGAGACTTTTCATTGAATTGAAAAATGAAAAACAAATATTGTTTTGAATTCTTCTTTTTTTAATCTAAGATTTTGTATTTCAACTGTTTTTTCATATGTCGCGGCTATGGACTTATCAGTTCTTAGTTCTTTCAATATCCAAGAAACAGCATAAACATAGCCGGTAAGTGGTGTCGTTTCTGCAATTTTCACCACTACTGAAAAGGCAGAAAATGTGATGAGTAAGCGTGTTCGCAATATAATTAGGTAACTAAAGGGATGTCCATGATTAACGTTCAAACGTTTTTTGTTTTACATATGTTGTAACAATGTACAACGACCACTTTTGATATCTCCTTCGTGGAGTCCGGACTAGTACAGACGTCGATTGTACTTGAAGGTCTCAATGATGTTCTACAGCTAGCAAGCGGTTTAATCTCAGAAATCTAAGATACGAATATAAGATGTGCTATGAATCAGGGTCACGGTCCCCAATAGAATAATGGTCGAGAGATCAAAATCCATTTTATCCAAACGGTTATTTAACATATTTGTTTGCTATATTTAACATTATCATGCGAAGGAATATTAAGTGTAAATTTTCATACAGCTTTGGAAGATACGAAATAGGTTTTCTTGTATTTTAGAAAACTTTAACGGTATGACGATTCAACTGGACGATGCCCTTGTTAAAACTGTAGCTTCCAATACCTGGGCAAACTTCTATGATTTAGAATTAAACCCTGCAATGCTTGCCAAGAACATGACGCTTACGTTGGTTGGAGATTCCAAACAACTCGTCATATGAGAGGCCTTAATCTTTGGAGGTGAATATGGATTTTATTTATTAAAATGCCCCTTTTTCTATGTTGTTAAAAAGGCAAACAGTCATGCGACATTTTCACGCCAAAAGGGTTTCAAGGCGATTTTATCAGTATTACCGTGTATTCGTAAAGCAAGATTTAGACCAACAATTGTGGTAGTAGCAGCAAGATATCAGCCAACCTTGCTTTTGTTTAATAATATTAAAGGTGTTGACGTACTCGGAATGCAAATCAATGGATTTAAGTTTTTTTTAAATATCTGTGACATTGACCTTTACCTGTTGAAACAAAATAACGCTAAATAGTGTTTAAAACTATCTGTCCATGTGAATATCGTGCAAATAGTAAGTTACTGAACGGAAGCGTCTTTCTTCAGACCCTGCCCTCAGTAGCCTCCTCCAACAGAATTCGATGTGAGCTATCTATTTGCATAATGTCAAACCTTTTGATTGTAAACAATAATTATATGTATAATCATTATTACCTTTCGATTGATATTTGTGACGAAATTTATAACCATGCTAAGATTTTGTTTGAGCTATTTATCCGTTCACGTGTGTTTGTCTAGATTATTAGTTATTGTGCAGTTTAAATAGGTCTGAGTGACCGGAAATCTCGGGCTATATGTTGACATGAGCTATCGTTTTAACATAGCTATCTATAGAAATATCGAGTTATGCAGCTAAAATACGTTTACTGGTTCTCTCTTCTAGAGACCCTTAAAGTCGGTCTTCGTTTCTGTCCGTTTGTTTGTAAAATGTTTGTTTCTTTGTTTGTGGCAAGCGTAGCGCCAAACCTATTCAACGGATTTCGAACAAACTTGGTAGGGATGAAGGGTCTAGGCTCTAGTTGTTACTTTTGTAGTATGGCCAATGAAACCACCGTTGCTATGGAAGCGGGCGAAAACTATCTCCTCCCACAGTTTTTCGAATTTAGAAACCACTCGGTGTGCGTTGTGTTGCTACATCGAATGATCGTCCCGATTTTTGATCCGTCTCTTCGTTTTTTTAATATTTGAGTTGGCGTAAGGGGTACCATTTCCGCGGAAAACAGACACGTCAAAACTAAATATATCGACACAAAAGGAAATGGTTTCCTATTACCTGATCGCTGATTGGTTAACAATCCAAAGAAACCACCGTTGCTATGGAAACGGACGAAACCCGCGTTTCCTGCGACAACTATCTCCTCCCACAGTTTTTCGAATTAGAATCCACTCGGTGTGCGTTGTGTAGCCCATCAGTTGCTACATCGAATGATCGTCCCGATTTTTGATCCGTCTCTTCGTTTTCTTAATATTGGGTACCATTTCCGCGGAAAACAGACACGTCAAAACTAAATATATCGACACAAAAAAGAATGGTTTCCTATTATCTAATCGCTGATTGACTAAAAATCCATAGAAACCACCGTTGCTATGGAAACGGGCGAAAACCGCTTTTCCTGCGAAAACTATCTCCTCCCACAGTTTTTCGAATTTAGAAACCACTCGGTGTGCGTTGTGTAGCCCATCAGTTGCTACATCGAATGATCGTCCCGATTTTACCTGATCGCTGATTGGCTAAAAATCCGGACACGACCAAATATCGACCAACCAGAGAGCACTTCACATAGCCATTACAACTTCCGTTTCCCGTACATTTACACGAGGAGAAGAAATATTCAAGTGAATTTGACGCTGTTCTCGCGACAACTCGATAGCTTGTTTCATTATTTGTGCGGTGTCGTGAGAGTAGAGACAAGAGAGAACCATCGTCGCAGTATGATTGTATATATAATTGTACCGAGCTTATGAAGCCGTAAGAACAGCATCAATACATCAATTGCCAGGTTTAAACATGTCTCAACCTGTTAGTACCTAACATATCCAAATTGCTTTTAAAACGTTTATACATCTTGCATTATTCTCTTATTATTGTTTTCTGAAAACCAACACCAATAAGGTTTTAGTAATTTGTTAGTAAAGAAAGAAATAGATTGGAATTGTTTTACGAATCAGGCTTAGGTCAATCTAACTCCTGGGTAAAATTGGCTTCCTTGTTTTTTTTTTTGTTTTTTTTTCAGATTGTGTTAACAATTATTACGGGGCTGACTGTGAGACACAATGTCATTGTGAGGGTCAACCATGTAATACTATGGCGGGGCTTTGTCCATCTGGAATATGCACACCTGGGTATAAAGGAGAGATGTGTAGTGAGGGTAAATGTTTACAGAAGACCTACTCTGAAATTTTCGTCATTTTTTAACTGCAATGAACGACCTTGGGCAAGGCACCTTTTCTAGCCTAGTACTGGTTTGTTTACCAAGGGATCATGAATTAGTGAACTGTCGCCGTGATATAACTGACACAATGTTGAAAACGGCTTAAAACCTCAACAAAAGCAATGAACGAGTTACTCGTTTTCTTTTAAACGCGTGCTATAATTAGAGTATTTCAGTTTGGATATTGTATAGTATGCATGAATACACATAACACGTCATAGTTCGCATAAGAGATACAATCCTACCTGGATTTTCGCAAGTGGTTTCTTCTGTACATCAGACAAAAGGCATTTTAGTGTAACTAAGAGTGTCTAAATTTCATCTTATATAGTTTCCACAGAGTATCAGATCTGTTTCATTGTTCATGATAAGGAAATGTAATGCATCGTCATTAACAAAGAAAAACATATGAATTTTAATAAACATGTTTGACATGGTTAGACACGCTTTTATTGAGAATACAGAACCTACAAAACACTAACAGTTTTTCCTGCAATGTTAATCAAAATGTGTCGTCATTTTAGTTGGGCAGTTTGTTTGTGGACCCAAAAAGACCGGTTTATTTGAATTTTCTGTCACCCTTTGAAACTTGTAGATTTATCCATCTCCAGCAGACAACATTTTATAAAAATGGTTCCAATAGGAGCAATTACTCATGAAAATCGATTTCTCCGTTTGCTACAATGTTGACTACCTATTTTGGAAAATAAATTGAAAATGTTTTTAATCACAGTTTCAAATTGTTCTTTCGAACTAAGTCAACTCGATAAAATCCTTGCAATCATGAAAACTATCCAATTAAAAAAAATAATTATTAACGCATTTAGAACCATTCAGGCCCTTGTGGTTTCCAGTTTAGACGGAATAAAAACAACTAATATGGATTATATTAAGTTGGTTCCACGAGAAAACACGCCTTTCTACTTTAAGTATGGCCGTTATTACATGTACCTCTAGTATCAAGGTAGAGCAGGATTGATTGTCGCGAACGGCGATCAAAAAGTTAAAGCGTGATCAACATGTCTAGTACTCTGTCTGTATTTACAGTTTGCGACAAAGATTACTACGGACAAAACTGTTCACTACCATGTGGGTATTGATATCAACATGTCTAGTACTCAGTCTGTATTTACAGTTTGCGACAAAGATTACTACGGACAAAACTGTTCACTACCATGTGGGTATTGATATCAACATGTCTAGTACTCAGTCTGTATTTACAGTTTGCGACAAAGATTACTACGGACAAAACTGTTCACTACCATGTGGGTATTGATATCAACATGTCTAGTACTCAGTCTGTATTTACAGTTTGCGACAAAGATTACTACGGACAAAACTGTTCACTACCATGTGGGTATTGATATCAACATGTCTAGTACTCAGTCTGTATTTACAGTTTGCGACAAAGATTACTACGGACAAAACTGTTCACTACCATGTGGGTATTGATATCAACATGTCTAGTACTCAGTCTGTATTTACAGTTTGCGACAAAGATTACTACGGACAAAACTGTTCACTACCATGTGGGTATTGATATCAACATGTCTAGTACTCTGTCTGTATTTACAGTTTGCGACAAAGATTACTACGGACAAAACTGTTCACTACCATGTGGGTATTGTTATCAACATGTCTAGTACTCTGTCTGTATTTACAGTTTGCGACAAAGATTACTACGGACAAAACTGTTCGCTACCATGTGGGTATTGTCTAGGTGGACCAGTTTGCGACCCCTTTACAGGACACTGTGAAAAGTGTGAGGTTGGCTACTCGTTCTATTATCCCCTTTGTGAAACAGGTTTGTGTTATTCATTTCTTCCCCTTTCATTAATAAATAAGCACTTGATCATATATGCGATTTTTGATGTAGGTCGTAAGCTATTATATATTATATACTTAAGTTAATAGTAAAGCAACACGTCTCAATGAACTTCGATTAATGCTTCCATAATCCAAGACAGAATATCATCGAGCGTTTACAAACACGTTAGTCAGTGCTATAGATTACGTATTTTGCAACTGTAATAGATGCATGAGCATGAACATGTATACAATATATGGGATAATAAATGAATATCTTAACTTAAAGAAAGACGATTTATCACATTACATATATTTTATTTGCAGGGCACACGACATTTATAGGATGGAACGTATCGATGAGCTCGCAATATAGCGACTGGATCGGCTCACGTATTATCGACGGTAATCATAATACCTCAGCCGACTCATGCGAGTGGTGTGCATCAACCCTGCCGAGTACAAACCCTTCGATTACTATAGATCTTGCAAAAACTTACGAAATTACCTATATCATTGTGCATGGCGGCAGTGACGTGAAATTGAACAACTGTATGTTATATTCTCTATATATTATTAGATACCATTATGACAGTTTTATAAAATGCTTCAAAGACGTTGCTAGTACAGTAAATATCCGCCATTGAAACTTAATTAAGATTGGTGAAAGTTCAAACACTTCAAACGTTACATGTTGTGCGGCCACTAGTAGATCAACTAATCCAACTTCAGTAAGAATATTAATGATTGGCGACATTTCAAGGAAATGTATGTGCTGATCCCTATACCATTTTTAAATATGATAAAACCCTTAAGTACAACTAGTCTTCTTTAAAGATCGGGCTTTGGAAAAGCATTGTTATAAAGGCGAGAACAAGATAAGTCTATATCATGTCTGCACGGACAATTTGTGATGTCGATAGTTGACTTAACATGATCATTTTGGAACGATTGTATTATATGTCTATAAACAAAACGTTTAATGTTATAACATATTTGATATCATCGGGCTAGGGTGGATGTACGGTGTCAATCCCCACTGTCAGATATCACAAAGGCCATGCTTGTTATTTTGGAATGGCTGGCAGTGTATAATGAAAGAGCAGTTATAGCAACAATCACACGAATAACCGAATACTAGTTCTATCAAAGCTGAAATATGTTAACATCACATTTTCAATTTGTTTTGATTGATCATTTTATTGGGATATTTGAACAAGTATCGGTATAATTATTTCAACACTTTTTTTGCAAGTTTGTCATTTTAGCACAAAAGGAAATATGGCAAGTTTTCTCGATTGGACACTATCAAGCAAGAAAATACTTTTCCCTTTAGCAGATTCAATTAACCATCTTCAATGCGACCATATGAATCGAAACATATGGTTTGCTTTGAGTAAGATATACTCCCATTAAATATTGAAATTAAGCACAACATCTATATTTAGATATATAAAAAATTGAGATACATGTTTTTAATCATTGCTTTCACGATAATTGTTAAAATATAAACAAATGCGCTGTTTGAAATAAGTGCAATTGTCTCAATTTCTTTGATTTCGAAAATTGAATGTGTTCTGCTACGAAAACACCCACATTTGAATATGATATTAATTATCATGTATATTCATGTATATATTTAACTGATGCGTATATTGAATATTAACGCTCGGGTTATTTAAAACAACAAATGGTTTATATAGATGTTATTTGCATTTACAGCAAATGTAATCGGGTTAACACTGTTGCTTGACGGTGAGCTATTTGGATCTGTAAATTCTGCTAGTAATCAGTACACGTTCAAGCTACGTAACCAGACATATTCAGCAAGAAATATAACATTTATTCAACCCGGGGAAAACAAAGCGTTGTCAATTTGTGAAGTGGATATTTACAACGGTGAGTCTTCGTAATGAATGAAGAGAGAGAGAAAGAGAAAAAGAGAGAGAGAGAGAGAGAGAGAGAGAGAGAGAGAGAGAGAGAGAGGGAGAGAGAGAGAGAGAGAGAGAGAGAGAGAGAGAGAGAAGAGAGAGAGAGAGAGAGAGAGAGAGAGATAGAGAGAGATAGAGAGAGAGAGAGAGAGAGAGAGATAGAGAGAGAGAGAGAGAGAGAGAGAGAGAGAGAGAGAGAGAGAGAGAGAGAGAGAGAGAGAGAGAGAGAGAGAGAGAGAGAGAGAGAGAGAGAGTATACATCAAGAGAGGGAGAGACAGAATTGAAGAGGAAGAGAGATAAAGACAGAGACACAGAGAGAGAGGCAGATATAGATAGAGAGGCAAAACATGAACAATACAGAGAGATAGAGAGACACACAAAGAGGGATAGAGAGAGATACATAGAAAAATAGACACATAGAGAGACATAGAGGAAGACATAGTAACAGGGAGAGAGAGATCGAGAGAGATAGAGAGAGAGACAGAGAGATAGAGAGACAGAGATATATAGAGAGAGAGAAAGAGAGAGAGAGAGAGAGAGAGAGAGAGAGAGAAGGACAGACAAACAGACAGACAGACAGACAGACAGACAGACAGACAGACAGACAGACAGACAGACAGACAGACAGACAGACAGACAGACAGACAGACAGACAGACAGACAGACAGACAGACAGACAGACAGACAGACAGACAGACAGACAGACAGACAGACAGACAGACAGACAGATCGGTTTACTTATATTGTAAAACGCAAATGCATAAATTGCTTATTCATTCATATTATAATTTGTTACAGGTACAATAATATCCATAGATAAGGATGTAGTAGTAAGCAGCCAACACGCAGACATGAACCCTTCAAGAGCAGTGGATGGATATATGGAGACAAATCCATTCCAGTGTGATTGTTGTACGGTGACAGATAGAACAAGAGATCCTTGGCTATCGTTAGACCTTAGACATGTTTATATGATATACAGAGTAGTGATATATGGGGGAACGGATTCTCAATTACATGCTAGTAAGTAGTGTTTTGTTCACAATTATACCTTTACCTACACAGTTTCTATCATAGGCCCATTTTGAAATCAAAAACGTAGAAACACGTATTCAGAAAAATACCCCATTGTTATGAATCAACTTTTACTTATGTTTATAAATTGTTTAACGGATAAAAATGACAAATCTGACGTGGCTTCATTTTAAGATGAACTATGCTGAAAATGTGTTTTACGATAAACTGATGAAACTGATATGTTTGCAATAAGATAAGACATAATATGTATCTAAACAATTATTTCGATTCAAAATAAAAATCTCAGAAATCATCATTTATGTTTAAGATGACCTTGGGCAATTGGACATTCATCTAGACGATATTCTTGTACACACAATACACACATCTTCAGAGCCGATCTATTTCTTTGATTTGGAACTACAACCTGCACTGCTCGCCCGGACGATAAAACTTACTTTGAAAGGAGATCAGAGACAATTAGTTGTTTGCGAATTATTAGTATTTGGAGGTAGATTTTCTTTTTTCTGTTGCTGTTGATGTATATTCAAAGTTTGCATTTAAAAAAAATGTCTTCTCTTTCGAATGTTAATGTCTATTCTGCTGATTTACTGACAAATTATCCGTATGCTGAAACGTCATAACATCTTGAACATGTCTGTAGTTTAAATTTATTTATTTTACATCGATTGCGAAGCAAGCTTTCAGCTTATATTAATCACGCCCGATGTCTTCTTCCTGGAGACTTAACCAGTACTCGCGCCGTTTTTGTGGGAAATCCCATAGTCAGAACCCGCTCATTACGGCACTCATACCCGGGACCTTTGGTACGAGACGCTGACGCTCTATCTCTGCACCACTGTCTCCCACAAAAATGTATTTCTAGTTAAAAGACATTTAAACTGCTAACGAGTACCAACATTATATAGCATTCCTTTGAATACATGTTGAAACGTTTCATAATTACTATTTACAGAGTGTCAGGACGGTACATACGGGTCAAATTGTCAGTACCTATGTAACAAATGCAAAGGAGATGTTTGTGACAAATCAACAGGACACTGTCTTCATGGTTGTCTAGATACGTTTCGTGGAGACGAGTGTTTATCGACCCAGAACGAGGCGAACCACACTGATCTGACTGTTGTTATAGTAGTAGTAGTGACGGTTCTGGTAGTGTGTATTGCAGTAATATCAGCTTGCATATATAAAAGGTACATACAAGTGGCGCTACAGGAAAATTAATCACAACCCATTGACGACTAGTGTATAACCTGATCACATTGCTCTTTTACGCAGTCTGATCTTGCTTTTCCGTGTTTACAAATAAGTCAAATAGATATTCAAGAAACCTCTTACACATAGAGTATATTAAGATCGCCATAGTGTGCATTTATAAATTTATGTTCTCTACAAAGGAAGCTGTTAGATTGGTTTTCACATAGCGCAACTGATTCATGGCACAAGCACAGTGTTGATCTACGCATATATGCAGTTTAATCTGGATCTGCTCTGTTCGTCGCATTACCGTAAAAGGGAGACATCTTCACAACCATTACCAATACTTTGACTTTTACCATAAACAGAGAAAATATAAGTTTAAACAATACATAGGGTACAAGAGCGCAACGTATGGCTGCCATAGTTAGCCATAGAAGCAAAGGTGCACGCTCTTCTTCCCGAGTCCATGGACAATTATACATAGAAATATATTCAAAAACTTAAAAGCCCTAATTCGGCTTTTGTATGAAAAAATAAAGAAGATTACTTTTTCTAAAATAAATGTTCGTATTTGAATGTAGTACTCTTAATCAAGCCAGGCCTACTATAAGCAGACCCCCATACCAATTGATAATAAGATACGACTAAGTAACGGCGAATACAAAATAACTCTCCGCCATGTAAGATGTAGGTCACCATATGATTCAATTTGTATTTACGGATGTTTACGATATTTCATGATACATTCAGTGCTTTGAAACGAAATGAATAACGCCTAAGAAGGTGTCTGTATATAAAGCATTCTTCTTTCTTTGTAAAGTTATAATTGACTAAGTTTATCTATGACACGGCAATTGCACTGTCAATATCGACTGGAGCAGTTGACGTATACATAGTTATGATTGATTATCTTGACCATTAATTATAGCAGCGACTTCTTCTTATGGCTGGTATATAAGCCTGTGTAAATGTTTGTACTTCAGCCATTCGTGGCCGGGGCTTGTGACATGCTACTTCTCTATAATAAACAAGTTGAATGTATTATGAGTGTTGCTTTGTTACACCTTGATGCCACAAGAACTGCTGCTGCACTATTTGGTACGTGTTTAAGTAATTCCGAATGGTCTCCAGTCAAAGTGAAACAAATGATGATACTTGGGCTTATAACCGTTAGTTTAACATAAATGAAAACATATTTTAAAAGTTTTTCTTCTCAAAACACAACAGCTGAATTTTACAATGTTTTGATAAATACGTATTAATAGGCATCAAGTATCTATAGTGTGCTCCTAACAACATTGTATAATGTGTAATTACCATTGGGTTAGAAGTAGCCCATCTCCCGGGGACAGATAATTATAGATAGAAATAATAGTAAATATTTTTTTATATATCCTAGAAGAGCGATTCAGGTCCTGGTGGCCCCCATCATCCGAAGTACGTTTACATATATATATGTTTATTGATGCTGTAATATAGCACGCTCGAAGAAAAAACAGAACATTTTATTTTATATTCAATCTTTAAAAACCGAGATTAAGATAGATCCACTCCTCAATCAATGTCAATATTCATCGATCGTACATAGTTATTTATCACAGTCCCACATGTGTACAATGTACATGTTACATAATAATTTTAACAATATTGTCTTAATTTAGTCCAATATCAGAGCTCTTGAGAAGGGGGCTTTTTTCATTATACAACTATACAATTTATAAATAAGTGTACACAGCCATTCTAAAAAAACAGTATTATAAGATACAACCAATCATCACATATACATTCATAAAATGAAAATAGTTAAAAGGATTAATTATTGTATAATTTCAAATAAGCAGTGCTATTGTATCCACAATGAGCAGAGACGGTCATTTTCAGCAAAACGTTCGCGTCTACCAGTTTCTATACTAATAGTTTGAACTGCCGATCTAAACTAACTAAAAGCTGTCCTTTGTATAGGGGGAAATATTAAATTACACTCTTTTTCTGTACAATAACATTACTCATTTTACAATTTCCCTTGCCACTATTATATTGATGTTTCATTATATGCAGTCAATATTCAATGCTTCATCAACTGCTCGTGTATAGATTTGAAAAACATTATTTATGTAAGGTACTATTTAAATTGAAAAGTCGTATATTCATATTAACTTTATATATCTGCGTATTGGCATAGTCTTAGAATATCAACATGATCTTCTACCAGACAACTACTTGCTTCTTAACAATACGTCGATCCGATAAAATAATATCTCGCCAATGTTCTTTCACACAAAACAGCATCAATTTGCGTATCAGCTTTGATGAAGAAGTTGAACAATTGAATATTCTTTGACATAAAAGAGACTACGAAAATAATGAAATATAACATTGTGTCGTTATATTGTATATTTTTCAGAAATGGAGGTTGCTGCAAACAGAACGAAACTTCCAATACGGTTGAATTGAATGACTCCGGACCTGTTCAGGAGACTGATCAAGCAGCGTCGGAGACGTCTATAAAGTCCATCAGTTAACAATTTCGTACAAACACCTTCAAACCACTTCAATCAACTTCGCCTTCTAAACCAAATTAATTTTATACACACACACACACACACATATATATGTGTGTGTGAAAATATATTTTTGTTAACAACTATCCTTTGGTACCCGTTATCAATAATATTAAAATGTATTCCATTCCGTTGACAAGCATGGCCGTCAGGGGTCTATTTAAAATTGCAAAATGTTTATTGGTTGACCGTCTACCTAGACTTTTCAAATTAGTCTGATTCCTTGAAAATCATGGCTACATGTACCAGAGTGCCGCGCGGGTTCTCTTTATAATTATGTAAAAACTTTGAAATATATTGAAGTTAAAATAAATTAGGTGATCATAACATGACCATCGTGGTCCTCTTGTAAATAATAACCCAATTATATATGCGAGGATAGTTTGTATTTCTTGCAGTCAATTAAATGAAATTACAAATATCATAATTATGAAATCATTACTGGATGCTATATTTAATTAATTGTTTCTCACATCTGACTTTGTGTCCACATAGCGTTTATGTAACGCCTGCCTTGGCAAACAAATAGGGCTCTCCCTTGTCTGGCAAACATTCACAGACTGACATATTTGAAGACTCATGTGTCGACGACCTCGCACGAATACGTGCCACATTTAGCTTCAATCCCCGTAGGTTAAGTTTGTCCTGAGTTCAGTTTCGTATCAATTGAAACAGATGATTGAGAAACTAGTACTCTCACATATATTATTGTATGTATTAATTATAACAAAATGAGCCGTCCCGCGAAAAAACCATCATTATGGCCTCTGCGTAATGTATCGACCCAAGTCTAAGGTGGATAGAGTAATGATGTCTGAAACAGAAAATCCACAAGAGGCGAAAAGTGTCTGTTCGGGTTCGCTTGCGCGGCAAATTAAGCTGATCCGGGTCGATACTTTACGCACAGGCCACAATGTTGGTTTTCTCGCGGGACGGCTCATATTGTGAGTCTAATTACCTGTGCACATTTTATATTTGAAGAACCGAAAATGTAACTATTATATATTTTAGTGTTTATTGCTTTAGCATAAAATCGTATTTCACTTCATGAAAACTTATTCTTTAAGCCATGTTTAAAAGATAGATAGATACTTTATTTTCAACTTGTACAACATACATGTAAGTACATGTACATCGTTTTAACAAATACAAATTCAATATCATATACAAATACAAATTCAATTTCATGTACAAATATAAATTCAATTTTAATTTCATATATACTAGTTAAACATATGAAAGTTAATAGTTATGTCTATATGTAGGGGATGAATACATGGAATGGTACGCAAGACAGGGAAGACGAGAGAGACAACCGACATTGTATATTTGACATTGAAGTATATATGAAGATTTGCAAGGGGTCTTTAGTTAATAAGTACTCGTGTGAGACTGGTATGGTAAAATATGCGAATGGGCCCTGGTGTTTTTCTTGAATATAGTAATCTAAGCCAAACCGATGGTATGGTTGGATAGAGGAAAGTTTCTTCTACCATCAAATGCCAAAAACAAACTAGGATCGGGCTACTTTTAAACGTTTGCGAGGCGGAACAAAGGTGGAATACGCACATTTGCGATCCATTTGGGTATCACACTGGTGTACTTTCTCCTAAATGAATGTTTATATATATATGTTAGTTGAATCTCTTTAGGGCCATGCAGATGATATTGGCACGTTATACATTCTTTTTCAATGATATGTTATGCTACTTTCCAAAACACCACAGTTTGGCGTATTTCTTCTCAAGGGTGTTTCGTGTCACTTTCCACAATGTTTCCGTCATATCACTGTGTGAGAACAGAACATAACAGAATATAAGCTTTATTCATATATGGTTCAACTTGAAAAGATTTACATTATATATGGGCATACGAAACATATCAGACGATGACAATTTGTTTAATTCTAATTCTCTGTCTGGGTTTCTGCGATAAAGAATAGAACAGAACAGAACAGAACCTTTCATTAATAATATAATATACAAATACATAGGGCATACACAAACTATATACCAGACGATGTTAATATTCATGTTAGATGTAATAGCAGTTATTATTAGTGTGAAATAGAATGGAACAGAACCGTTATTCATATAGGTTTGATCTTAAACAGATTTCAACTCGATTTTCCAATTTATTCATTTACGTAATCAAAGGGCACCGGCCCCAAATACATAATAAAATGTTACAAATATAGGCCGTTTTCAACAGCATTTATGTCCAATCACCCTCACAGTTCACATACTCACGCGTCCCGGGTGAATCAACCCAACTATGCGATAGGACTGAAAACAGTGCGGTAAGAAGAGCCATTGCCCATCGTGCTTTCAATGGTCGTTTTAAATGCTTTGTCGGTTTTTTTAGGCCGTTTACAACTGCATTTATGTTATATACATATGTACCCCTCACTGCTCACACACACACATGCTTCCTGGGTGAATCAACCCATCTACGCGATAGGACTGAAAACAGTGTGGTATAAGGAACCGTTGCTCGTCATGTTTTCAAAGGTCGTTTTGAGTGCACTGTACGGAGTTTTAGGCCGTTTTCAACAGCATTTATGTCCAATCACCCCCACAGTTCACATACTCATGCGTCCTGGGCGAATCAAGCCAACTATGCAATAGGACGACTGAAAACAGTGTGGTAAGATGAGCCATTGCTCATCATGTTTTCAAAGGTCAATGTGATTGCATTGTTGGGATATATAGGCCGTTTTCAACCGCATTTATGTCCAATCACCCCCACAGTTCACAAACTCGTGGGACCTGGGTGAATCAGCCCAGCTATGCGTTAGGACAGGACTGAAAACAGCGTGGAAAGAGGAGCCATTGCTAATCATGATTTCAAAGGTCGTTATGTTTGTATTGTTGGGTGTTTTACGCCGTTTTCAACATCATATATGTCAAATCACCCGCACTGTTCACATACTCATGCGTCCTGGGTGATTCAACCCAGCTACTCAATAGTACTGAACACATTGTGACAAAGGGAGCAATTGCCCGCCCTGCTTTTATAGGTCGTTTTGCTTGTATTGTTGGTGTTTTAGGCCGTCTTCAACATCATTCCAGTCATACAACCCCGTCAGTTCACACACTCGGGATCCCTGGGTGAATCATTCCAGCTATGCAATAGACCTGAACACATTGTGGTAAAAGAAGCAATTGCCCGTTATGCTTTAAAATGTCTGTTTGTTTGCATGGTAGGGGTTTTGATCTTGGAAGCGAGTTGTTGCATGACTAAATAAGTGTGGAAAGCGTCATAAAATATATGCATTTGGGAAAGGGTGAGTACGTGTTCACCGGTCTTCGCACCTCTGCAGGCCAAATCCCTTTCGGCGGTACAGTGAACGATTTTCCCATAACCCCGTTCCCACATGCATAAACTCCCTATAAATGAACTATCGAAAACATTGTGATAAAAACAGCCATTGCTCATCATGTTTCCAAAGGTCGTTTTGCTTGCATTGTTGGGGGTTTAGGCCGTTTTCAACAGCATGTATGCACACTCGCCATCACAGTTCACATACTCACGTTTTCTGGGTGAGTCTACCCAGCTAGGCAATAGGACTGAACACAGTGTGGTATAAGGAACCATTGCTCGTCATGTTTTCAAAGGTCGTTTTGAGTGCACTGTACGGAGTTTTAGGCCGTTTTCAACAGCATTTATGTCCAATCACCCTCACAGTTCACATACTCACGCGTCCCGGGTGAATCAACCCAACTATGCGATAGGACTGAAAACAGTGCGGTAAGAAGAGCCATTGCCCATCGTGCTTTCAATGGTCGTTTTAAATGCTTTGTCGGTTTTTTTAGGCCGTTTACAACTGCATTTATGTTATATACATATGTACCCCTCACTGCTCACACACACACATGCTTCCTGGGTGAATCAACCCATCTACGCGATAGGACTGAAAACAGTGTGGTATAAGGAACCGTTGCTCGTCATGTTTTCAAAGGTCGTTTTGAGTGCACTGTACGGAGTTTTAGGCCGTTTTCAACAGCATTTATGTCCAATCACCCCCACAGTTCACATACTCATGCGTCCTGGGCGAATCAAGCCAACTATGCAATAGGACGACTGAAAACAGTGTGGTAAGATGAGCCATTGCTCATCATGTTTTCAAAGGTCAATGTGATTGCATTGTTGGGATATATAGGCCGTTTTCAACCGCATTTATGTCCAATCACCCCCACAGTTCACAAACTCGTGGGACCTGGGTGAATCAGCCCAGCTATGCGTTAGGACAGGACTGAAAACAGCGTGGAAAGAGGAGCCATTGCTAATCATGATTTCAAAGGTCGTTATGTTTGTATTGTTGGGTGTTTTACGCCGTTTTCAACATCATATATGTCAAATCACCCGCACTGTTCACATACTCATGCGTCCTGGGTGATTCAACCCAGCTACTCAATAGTACTGAACACATTGTGACAAAGGGAGCAATTGCCCGCCCTGCTTTTATAGGTCGTTTTGCTTGTATTGTTGGTGTTTTAGGCCGTCTTCAACATCATTCCAGTCATACAACCCCGTCAGTTCACACACTCGGGATCCCTGGGTGAATCATTCCAGCTATGCAATAGACCTGAACACATTGTGGTAAAAGAAGCAATTGCCCGTTATGCTTTAAAATGTCTGTTTGTTTGCATGGTAGGGGTTTTGATCTTGGAAGCGAGTTGTTGCATGACTAAATAAGTGTGGAAAGCGTCATAAAATATATGCATTTGGGAAAGGGTGAGTACGTGTTCACCGGTCTTCGCACCTCTGCAGGCCAAATCCCTTTCGGCGGTACAGTGAACGATTTTCCCATAACCCCGTTCCCACATGCATAAACTCCCTATAAATGAACTATCGAAAACATTGTGATAAAAACAGCCATTGCTCATCATGTTTCCAAAGGTCGTTTTGCTTGCATTGTTGGGGGTTTAGGCCGTTTTCAACAGCATGTATGCACACTCGCCATCACAGTTCACATACTCACGTTTTCTGGGTGAGTCTACCCAGCTAGGCAATAGGACTGAACACAGTGTGGTATAAGGAACCATTGCTCGTCATGTTTTCAAAGGTCGTTTTGAGTGCACTGTACGGAGTTTTAGGCCGTTTTCAACAGCATTTATGTCCAATCACCCTCACAGTTCACATACTCACGCGTCCCGGGTGAATCAACCCAACTATGCGATAGGACTGAAAACAGTGCGGTAAGAAGAGCCATTGCCCATCGTGCTTTCAATGGTCGTTTTAAATGCTTTGTCGGTTTTTTTAGGCCGTTTACAACTGCATTTATGTTATATACATATGTACCCCTCACTGCTCACACACACACATGCTTCCTGGGTGAATCAACCCATCTACGCGATAGGACTGAAAACAGTGTGGTATAAGGAACCGTTGCTCGTCATGTTTTCAAAGGTCGTTTTGAGTGCACTGTACGGAGTTTTAGGCCGTTTTCAACAGCATTTATGTCCAATCACCCCCACAGTTCACATACTCATGCGTCCTGGGCGAATCAAGCCAACTATGCAATAGGACGACTGAAAACAGTGTGGTAAGATGAGCCATTGCTCATCATGTTTTCAAAGGTCAATGTGATTGCATTGTTGGGATATATAGGCCGTTTTCAACCGCATTTATGTCCAATCACCCCCACAGTTCACAAACTCGTGGGACCTGGGTGAATCAGCCCAGCTATGCGTTAGGACAGGACTGAAAACAGCGTGGAAAGAGGAGCCATTGCTAATCATGATTTCAAAGGTCGTTATGTTTGTATTGTTGGGTGTTTTACGCCGTTTTCAACATCATATATGTCAAATCACCCGCACTGTTCACATACTCATGCGTCCTGGGTGATTCAACCCAGCTACTCAATAGTACTGAACACATTGTGACAAAGGGAGCAATTGCCCGCCCTGCTTTTATAGGTCGTTTTGCTTGTATTGTTGGTGTTTTAGGCCGTCTTCAACATCATTCCAGTCATACAACCCCGTCAGTTCACACACTCGGGATCCCTGGGTGAATCATTCCAGCTATGCAATAGACCTGAACACATTGTGGTAAAAGAAGCAATTGCCCGTTATGCTTTAAAATGTCTGTTTGTTTGCATGGTAGGGGTTTTGATCTTGGAAGCGAGTTGTTGCATGACTAAATAAGTGTGGAAAGCGTCATAAAATATATGCATTTGGGAAAGGGTGAGTACGTGTTCACCGGTCTTCGCACCTCTGCAGGCCAAATCCCTTTCGGCGGTACAGTGAACGATTTTCCCATAACCCCGTTCCCACATGCATAAACTCCCTATAAATGAACTATCGAAAACATTGTGATAAAAACAGCCATTGCTCATCATGTTTCCAAAGGTCGTTTTGCTTGCATTGTTGGGGGTTTAGGCCGTTTTCAACAGCATGTATGCACACTCGCCATCACAGTTCACATACTCACGTTTTCTGGGTGAGTCTACCCAGCTAGGCAATAGGACTGAACACAGTGTGGTATAAGGAACCATTGCTCGTCATGTTTTCAAAGGTCGTTTTGAGTGCACTGTACGGAGTTTTAGGCCGTTTTCAACAGCATTTATGTCCAATCACCCTCACAGTTCACATACTCACGCGTCCCGGGTGAATCAACCCAACTATGCGATAGGACTGAAAACAGTGCGGTAAGAAGAGCCATTGCCCATCGTGCTTTCAATGGTCGTTTTAAATGCTTTGTCGGTTTTTTTAGGCCGTTTACAACTGCATTTATGTTATATACATATGTACCCCTCACTGCTCACACACACACATGCTTCCTGGGTGAATCAACCCATCTACGCGATAGGACTGAAAACAGTGTGGTATAAGGAACCGTTGCTCGTCATGTTTTCAAAGGTCGTTTTGAGTGCACTGTACGGAGTTTTAGGCCGTTTTCAACAGCATTTATGTCCAATCACCCCCACAGTTCACATACTCATGCGTCCTGGGCGAATCAAGCCAACTATGCAATAGGACGACTGAAAACAGTGTGGTAAGATGAGCCATTGCTCATCATGTTTTCAAAGGTCAATGTGATTGCATTGTTGGGATATATAGGCCGTTTTCAACCGCATTTATGTCCAATCACCCCCACAGTTCACAAACTCGTGGGACCTGGGTGAATCAGCCCAGCTATGCGTTAGGACAGGACTGAAAACAGCGTGGAAAGAGGAGCCATTGCTAATCATGATTTCAAAGGTCGTTATGTTTGTATTGTTGGGTGTTTTACGCCGTTTTCAACATCATATATGTCAAATCACCCGCACTGTTCACATACTCATGCGTCCTGGGTGATTCAACCCAGCTACTCAATAGTACTGAACACATTGTGACAAAGGGAGCAATTGCCCGCCCTGCTTTTATAGGTCGTTTTGCTTGTATTGTTGGTGTTTTAGGCCGTCTTCAACATCATTCCAGTCATACAACCCCGTCAGTTCACACACTCGGGATCCCTGGGTGAATCATTCCAGCTATGCAATAGACCTGAACACATTGTGGTAAAAGAAGCAATTGCCCGTTATGCTTTAAAATGTCTGTTTGTTTGCATGGTAGGGGTTTTGATCTTGGAAGCGAGTTGTTGCATGACTAAATAAGTGTGGAAAGCGTCATAAAATATATGCATTTGGGAAAGGGTGAGTACGTGTTCACCGGTCTTCGCACCTCTGCAGGCCAAATCCCTTTCGGCGGTACAGTGAACGATTTTCCCATAACCCCGTTCCCACATGCATAAACTCCCTATAAATGAACTATCGAAAACATTGTGATAAAAACAGCCATTGCTCATCATGTTTCCAAAGGTCGTTTTGCTTGCATTGTTGGGGGTTTAGGCCGTTTTCAACAGCATGTATGCACACTCGCCATCACAGTTCACATACTCACGTTTTCTGGGTGAGTCTACCCAGCTAGGCAATAGGACTGAACACAGTGTGGTATAAGGAACCATTGCTCGTCATGTTTTCAAAGGTCGTTTTGAGTGCACTGTACGGAGTTTTAGGCCGTTTTCAACAGCATTTATGTCCAATCACCCTCACAGTTCACATACTCACGCGTCCCGGGTGAATCAACCCAACTATGCGATAGGACTGAAAACAGTGCGGTAAGAAGAGCCATTGCCCATCGTGCTTTCAATGGTCGTTTTAAATGCTTTGTCGGTTTTTTTAGGCCGTTTACAACTGCATTTATGTTATATACATATGTACCCCTCACTGCTCACACACACACATGCTTCCTGGGTGAATCAACCCATCTACGCGATAGGACTGAAAACAGTGTGGTATAAGGAACCGTTGCTCGTCATGTTTTCAAAGGTCGTTTTGAGTGCACTGTACGGAGTTTTAGGCCGTTTTCAACAGCATTTATGTCCAATCACCCCCACAGTTCACATACTCATGCGTCCTGGGCGAATCAAGCCAACTATGCAATAGGACGACTGAAAACAGTGTGGTAAGATGAGCCATTGCTCATCATGTTTTCAAAGGTCAATGTGATTGCATTGTTGGGATATATAGGCCGTTTTCAACCGCATTTATGTCCAATCACCCCCACAGTTCACAAACTCGTGGGACCTGGGTGAATCAGCCCAGCTATGCGTTAGGACAGGACTGAAAACAGTGCGGTAAGAAGAGCCATTGCCCATCGTGCTTTCAATGGTCGTTTTAAATGCTTTGTTGGGTTTTTTAGGCCGTTTACAACTGCATTTATGTTATATACATATGTACCCCTCACTGCTCACACACACACATGCTTCCTGGGTGAATCAACCCATCTACGCGATAGGACTGAAAACAGTGTGGTATAAGGAACCGTTGCTCGTCATGTTTTCAAAGGTCGTTTTGAGTGCACTGTACGGAGTTTTAGGCCGTTTTCAACAGCATTTATGTCCAATCACCCCCACAGTTCACATACTCATGCGTCCTGGGCGAATCAAGCCAACTATCCAATAGGACGACTGAAAACAGTGTGGTAAGATGAGCCATTGCTCATCATGTTTTCAAAGGTCAATGTGATTGCATTGTTGGGATATATAGGCCGTTTTCAACCGCATTTATGTCCAATCACCCCCACAGTTCACAAACTCGTGGGACCTGGGTGAATCAGCCCAGCTATGCGTTAGGACAGGACTGAAAACAGTGTGGAAAGAGGAGCCATTGCTAATCATGATTTCAAAGGTCGTTTTATTTGTATTGTTGGGTGTTTTACGCCGTTTTCAACATCATATATGTCAAATCACCCGCACTGTTCACATACTCATGCGTCCTGGGTGATTCAACCCAGCTACTCAATAGTACTGAACACATTGTGACAAAGGGAGCAATTGCCCGCCCTGCTTTTAGAGGTCGTTTTGCTTGTATTGTTGGTGTTTTAGGCCGTCTTCAACATCATTCCAGTCATACAACCCCGTCAGTTCACACACTCGGGATCCCTGGGTGAATCATTCCAGCTATGCAATATACCTGAACACATTGTGGTAAAAGAAGCAATTGCCCGTTATGCTTTAAAATGTCTGTTTGTTTGCATGGTAGGGGTTTTGATCTTGGAAGCGAGTTGTTGCATGACTAAATAAGTGTGGAAAGCGTCATAAAATATATGCATTTGGGAAAGGGTGAGTACGTGTTCACCGGTCTTCGCACCTCTGCAGGCCAAATCCCTTTCGGCGGTACAGTGAACGATTTTCCCATAACCCCGTTCCCACATGCATAAACTCCCTATAAATGAACTATCGAAAACATTGTGATAAAAACAGCCATTGCTTATCATGTTTTCAAATGTCGTTTTGCTTGCATTGTTGGGGGTTTAGGCCGTTTTCAACAGCATGTATGCACACTCGCCATCACAGTTCACATACTCACGTTTTCTGGGTGAGTCTACCCAGCTAGGCAATAGGACTGCAAACAGTGTGGTATAAGGAACCATTGCTCGTCATGTTTTCAAAGGTCGTTTTGAGTGCACTGTACGGAGTTTTAGGCCGTTTTCAACAGCATTTATGTCCAATCACCCTCACAGTTCACATACTCACGCGTCCCGGGTGAATCAACCCAACTATGCGATATGACTGAAAACAGTGCGGTAAGAAGAGCCATTGCCCATCGTGCTTTCAATGGTCGTTTTAAATGCTTTGTTGGTTTTTTTAGGCCGTTTACAACTGTATTTATGTTATATACATATGTACCCCTCACTGCTCACACACACACATGCTTCCTGGGTGAATCAACCCATCTACGCGATAGGACTGAAAACAGTGTGGTATAAGGAATGGTTGCTCGTCATGTTTTCAAAGGTCGTTTTGAGTGCACTGTACGGAGTTTTAGGCCGTTTTCAACAGCATTTATGTCCAATCACCCCCACAGTTCACATACTCATGCGTCCTGGGCGAATCAAGCCAACTATGCAATAGGACGACTGAAAACAGTGTGGTAAGATGAGCCATTGCTCATCATGTTTTCAAAGGTCAATGTGATTGCATTGTTGGGATATATAGGCCGTTTTCAACAGCATTTATGTCCAATCACCCCCACAGTTCACAAACTCGTGGGACCTGGGTGAATCAGCCCAGCTATGCGTTAGGACAGGACTGAAAACAGTGTGGAAAGAGGAGCCATTGCTAATCATGATTTCAAAGGTCGTTTTGTTTGTGTTGTTGGGTGTTTTACGCCGTTTTCAACATCATATATGTCAAATCACCCGCACTGTTCACATACTCATGCGTCCTGGGTGATTCAACCCAGCTACTCAATAGTACTGAACACATTGTGACAAAGGGAGCAATTGCACGCCCTGCTTTTAGAGGTCGTTTTGCTTGTATTGTTTGTGTTTTAGGCCGTCTTCAACATCATTCCAGTCATACCACCCCGTCAGTTCACACACTCGGGATCCCTGGGTGAATCATTCCAGCTATGCAATAGACCTGAACACATTGTGGTAAAAGAAGCAATTGCCCGTTATGCTTTAAAATGTCTGTTTGTTTGCATGGTAGGGGTTTTGATCTTGGAAGCGAGTTGTTGCATGACTAAATTAGTGTGGAAAGCGTCATAAAATATATGCATTTGGGAAAGGGTGAGTACGTGTTCACCGGTCTTCGCACCTCTGCAGGCCAAATCCCTTTCGGCGGTACAGTGAACGATTTTCCCATAACCCCGTTCCCACATGCATAAACTCCCTATAAATGAACTATCGAAAACATGGTGATAAAAACAGCCATTGCTCATCATGTTTTCAAAGGTCGTTTTGCTTGCATTGTTGGGGTTTTAGGCCGTTTTCAACAGCATGTATGCACACTCGCCATCACAGTTCACATACTCACGTTTTCTGGGTGAGTCTACCCAGCTAGGCAAACGGACTGCAAACAGTGTGGTATAAGGAACCATTGCTCGTCATGTTTTCAAAGGTCGTTTTGAGTGCACTGTACGGAGTTTTAGGCCGTTTTCAACAGCATTTATGTCCAATCACCCTCACAGTTCACATACTCACGCGTCCCGGGTGAATCAACCCAACTATGCGATATGACTGAAAACAGTGCGGTAAGAAGAGCCATTGCCCATCGTGCTTTCAATGGTCGTTTTAAATGCTTTGTTGGTTTTTTTAGGCCGTTTACAACTGTATTTATGTTATATACATATGTACCCCTCACTGCTCACACACACACATGCTTCCTGGGTGAATCAACCCATCTACGCGATAGGACTGAAAACAGTGTGGTATAAGGAATGGTTGCTCGTCATGTTTTCAAAGGTCGTTTTGAGTGCACTGTACGGAGTTTTAGGCCGTTTTCAACAGCATTTATGTCCAATCACCCCCACAGTTCACATACTCATGCGTCCTGGGCGAATCAAGCCAACTATGCAATAGGACGACTGAAAACAGTGTGTTAAGATGAGCCATTGCTCATCATGTTTTCAAAGGTCAATGTGATTGCATTGTTGGGATATACAGGCCGTTTTCAACCGCATTCATGTCCAATCACCCCCACAGTTCACAAACTCGTGGGACCTGGGTGAATCAGCCCAGCTATGAGTTAGGACAGGATTGAAAACAGTGTGGAAAGAGGAGCCATTGCTAATCATGATTTCAAAGGTCGTTTTGTTTGTATTGTTGGGTGTTTTACGCTGTTTTCAACATCATATATGTCAAATCACTCGCACTGTTCACATACTCATGCGTCCTGGGTGATTCAACCCAGCTACTCAATAGTACTGAACACATTGTGACAAAGGGAGTAATTGCCCGCCCTGCTTTTGGAGGTCGTTTTGCTTGTATTGTTGGTGTTTTAGGCCGTCTTCAACATCATTCCAGTCATACCACCCCGTCAGTTCACACACTCGGGATCCCTGGGTGAATCATTCCAGCTATGCAATAGACCTGAACACATTGTGGTAAAAGAAGCAATTGCCCGTTATGCTTTAAAATGTCTGTTTGTTTGCATGGTAGGGGTTTTGATCTTGGAAGCGAGTTGTTGCATGACTAAATAAGTGTGGAAAGCGTCATAAAATATATGCATTTGGGAAAGGGTGAGTACGTGTTCACCGGTCTTCGCACCTCTGCAGGCCAAATCCGTTTCGGCGGTACAGTGAACGATTTTCCCATAACCCCGTTCCCACATGCATAAACTCCCTATAAATGAACTATCGAAAACATTGTGATAAAAAACAGCCATTGCTCATCATGTTTTCAAAGGTCGTTTTGCTTGCATTGTTAGGGTTTTAGGCCGTTTTCAACAGCATGTATGCACACTCGCCATCACAGTTCACATACTCATGCGTCCTGGGTGATTCAACCCAGCTACTCAATAGTACTGAACACATTGTGACAAAGGGAGCAATTGCCCGCCCTCCTTTTAGAGGTCGTTTTGCTTGTATTGTTGGTGTTTTAGGCCGTCTTCAACATCATTCCAGTCATACCACCCCGTCAGTTCACACACTCGGGATCCCTGGGTGAATCATTCCAGCTATGCAATAGACCTGAACACATTGTGGTAAAAGAAGCATTTGCCCGTTATGCTTTAAAATGTCTGTTTGTTTGCATGGTAGGGGTTTTGATCTTGGAAGCGAGTTGTTGCATGACTAAATAAGTGTGGAAAGCGTCATAAAATATATGCATTTGGGAAAGGGTGAGTACGTGTTCACCGGTCTTCGCACCTCTGCAGGCCAAATCCCTTTCGGCGGTACAGTGAACATTTTCCCATAACCCCGTTCCCACATGCATAAACTCCCTATAAATGAACTATCGAAAACATTGTGATAAAAACAGCCATTGCTCATCATGTTTTCAAAGGTCGTTTTGCTTGCATTGTTGGGGTTTTAGGCCGTTTTCAACAGCATGTATGCACACTCGCCATCACAGTTCACATACTCACGTGTTCTGGGTGAGTCTACCCAGCTAGGCAATAGTACTGAAAACAGTGTGGTATAAGGAACCATTGCTCGTCATGTTTTCAAAGGTCGTTTTGAGTGCACTGTACGGAGTTTTAGGCCGTTTTCAACAGCATTTATGTCCAATCACCCTCACAGTTCACATACTCACGCGTCCCGGGTGAATCAACCCAACTATGCGATAGGACTGAAAACAGTGCGGTAAGAAGAGCCATTGTCCATCGTGCTTTCAATGGTCGTTTTAAATGCTTTGTTGGTTTTTTTAGGCCGTTTACAACTGCATTTATGTTATATACATATGTACCCCTCACTGCTCACACACACACATGCTTCCTGGGTGAATCAACCCATCTACGCGATAGGACTGAAAACAGTGTGGTATAAGGAACCGTTGCTCGTCATGTTTTCAAAGGTCGTTTTGAGTGCACTGTACGGAGTTTTAGGCCGTTTTCAACAGCATTTATGTCCAATCACCCCCACAGTTCACATACTCATGCGTCCTGGGCGAATCAAGCTAACTATGCAATAGGACGACTGAAAACAGTGTGGTAAGATGAGCTGAGCCATTGCTCATCATGTTTTCAAAGGTCAATGTGATTGCATTGTTGGGATATATAGGCCGTTTTCAACCGCATTTATGTCCAATCACCCCCACAGTTCACAAACTCGTGGGACCTAGGTGAATCAGCCCAGCTATGCGTTAGGACAGGACTGAAAACAGTGTGGAAAGAGGAGCCATTGCTAATTATGATTTCAAAGGTCGTTTTGTTTGTATTGTTGGGTGTTTTACGCCGTTTTCAACATCATATATGTCAAATCACCCGCACTGTTCACATACTCATGCGTCCTGGGTGATTCAACCCAGCTACTCAATAGTACTGAACACATTGTGACAAAGGGAGCAATTGCCCGCCCTGCTTTTAGAGGTCGTTTTGCTTGTATTGTTGGTGTTTTAGGCCGTCTTCAACATCATTCCAGTCATACCACCCCGTCAGTTCACACACTCGGGATCCCTGGGTGAATCATTCCAGCTATGCAATAGACCTGAACACATTGTGGTAAAAGAAGCAATTGCCCGTTATGCTTTAAAATGTTTGTTTGTTTGCATGGTAGGGGTTTTGATCTTGGAAGCGAGTTGTTGCATGACTAAATAAGTGTGGAAAGCGTCATAAAATATATGCATTTGGGAAAGGGTGAGTACGTGTTCATCGGTCTTCGCACCTCTGCAGGCCAAATCCCTTTCGGCGGTACAGTGAACGATTTTCCAATAACCCTGTTCCCACATGCATAAACTCCCTATAAATGAACTATCGAAACATTGATAAAAACAGCCATTGCTCATCATGTTTTCAAAGGTCGTTTTGCTTGCATTGCTTGGGTTTTAGGCCGTCTTCAACAGCATGTATGCACACTCGCCATCACAGTTCACATACTCACGTTTTCTGGGTGAGTCTACCCAGCTAGGCAATAGCACTGAAAACAGTGTGGTATAAGGAACCATTGCTCGTCATGTTTTCAAAGGTCGTTTTGAGTGCACTGTACGGAGTTTTAGGCCGTTTTCAACAGCATTTATGTCCAATCACCCTCACAGTTCACATACTCACGCGTCCCGGGTGAATCAACCCAACTATGCGATAGGACTGAAAACAGTGCGGTAAGAAGAGCCATTGCCCATCGTGCTTTCAATGGTCGTTTTAAATGCTTTGTTGTTTTTTTTAGGCCGTTTACAACTGCATTTATGTTATATACATATGTACCCCTCACTGCTCACACCACACACATGCTTCCTGGGTGAATCAACCCATCTACGCGATAGGACTGAAAACAGTGTGGTATAAGGAACCGTTGCTCGTCATGTTTTCAAATGTCGTTTTGAGTGCACTGTACGGAGTTTTAGGCCGTTTTCAACAGCATTTATTGTCCAATCACCCCCCACAGTTCACATACTCATTGCGTCCTGGGCGAATCAAGCCAACTGTGCAATAGGACGACTAAAACAGTGTGGTAAGATGAGCCATTGCTCATCATGTTGTCAAAGGTCAATGTGATTGCATTGTTGGGATATATAGGCCGTTTTCAACCGCATTTATGTCCAATCACCCCCACAGTTCACAAACTCGTGGGACCTGGGTGAATCAGCCCAGCTATGCGTTAGGACAGACTGAAAACAGTGTGGAAAGAGGAGCCATTGCTAATCATGATTTCAAAGGTCGTTTTGTTTGTATTGTTGGGTGTTTTACGCTGTTTTCAACATCATATATGTCAAATCACCCTCACTGTTCACATACTCATGCGTCCTGGGTGATTCAACCCAGCTACTCAATAGTACTGAACACATTGTGACAAAGGGAGCAATTGCCCGCCCTGCTTTTAGAGGTCGTTTTGCTTGTATTGTTGGTGTTTTAGGCCGTCTTCAACATCATTCCAGTCATACCACCCCGTCAGTTCACACACTCGGGATCCCTGGGTGAATCATTCCAGCTATGCAATAGACCTGAACACATTGTGGTAAAAGAAGCAATTGCCCGTTATGCTTTAAAATGTCTGTTTGTTTGCATGGTAGGGGTTTTGATCTTGGAAGCGAGTTGTTGCATGACTTAATAAGTGTGGAAAGCGTCATAAAATATATGCATTTGGGAAAGGGTGAGTACGTGTTCACCGGTCTTCGCACCTCTGCAGGCCAAATCCCTTTCGGCGGTACAGTGAACGATTTTCCCATAACCCCGTTACCACATGCATAAACTCCCTATAAATGAAACTATCGAAAACATTGTGATAAAAACAGCCATTGCTCATCATGTTTTCAAAGGTCGTTTTGCTTGCATTGTTGGGGTTTTAGGCCGTTTTCAACAGCATGTATGCACACTCGCCATCACAGTTCACATACTCACGTTTTCTGGGTGAGTCTACCCAGCTAGGCAATAGGACTGAAAACAGTGTGGTATAAGGAACCATTGCTCATCATGTTTTCAAAGGTCGTTTTGAGTGCACTGTACGGAGTTTTAGGCCGTTTTCAACAGCATTTATGTCCAATCACCCTCACAGTTCACATACTCCACGCGTCCCGGGTGAATCACCCCAACTATGCGATAGGACTGAAAACAGTGCGGTAAGAGGAGCCATTGCCCATCGTGCTTTCAATGGTCGTTTTAAATGCTTTGTTGGGTTTTTTAGGCCGTTTACAACTGCATTTATGTTATATACATATGTACCCCTCACTGCTCACACACAACACATGCTTCCTGGGTGAATCAACCCATCTACGCGATAGGACTGAAAACAGTGTGGTATAAGGAACCGTTGCTCGTCATGTTTTCAAAGGTCGTTTTGAGTGCACTGTACGGAGTTTTAGGCCGTTTTCAACAGCATTTATGTCCAATCACCCCCACAGTTCACATACTCATAGCGTCCCTGGGCCTAATCAGGACCTCGAAAACAGTGGAAACAGTGTGGTAAGATGAGCCATTGCTCATCATGTTTTCGAAGGTCAATGTGATTGCATTGTTGGGATATATAGGCCGTTTTCAACAGCATTTATGACCAATCACCCCCACAGTTCACAAACTCGAAGGACCTGGGTGAATCAGCCCAGCTATGCGTCTAGGACAGGACTGAAAACAATGTGGAAAGAGGAGCCATTGCTAATCATGATTTCAAAGGTCGTTTTGTTTGTATTGTTAGGTGTTTCACGCCGTTTTCAACATCATATATGTCAAATCACCCGCACTGTTCACATACTCATGCGTCCTGGGTGATTCAACCCAGCTACTCAATAGTACAGAACACATTGTGACAAAGGGAGCAATTGCCCGCCCTGCTTTTAGAGGTCGTTCTGCTTGTATTGTTGGTGTTTTAGGCCGTCTTCAACATCATTCCAGTCATACCACCCCGTCAGTTCACACACTCGGGATCCCTGGGTGAATCATTCCAGCTATGCAATAGACCTGAACACATTGTGGTAAAAGAAGCAATTGCCCCTTATGCTTTAAAATGTCTGTTTGTTTGCATGGTAGGGGTTTTTATCTTGGAAGCGAGTTGTTGCATGACTAAATAAGTGTGGAAAGCATCATAAAATATATGCATTTGGGAAAGGGTGAGTACGTGTTCACCGGTCTTCCATAGAGGTGAAAACAAGGTGGCAAACGGAGAAATTGCTCGTTTTGAGCAATTCCTTCTTTTGTCGCCATGTTTTTAAAAAGCCGTCTTCTGTAGAGGCTTCAGAAAGCGTCTATATGTGAGAAAGGGTTAATTCCTTTTGGATGAAGGCCCTGACCGACCACAGCAAGCAGAATTTCAAACTTGATTCATGGGTTATACCTAAATGCACGGATGATTGTACCCGCGCTAAAACTTGCTCTCCTTTCATTTTACCCGAGCTGGGGTTCATTACGTTTCTAACTGAGAACTATAACGGTTGATTTATAAAAACGTTTATCTCAATTATCCATGTATTGAAGAATAAGATTTAAGATTTTATTCACAAAAGACATATTTTGAAGTACATGTAGACAATATTGACCACTCTGTGTAAAGAATGGGGGATGGCTAAAAGATATACGTCGCCAGCGAGTTAAGGATTACTGACAGTTATTGACATGGCATAGGTACCTAGGGTACTAACTGTTAGGTCAAAGGAGATCCGGGCAGACAATTCAGATGAATTCATCAGACTGAAGTGGTCTAACAATGCACAATAGTGATTTTGTTGAAAGTTGATGAAAGTGAATTTAATAAAATTGAATACCCTCTGACAGATTTGTAATCCAACCTTTGTTTGCTTTGAGCTTTATTGACAGCTTAGGAGCCATTTTCAGAACAACATGTATTTCCTGAATTTACAATTAAAATTCACTGCGGGATACGGTTGACAAAAAAGTAGGATAATATTGATTTTTGTGTGCCTTTTGGGTAGTTTTGATAATGAACTTTAATTAAATGTAGGTTTCTGGGTTATATAGGCTGTTGGGTAAGAGACATTCCCCAAGACTCTATAATGATCGCCTATGGTAAATGAATTGCTTCAATTTGACCTTTAAGTATGAACAATTAGGCATAACCCCTCCCTGACGTACACCGAGTATAACATGCTTAAACAGTCCAAAGACGTATACACACTAGTCTAAAATGATTTACACTGCAGAGCGATTATAGTTAATTAAGAAGGGAAATAGGCCGGAAATGACTACTTTCTTAATTATGCGTAATGACAATGAGAAAGGAAAAGGGCATCGATAAACCCTTTCCCAGCTTCAAACGCATTCACAGCAGACGGTTTTAGAAAACATCTTGGCAAAAGTAGAAATTGCAATTGTCTTTTTATCACAATCGTATGCTTCAGATGTGTTGTATGTGAGAAAAGGATATTACGAGATGGTTTCACTGCCCATAAAATGAGTATGCGCTATTTTATCTATTAATCTGTTATATTATATTCCATCAGGAGTGAGCATGTTATGTTTTGTTTTGGAAAAAAATGTCACAATAATGCAAATTCATGACTGTTGTATTGTGTTGTTCTTAAAGTTGCTATAAAGTAAGAAAGTTACAATTCTAGTATTAACACAGTTAAAAACAATCTAAAATAATGTATTTCCATAATTTAGAGAAAATAAAACACGCAATATGAAAATTTTGGAAATCTGTGATACGGGATGGAAGTACTTATCTAAAAATAGCTGTTTTTTATGGTTTCCTAATATAAGTCCTTTGTTGGGATCCCTGTACATCTTACGTGTATGTTACTTTGTGAGGATTGCGTCCTTAGTTACACGACCAAAGGTTAAACTATTCTGGTTCTATTTCGTATTGTTAAATGCATATATTATTCTTACCAAATTGAGATCACGGCTGAATCGTCAAGATTAAACTTTGTTCTTTTCAGAATCGTCAAGATTAAACTTTGTTCTTTTCACATATGCACCGACGACTGGTAATAAAATTATATAGAACAATACTGTATAATTGAATTGTTTCTATAAATGCAGATTAACAAACTAATAACCATGTGCCTAAGCTCGACAATATTATTATAATCTACACCTTTCATATGGCTTCGAAATAAATAAATTGTTTCTTGTTCTAATATAGGTACACAGTATTATCTGCATAGAACTCTGTTTAGTCATATAGAGAAATATAGTGAGATTTCGCTCCAAGCTGTAACGGATTGAGTCGTATTGCTAGATGCTGTATGGACGTTTAATTACCATTTACATTCTTTTGAATTCGATTTCTATGCCTAGTATTGGTTTGTTTAGCCCAGGGATCAGTGAATAACGTGAACTGTCGCCGTGGTGATATAACTGAACTAATGTGAAAACGGCGTAAAACCCCAATAGAAACAAACACACTTTGGAATTCGAGCAGCGACCTGAAAACGATTACCTACACAGTTCCATACTCTCTTACACGTACATGTACTGCTTCATAAGATCAACACTATTTGACATTGTGCAATAATGTTTAGCAATACATATTTTTATTCTTCACATTGTGATTGTCGAGCTGCAACAGCATAGTGCGGGTACTGACGTGGGCTAAATGAGTCACCAGGGCCGTGAGTTGAAACCATGACATCACTCGGCCATGTCATCACACATTAAAGTGTTACTTGCGTGTTTCGCCTTATCAAATTCTGGTAGACTCCCACAATATTACTATAGTATATTGATTTCATATACCGTGTGTTTACATTAAAACTTTGAACTACACGGAAGGGAACATGCAGAATATTCGTTAGACACGGTTTGTTAAGCATAGGGCTAGTAATTGCGGTGTTTAGGTAAGTAGTTCGTTATATTTAAATGTAAATATTTTTATATTAAACTGTTACATTAAATTTTCAAATTGTTAAAAGATGAACAAATTGGATTTTATAAAAGCTATGTTAATGAGAGTAAAGACCTGCGGTCATTGGTGCTGCTGTCGCGATGTCGATGCAATGATGATGATGATGATGAATGATGATGCAAGGATGAGGTGGGTGATGTAGGGGTTGATCGATGATGATGATGAATGATGATGATGATGATGGTGCAGCTGAATGATGATGAAGATGATCAATGCTCTCTCGCGCGCGCGCGAGCTCATTTATGTTGATATTGATGATGTTGATGATATAGATAGAGAAGAGGACAGAGATCGAGAGAGAGAAAGCGATACAGAGAGAAGGCGACAGAGACAAGGAGAGACAAACATACAGAGCAAAGAGAAATAGAGACGAGAGAGAGAGACCGAGGAGTAGAAAGGAAACAGAGAGAGAGTGCTAGAGAAGGGGAGAGAGAGGAAGAAAGAGATAGAGAAAAAACGATGGAGAGACATATGAGAGGGAGAGAGGGATGAGAGAGAGAGAGAGAGATGAGAGAGAGAGAGAGTGAGAGAGAAAGAGAGAGTGAGAAAGAGAGAGGGAGTGTGGGAGAGATACAAATAGAGAGTGTCATGGAGAGAGAGAGACAGAGCAGACAGAGAGACAGAGATAGACGAGAGAGAGAGAGAGAGAGAGAAGTGACCCGAAGAGAGGAGAGACCGTTGACGAGAGAGAGAGATGAGACGCCAGAAAGAGCCAACTTGTCGCTGACGACGAGTATGGGAGAGACGAGAGAGAGACAGACAGACAGACAGACAGAACAGACAGACAGACAAGACGCGACCGACAGACAGACCGACATACAGACAGGACAGACAGACAGTAGACAGACAGACAGACAGACTGACAGACAGACTGACAGACAAACAGACAGACAGACAGACAGACAGACAGACAGACAAGACAGACAGACAGACAGGACAGATCAGACAGACAGACAGACAGGACTGACAGAGACACAGACAAGACAGACAGACTGAAGAGATGGTAATATTGATGTTGTATTAGTGATATGAGATGTTGATGATATAGGATAGAGAGAGTGAGATAGAGGATCGACGAGAGAGGAAAGGAGAATAACAGAGAGAGGCGGACAAGGACAGAGGAGCAAACAACAGAGAGAGAAACAGGACAGAGAGAGAAGTTAGCGAGAGAGATAGAAACAGAGAGAGAGAGAGTGAGAGAGGTACGAGAGAAGGAAGAAAGAGAAAGAGAAAAAAGATGGATGGAGAGATTGGGGAGAGGCTAAGAGAGAGAGAGAGAGAAGAGCGAGGACTGAGAGGAAGATAGATGGAGATAGAAGAGAGAGAGAGAGAGAGAGAGAGCGAGAAGTGAGAGTGAGAAGGAGAGAGAGAGAGAGAGGGGAGGTAGGGAGATATACAAATAGAGAGAGACATGGAAGAAGAGAGAGACAGGAGGACAGAGAGAGAGACAGAGATGAGATAGAGAGAGAGAGAGAGATGTAGAGAGACAGAGAGACGGAGAGAGGATGATGAGAGGAGAGAGATGAGAGAGAGGAAGAGGACGTAGACACTGAGAGAACGAGAGAGCAGAGACGATGAGAGCATGGAGACTGAGTACATATTACCATTACGCTAGATGACCGAGAGACGAGAGAGACGAGAGAGAGAGAACTGAGAGAGGGACAGAGACAGAGACAGAGACATGCGAGACAGAGAACCATA
>JASEVX010000006.1:66931217-66966217 GCA_031761405.1 Serripes groenlandicus
GACCATAAGAAAAATTGCCGTCTTCATTTCAGTAATCATGAATGTGAAAGAGTCTCAAATAAGAAAGCAACATTTAAACATTTATTTATATTTAATGTGAAACATTTATATTATGTGACGTCTTACCGAGCAATGAAGAGCCAGATCTGAATTACACTGGTCACACTTGCCTCGTGTTTTCGCAAAACATTTTAATTAGAATACTGCACCACTCCAATAAATTTGTATCTCTGTTAAATGTCAGTTTTTCATGTTTTTAATATATTCTCGAATGTGGAATATGGCATTAATAATACGTCTTTGGAAAGTCTCTCTCAACATGCTAAACACATTTCGTTTTTACAATGTAATTACCTTTGACAACACACTCGTTCGTTTGTGTATCGCAAGCTCTGCCGGACTCGCAATTAGTGTTTCCACATGGTATCTCTAGGATCTTGTATAATTCATATTTGTGCCGCATCTGTTGTTAAGCTATGGTCTTGTTACATAAACGTACAGTGAAGACTCGAATCATACTGTGCATATTGATTACCTTGCCACAGCCCTCACTGTCCGTCTACATTAAATAGGGCTCTATATTTATCTTCTGACAAAAAGCTTCAAGTATAGCCCTAATTATGTTACGCCCGTGAAGATTAGATAAGTAAACTCGCCAGACGCGATTCACTTCAAGCTAATTTGAGGAACAAACTGTATATATAACCAATAAGCAGGAACGTTGCTTGGCTAAAAGATGAAATGAAGGTCGAGTTTTGCGGGTTCGGGGGCAACACCAGTACTTGTCTCGGCTATATTTTCGGGAGTTTGCTTTGGGGTTTATTTCGTACAAGTAAACGTGCTCACAAGAACCTCTGAATCGTTAATTTATATGTGGCATTTATATTTGATAACAATATTTTCGTCTTGGACTAAAAAGCATATTTTTGGGAAGGCGGTTACCATTAATCAGCCGTTGCCGGAGATTTAGAACTGGGCGTTCCAAATTCGAATCCAAGTTGCGGTTATGGTAGAGTGCCCTTGGACAAGGCACATTTCCTAGCCTAGTAAGCCTAGTACTGGTTTGTTCACACAGGTATCATGAATAAGTAAACTGTTCCTGCGATATAATTTCATACTGGAATAATGTGAAAAATGCCTTAAACCAACTCCTAATAGTCTAATACACTACATTATGGAAATGAATGTCATTTATTTTGCCATAATACTGTGTAATAGGTTTTCATCAGATATTTTCAACACAGACGACTCTTAAAATAGCATAGGTATATGGTAAGCTAAGTCGCCATTGTAGTATATAACGACTTGACTTTTGGCAGTTATTTAACTAAACGTTGATCGAGATAACTTATCATTAATAATTTGGATATCTTTGAATTATCAGCAATATATGTAAGAACTATAGCTGTAATTATGTAATACGCAAACTTTAAAGAATTCGATAGGAATATTTGAGCGCACAGACTCATCCAAATCCGTTTTGTCTAACAAGGCTGGGGACACGTTGATTTTGACTTGAATCATCCTGTGTATATTCATTGCCTCACCACAGCCCTCACTGTCCGTCTACATAAAATAGGACTCTATATATATCATCTGACAAAAAGCTACAAGTATAGCCCTATTTGTGTTACGCCCGTGAAGATTAAATAAGTAAATTCGCCAAGCGCAGTTCATGTCAAGTTAATCTAGGAAACAAAATGTATCCATAACCTTTTACCAGGAACCTTGCTTGGCTAAAGGATAAATGTGGGTCGAGTTTTAGGGGTTCCGAGGGCAACACCCCTACCAGTACTTTTGTCAGCTAGATTTTCGGGCGTTTGTTTTGGGGTATATTTCGTACAAGTAAACCTGTTCACAAGAACCTCAAAATCGTTAATTTATATATGGCATTTATATATATTAACAAATAACGAGAAAGAAGAGTCTTGGACTACAATGCATACTTTTGGGAGGGCGGTTACCATTAATCCGCCGGCGCCGGGGATTTGTAACTGGGTGATCCGAATTCGAATCCAAGTTGCGGTCATGGTAGACTGCCCGTGAGCAAGTCACATTTCCTAGCCTAGTACTGGTGTGGTTACACAGCAATCATGAATAAGTAAACTGTCGCTGCGATATAATGTCATTCTGAAATCATGTTGAAAATGGCGTAAACACCCCCAAAAAATAATACAGCTATGCTTTAACCGCTGTCTTTACGATTTGAGTCATATGACGGTAGACATTTCATCAAATCATTTTTTTTTTCTCATTTCAAAAGGAATTTTCAACAGGCTGTATCGGTAGGGAAACACGTAGTGGTATTTTAGCTTATATTAAAGCTTCATTCATTGTTTATGTCCTACTCGCACTACAACAACGGCCCGGTGATATGATACTATGTTTTAGATAGGAAAGCGCTAATATGTTTATGTCAGGAGTAATCTAAACTATTCAAATAAACTACATTATGGAAATGAGAAAGTCATTTAGTTTGCCATAACACTGTGTTATACTCTTCTTCAAACTTAGGATTAGCTAATATAAGAGTTATTATGTGAAGAGACCAATATTCTCCTCCTACATATGCAGACAAGTATTAAATAAAGGCCAGGGGTTTTTGCATCGATAAATGATCCTCCGTGGACTCGGATCAGGATCTTTCCTTTTCGCCGACAAGTCGAATAAACCCCTTTGAACCCCTTGGATGTTTATGACCAAAACTGCCTAAATAATAAAACAAAATGATCTGTTTATGTCCATACCTCCGAATGTCAGTGTTCGCATGGCATAGCTCATATAATAAGAGGATATGTATTATGCTGTAGTGCGATCGGCTTTAGTCTTGTATGACGTCACCGCGAGATGCGCGCGCTGCCGAAGAGGCACCTCGGTTCATTCTTACACTTGGACGCGAAGCAGAAAGCCGAATCGCACGAAAGCAATAAAGAACCAGAATAAATAAGGTATTTATCCCTAACACATTTGATTGCTTACTATAGACGCTACCTGGTAAGCACTGTATTGGTGGCAGCGGTGTTTAACGTCCCATTGCAAGCGTGTCATAGCCGAAAGTAGCTGTGAGACGGGAATCACTTTCGGGCCTATTTTTTGCCAGTACTCTGTCATTGCTTCTGTTTGTAGCCTATTGTTGATTCATGCTGGCTATAAGAAGTCAGAGGGAAAGAAATTCCAAAGTTTTTTATTGTGATACTGAGTAGTATTGTGTCATTCCTATTTTGTGGTTAATGATTATATTTCATACAATACACAATGTCATATCCCAATGAATATGATGAACCCGATATGATTATTTTGGTTAACTCCTGTGATGCTAGCGTGTTATCAGGGGTATTGGTCCTGAGCTAGCATCACGCATTATTAAATTGAGGGAGGCAGGTGTCGATATTACACGCCCTATGTTGGAAGCTATTCTGAGGGAGGATATTTTAGAAGATATGGCACCCATGATAGATTTCAGACCCCGCCATTTCAAGACGAATCAGAGAATGGTGGGGCCCCAGGTTGATAACGGCGATGTAGCAAAATCAGGGGATGAGGCTGGCCTATCAGCCATCCATCATCTGACAATACCTAATTTGGGAGAAAGAGATATGGAAACAGCTTCCATATCAGACCTGTCATGTGTCCCAGGGTACGATTTGCCTGATAATTCACCGGAGGCACAAATTGTGAAAATGGAAGCCACTTTAAACCAGGTCTTACGACATGTAGGTGACATGAAGCAGGCAAATAACAAATGAAAGATAGTCGTGTTTGTAGCGAGTCTGACTCTGAGAGCGAGGCGGCTGGATGGAATGTAGCGCAAGCCAGGAAGAAGAATCACTCTAGTCAAGGGGTGCGCGTGCCGCATAGGGCACATGTACCTAGAGACATGACTGTGCATGAGAGTTCGAGTGAGGAAGATGAGGGTTATACACAGCGTATCAGGAAACGAAGGCACTATGGGGCAGTACAAAAGGCAAGTATTTGAGCCGTCCAAAGAGTGCCGAAGACTCTTATCTATAATGGCCAGTGAATGGACAGAAATAGATTGTAAAGATTGCTTTATACATTGTCTGACAGATCAGGCATTGTCGTATTGGGCAATGTTACTGAGGCGTGACCCTAACATGTCGTATCGTAAAATGATGCATAAACTGGACCAACGATTTGGAGCTGAAGAATTACCAGCAGCAGCGCAGGCTAAATTCTACCTAGCCTTACAAGCAAAGGTAGAATATCTTGAAGAACGGGCAGATAGAGTGCAGTCACTTGCAACTGAGACTTTTCGGCAACTTCCGGAAATGTACTCTAATGAGCAAGCGATTGCTAGATTTTGTCAGGGCCTTCTTGATGCAGAGGCAGGCCATGCCGCATTCATACATTCATTCTGGACAATTGAGGATGCAATAAATAAGGTTTGTTTGTTTGTTTGTTTCAGCATTCAAAACAAGCAATGAAGCACCGTGGGAAGAAGAGTCTGTCATCAAGTGCTACAGACTATGGGGACAGTGTGCAGTGTACAAAATAAGGATAGATCAACACAATCTGTTGAATCTATGATTGCACAGTTACAACTGGAAATGGCGGTGGTAAAGCAGCAATTAAAGAGTAGAAATGAATCACAGGAGAGGTGGAAAGGTAATGGGGTAACTAAAAAAACTAGGAGTAAATGTTTGATTTGTGATGAAGAAGGTCATTTTTGTAGAGGATGCCCATTGAAGAAGTATTTAAACGACAATGGGTCGGCAACAGGGGCCGAATCCCGACTCTACAATCACAACACGAAGGCTCCCCATGGGAAAACCAGTTAAATGTTTTCAAACCAAAAGATCCCGTTAGCCCTTCAGGGACTGTAGAGAAAAGGGAGAATAAATCTCCAGAAAGAGTGATTTCTACATCAAAGTATGTGTCTGAATGCAAAAATGTGGATCTGCCAGTCAAAGTGTGTATGTTGAGATCAACCTCCACATTCACGATCCCTGTATTTATCGGGGAACATCAAGTTGAAGCGGAAGTCGACTCTGCAGCAGAAGTGACGAATGTTTCGGGTTTTCTCAAAATTTAGAAAGCCACCTCCGAAATTACGTAATGTCAAACTGGATACTGCTGGGCGTCAGCTTTCAATGATAGGGTTTGTTGCAGGTCCAATTAAATTAAAGATTGGTAGTACACATTACAACGGTCCAATTTATGTAGCTCCTATTGATCAGGACATGTTGTTTGGAGTTGACCTCCTTACCAAGGGGGCTGCTGTATTGAACATGGGAAATGGTACTTTGACTTACGAGGGTGAGGAGATAACCATGAGTATGGGGGATGGTGAGGGGAATCCACAGGTCGCTTGGGTGACAGTTGCATATAGGCGTATTGTACCGCCACAGTCAGTGTTACGTATGAAATGCAAAATCAATGCCTCTCTTCCAGAATATTTCATTGAACCATGTGAAAACCTTAAAGTTTTTGGTCCCAGAGTAGTACGGCATGCAGGAACTGATCCTTTCATATGCATTGTGAATACATCAGACATGTATCTTACAATGAAAAAGGGCCGTGAGGTTGGGAGAGCATATCCGGTCGGGGAGTTTGTCGCAGAAAATGAGGAAAGTTCTGTGTCCGAGAGGTTCGGGAGTGTTCAACAGATACACAAAATACTGTTCCAGAGCATTTAGAAGACACATTCAAAAGGTTAGCAGAACACTTAACTGAAAAGCACAAAAATCACCTAGCGCATATGCTAAACTGCTATGAAGATGTATTTGCTAAAGATGAGTTCGATCTCGGGACACATGGGACGCTAAGCCTGTCAAACAAAGGCTTACCCGTACACCAGCTTGGTTTGCGGGTGAAGAAGAGATGCATTTAAAGAAAATGTTAAAGGCAGGGGTGATTCAAGAATCGATTTCTGATTTGGCTTCCTCTCCTGTTCTAATACGAAAGCGGGATGGAAATGTCAGATGGTGTATTGATTAACGTGCTGTCAACAATGTTACAATCAAAGATGTCTT
Organism: Serripes groenlandicus; assembly: GCA_031761405.1. Taxonomy (NCBI): domain Eukaryota; kingdom Metazoa; phylum Mollusca; class Bivalvia; order Cardiida; family Cardiidae; genus Serripes; species Serripes groenlandicus. Next base: position 66,937,211 of record JASEVX010000006.1, read on the forward strand.
CCCATTGCCTTTGGTTGACGATTGCCTAGATACATTGTCAGGCAATGTTTGGTTTTCAAAACTGGATGCCAATTCAGCATATTGGCAGGTCACCGTCAAAGAAGAAGATAGGCGCAAAACATCATTCTACACTAAGTATGGATTTTTTGAGCATGTAAAGATGGGCTTCGGACTCTGAAATGCTCCCGCAACATATTCTAGGGTGGTGAACCTCGTGATGAGAGGTTTGTGTTGGAAAACAGTCCTGGCATTCCTAGATGACATTTTAGTCATGGGACAGGACTTCGAATCTCACCTTCATAACCTTTAACATTTAAGCAATGTCGGCAGCATGGCCTAAAGCTTAAGCCAAAGAAATGTGTGTTTTTCCAAAGAGAGGTAGAATTCCTTGGTAGAAAAGTTAGCAGAGACTCACTGGCGATGTCAGAAGCAGATACTGAAACTGTGTCAGGTTGGCGCGTACCAAAGTGCTCCAAAGATGTAGAGCGCTTTATGGGCCTGGCAAATTACCATAGGAGTTTCGTGACAGATTCCTCGCTGCGTTCAGCACCTCTGTATGCAGCAGTAGGAAAAAACAATTTTAAGTTGGAAAAGGAGCAGCAGCAGGCTTTTGATTACCTGTAACAGGCTCTCACGCACCCACCAGTTTTGGCGTTACCAAGGAAGGAAGGAGATTTCATTTTGATACTGATGCATCAGATCTGGCCATAGGGGCAGAGCTTTTGCAGGTTCAAGAAGGGGACGAAAAGATTGCTGCATATGGCAGCTATTCTTTAACTAAAGAACAGCGGAGATATTGCATAACTAGGAAAGAACTCTTGGTCATTGTGAGGTTCACAAGGCAATTCAGGCACTACTTGCTTGGAAGAGCTTTTACTATTCGTACCGACCATTCAAGCTCGACATGGTTATTGAATTTTCGTGAGCCACAGGGGCAATTGGCAAGGTGGATGGAGGACTTATCCCAGTATAACATGAAACTTATACAAAGACCTGACAAAACGATTGGCAATGCTGATGCCTTGTCTAGAAAACCAGAGCCAGAGGGGCAGTGCCAAATGTACACTGCTGGTATTCCACTGAGTGATTTACCTTGTGGGGGCTGCATTTACTGCGAAAGAGCAGACAGCCGATGGGGAACTTTTAACCGGGAAGTTGATGGTGCGGTTCCATTGACAGCGCTAGGGACAGCAGGGATCATATGCGGTAGCTCCGCTAGGGATCTGACTGCCGGGGGCGACTGTTATGTGAGGGAGTCGATCGCCTCACGGTTGGGTGGTTGCAGGGCACAGGGTGATAAGGGTGATCAGACAGCGGAGGCATATGATGCCAGGGCTGATATCTCCACGTGTCTGGCTCGATGCGAAGTTAAAAAAATAAGCCAGGTTCAATGTGAAAATGGCAAGACGGTGGACAGTGGAAGTTCAAGCGCTAAGTTGGACTGTAGCCAAGGAGTTCAACATGGGACCAAGGTAGCACCAATGGTGCAAAACCTTTTGCAATGGGACCAGGGTGGTCCAGAGGATGTATACATTGACATTGTTGCATCAAATGGAGACATCAATGTATGTGGGGTAGGAGTAAAGGCCTCTGAAACAGGTTTGTGTTGGGGCATTAACATGGAGGATGTTAAAGCAGCACAAAGAAGTGATAAAGACCTCGGGTTCATTTTTGAATCTATAAATGGGTCAACTAGCCCCACTGAAAAGGATTTGTTTCTTTCAAGTCCATGTGATAAAGCATATTGGCTTTACAATGAGAGCTTTTTGCTGATTGGCGATTTACTGTTTCATCAACGGGGAAAACGATTCTGAAAATGATTTCGTAATACCGCATGACTTCAAAAACGAAGCTATCCGGTTGAATCATGATTTGCACTCAGCAGGTCATCAGGATGTAGCAACGACAAAGGCGCGAGTGAAAGAAATATTTGTTTGGAGGGAAATGGGGGTCGATATTACAAACTATATCGCCACCTGTGCAACTTGTAGTAAAAACAAGAAGACAAGTTAGTATGGTCACACTCCAATGCAAGTGTATCAAGCAAGTGCTCTTATGGAACGAGTGCACCTGGATTTTTTCTTGGGGCCGTTACCTAAGAAGACCCCAAGGGGCAATGAGTACGTTCTGATGATGATGGACAAATTCACTAAGTTGGTTGAGTGTGTACCATTACCATCCCAGACAGCAGAGGTTACGGCCAAAGCAGCAGTGGATAACTTCTTTTCCTGTTTTGGCTACCCTTTCCAAGTTTTTACGGACCAAGGTAGAAATTTTGAGTCAAAACTCTTCACTGCAATGTGTGAAGTGTTAAAGATCCATAAAGCTAGGAAAACGCCATACCGGCCATCAGCCAATGGTCAAGTTGAACGCTTTAACCGCACTTTGGTGGATGCTGTGAGATGCTATATCGGGGAGTCACAGAAACAGTGGGATCTGCACCTTCAACAAATAAGGAGTGTAGTAAATAGAAGCACCGGGTTCTTGCCCAACAAATTGATGCTTGGTAGAGAAGGGAACTGACCAGCATATTTAATGTTCCCAAGTAGAGTTGCTCAACCGATAACAACAGAGGAATATGTGGCTACTTTGATGAAAAATATTCAAGCAGCGTACAATGCGCCTAGGGACACATTGAAAACTTCATTGAACAGAATGAAGCGGGATTATGATGTACGAATTTTAGAAAATTCATACGAGGCAGGGGATCTGGTATATCTCCACGACTCTGCATTAAAGAAGGGGAAATGTAAGAAACTATCCCCTCCATGGAAAGGCCCTGCTGTGGTTGTTCAAAAGATATCTGCGTCCTTATACAGGGTCAAACTTCGAAAGTCGATGTTCGTGACTAACCATGACCGTTTGAAAATATGTCGAGACAGAATGGTCCCGGCATGGATAGAAAAGTGGTTATTAAACCCAACTCATGAGGATGAGGTTGGTGGAAAAGATAAAACCACTTACTGCAAATGTAGAAAACCATGGCAGGGCAGATTTATGATACAGTTTGATGGGTGCGATGAATGGTTCCATGGCTCATGCGTCAATGTCACTACTTCGGATACACTGGATATAGACAAATTCTGGTGTGATATCTGCCACAATTAACAAGTTTCACAGACGGCTGTTATCGCTTTCTTTTTTCAGACAACTATGACTTCCACCAAAGAGATCCGCCAGGCCACTAAGGACGGGCATCTATTAGCGTCCAGAGACCTGGTAAAGACGATCCTGTTGGGTGAACAGTCAGCGGAAAAACAGATCCCCTTACTTTTGGGACAAGTACAGATTGCCAAGGACCAGGGACAGAGACGATGGTTACATTTGGTTGCTGGGGATGCGGATCAGATACAGTTCCATAGCCAACAGTGGGTCGACGAGAATATCACAAAGGTCTCTCGCCGATCCCGGCCATCGAGCTCCCAGCAAGCAAGCCATTCCAAAGACATCCGGCTCCTGGAGGGGAAGAAGATCGATAGGGTTGTGGTGGATATGGGCTGTGGTCAGGCATCCAATATAGAGGAAATAACCTCACAAATTGACGCAGTCCTGAAGGAGGCAACTGGAGATACGGCTATGGAGGTGCACCATCCACAGTCAAGGACACGGAGAGAGTGGAAAGAGGGACATCTGACACCCGGAAGGAGTCAAAAGACAGGAGGCATGTTCGTCACTCTGGGGATACAAGTAATAGACGCCAGAACAGAAGTGATAGGGCCATTCAGGGTCCTTCCAACCAGGGTAGAAGACGATCATGGGAAAACAGGTCTCCAGATGGACAACCAGTCCAAAAGAAGTGATTCGGGGAACCATGGCTGCCCAGTAAGGGGGTTGACACATCGCTTTGCCCTATTCCTGGCTGCGGGGAGAAAGTATCGTGGTCGCATGCGTTCAGTGCGCACCTCTCTGGAGTCCTGGATAACAGACGCGGACCCACTACAGAGATCACCAGATCGAGAGTGAACCTGCTAATCCTGGTAACCAACGAAATAGTGACTTGTCTGGATACAGGGAAGCTGCTTAAATTAATTAGTGACCTGCAGATGGTCGCAAAAGGCTGTCTGCAGTATTCCAGGCAATTCATCAGAGCAGTAGAGGATCTCTGTAGTGTAATGGGCACTGACAAACCAGATGTTTTCGCTGTGGACCCCATGAACTCGCCAGCTCTCCTCATACACTGGCGCATTTTCTTGGTGGTGATGGGATGCCTGGACAGACGGACGCAGGCAGAGTTACGGGATAACTTTCCCGCTATCTCTGTATCACTGCAGGACAGACCAAGGGCCTTTGATAGCCATTTCCACCTGGAACGCCTCCGGAACAGGCTTGGAAGTCACCTCTCATAAAGATGGGTGGCTATCGGAATCCATCAAAAGCTGGCAAAGAATGTCGCTGATCAGGACTGGACCAAGTTACAGGGGAATGCCTAGGCCTGAAAGGAGTTGTCGCCCTTAGCGCAGTGGGTTTGGATCACCATAAGACGGATCCAGCCACTTGGGACATCCCAACATACCGTTTTGGATCACGCAGTAGAGTATCTGACGCCAGAAATGGTGCTGGTGCTACATAGCCGTGACGACAAGACGGAGATGTTGGAACACCTTTACCACCTGAAGGAAGTTGTGCCAAGGGAGCAGCCCATTCACCTGCACTGCTACAACGGTAGTGAAGCAACAAGGGACGCATGGATCCGAGCGTTCCCATACATCTGCTTTGGGTTTACGGGTTTGGTCGCAAGTTTCCGGGATCACCAGGCTGAAGCTCTACGAAGCCTGGATCCAAGGAGGCTTCTAATAGAAACGGATGCCCCTTTCTTCGGCTTTGGAAAGCAGGCTTCAATCCCGCCACAAGTAGGCTCCACAGCGCGGTTAATCAGCCATGTGCAGGACGAAGCATGGGAAAAGCTTCTGCGTATTACAGAGGAGAATGCGCGGAGGCTGTATGGGATGCCTTCATAGAGGCATGAGTATAAGGGGTTGTCACCCACACTAGGGTGATCATCCGCCGTCCAAAGGGATGCCATCCAGTTGGTGTCACCCGCAATAGGGTGATCACCTCTGAAGCGACGGGAATGGGGAAGAGTGTAGTGCGATCGGCTTTAGTCGGGTATGTCCGGAATACCAAATGACGTCACCGCGAGATGCGCGCGCTGCCGAAGAGGGCACCTCGGTTCATTCTTACACTTGGACGCGAAGCAGAAAGAACCAGAATAAATAAGGTATTTATCCTTAACACATTTGATTGCTTACTATAGACGCTACCTGGTAAGCACTTAAATGCATAAAAGACGACAGCAATACAATTCCAAATAGTTAGTTATCGTACAAAAGCACGAATTTTACATCATCATCATGTAGTCAATCATTTGTCAAATCGATATTTATGGCAAAAGTATGCTGTATAATTTCGTTTGCAAACATTTTACGTGTTTTTGAAAATAAGTAGTACCTTTAGATATGCTATTGTATATGTACTGTAAGTAAGGGTATATATAAACATTACACTGTATACAGGCCACATCCAATCGTCATGTTAGTTCATTCATCATCTTCATCATATATCGGTCAAACTGTAAACTGAGCCATGTTGGATACAAACAAGATCACAAGGTCAAAATTTAGGAAAACCTCATGAACACTGTAGAAGCCTAATATTTCATACATTCAACATAAGGGTTCATCAGATGATTGTCAAATACAATATTCAGGTTCAAAACTGGATCACAGTGGCTGCAATAGCTTGGTCACTATTTTTAGAAAGAAAACTTGAGAACACATGAGAGGCCACATTTGCATCTAATTTTCATGAAAAAAATCAAACTAATAATCTCCATCAACACCCAGTCAGATTCGAAACTGGAGTATATGGGGTTAAAAACTAGGTCAACTGTGAAAAACATTGTGAACACAATAGAGGTTATATGTTTCATCTAATCGTCAGGGAACAACATTAGAACATTCATCTCATTAAAGTCGCAGTCCGGTTCGAAGCTGTGTCGTGTGGGGTTAGAAACTTATTAATTATTAGAGTCTACTATTTTCATCCAAGTTTTATGAAAGATCATAAGAACATTTATTTCCATCAAATCCTATATAGATTCAAAACCGGGTCATATGGGGTAAAACAAACTAGGTCACTTGGTAAAAGTTTTGCCAAAACATGTGAACTGGTATGCCAAGGTGGGTCAGGCGTTCTTTTACAATTTTATTTTGATGGGGATATCAATTCAACGAATTAACATATTATTGGCTTGATGTGGCTGCATCTTGTATTAAGAAGTTTATTAATGTAACATAACAACACATGAAAATTATTGCTTATAAAACTAATAGTTCATATTGTTAAAATCATGAAATATCTATATACATTAAAATAACTCGAAATTCGATTTAAGATAGTCATATTACATGTTTGAGTTAATTTAGAAAAAGCTTCTTATACGCAATAGAATGCTTTCATTGGCATATATGTCTTAACACATTATGATCTCAATATACACTGTGGAGAAAATGTTTTGAGCAATTATACTGCTTTAAAATCATGAAATATCTATATACATTAGAATAACTCGAAATTCGATTTGAGTTAGTCAAATTACATGTGTGAGTTAACTTAGAAATAGCTTCTAATATGCATTAGAACTCTCATTGGCATATATGTCTTAACACATTATGATCCCAATATACACTGTGGAGAAAATTCATTATCAAAATGTTTCTTTTAATATTTAGTTGCATTTTTTGTGCCTAAAATGTAATTATCTAAAATAAATGTAGATTTTTCAGAGGATATGAACAAAGTCTAGTATTTTAAGCTCACATGAGAACGAAGTGCTTATGATGAGTTTTTGTGATCACCTTTTTTCCGTCGTTCGACGTCCGACGTCAACAATTTGCTTGTTAAAATACTCAAGAGGACACTTTTATATCCAATATTCATGAAACTTATTCGATTTGTTTATCTTTCTGATTTCTAGGCAAAGTTCGAACATTGATCATGTCAGGTCAAAAACTATGTCACAAGGTCATATTGAATGAAGATCGTGTTAACACTTTGGAGATTGCATTTGCTTCAGCAGCTTGAAACTTTGTTAGAATATTTGTCTTGATGATATCTAAGCCAAGTACATATATGGATCATGCCGGGTTCTAAAAAAGGTCACCAGGCCAAATTTAAGGAAACCATTGATAACAATATGGAAGCAGCATTTTTAAATTGAGCAGGTTGTAACTTTGTTAGGAAAAATGTCTTGATGATGTCTAGGCAAGGTTCGAATGTACGTCATGTATGGTCAAAAATTGGTCATTATACCAAATTTGTGAAAAATCTGGTTAATAATCTGGAGACCGTACTTTTCTTTTATTCAACAACTTAAACACTTTGTCAGAATGTTGATCGTGATGCTTTCTAGGATGAATTTAAATATGGATTCTGTCTGGTTAAAAACTAGGTCACTAGGACTAATTGAAGGAACATTTTGAGCATGTAAAACTTTTTTCAGAATAAATATCTTGATGATTGCTAGGCCAAGTTCGAATGTATGTCCAATCAAAAAGGTAGGTCACTAAGCCAAAATCTTGTTAACGCTTGAAGAGAACTGCTTTAGCATGTTGAAACATTTTTCAAAATGATTATCTTGGTCAGAATGTTTGTCTTGATGATATGTAGGCCAATTTTGGAACTTGAACAAGTTGTGTCATAAACTAGGTCATCGAGCTAAAATTGAAGGAACATTTTGTTAACACTCATATCAACATTTTGTCTTGAACATGTTGATATTCTGTCAGGATTATTTTCTTGGTGACATCAAGACCAAAGCTAAATACGGGTCATGTCGGCCCAAAAACTAGACCAAATTGAAGGGAAACGATTTCAACACGCTAGTGCTGCTCACCTGAATGCCAAATGAGTTATTGTCAATGATAATGTGGTTGTCTTAACTCAGGTGAGCGATCCAGGGCCACTATGATCGTCTTGTTTTATACAAGGGCTGTTTGCTCCCCCTCCTAGATCTCCACTGGGGTTCTGCCCTAGTTCGGGGACCTAAAACCTTTAATCCATCAAATTTCTGTAAGGTCGAAAACTGGTTCATATGGGGTAAAGAAAATAGGTCACTTGGTCAAAAATTTATGAACTGGTACACCAAGGTTGACCAAGGGTGTTGTTACAATTTTTATTTAGCGGGGGATCTCAATTCAACTAAATGACTTGTTCTAACACAACACAAACATGTATTATATACCTGCACTCGGGGTGTAATTTGACATCTGTCTCGACCTTCAATCTCGCGAGATATCAAATTAGAGTACATAAAATATTTGGAGCCCGAGAAATACCCCAATCTTAAATTGTGTACAGAGCCCCCACCCCCCACCCCCTCCCCCAATGGAACATATTAAATATATACATATAAGCCGTTCCACGAGAAAACCAACTTTGTGGACGCTACGTAAAGTATCGACCCGGATCAGCCTAATCATGCCGCGCAGGCCCACCAGGACATACTTTTCAGCTATTGTGGATTTTCTGTTTCAGGAATCATTACTCTATACCTCTATCCCCCGTGGAACGGCTCATTTAAAACAAAAGAAACACAAATACGAACATTAATACGGAGAGAAACAGAAACGGAAATATGAGGGTTTTTTCAGTAATGTATCTGTATGTGTCTATCAATTAACAGTGCTAGTGAAATATATATAAAAGGTTAAACGTAAATTGCTTTCAGATTGAATCCGATAAAAGTGAAGCCGATAAAATATTGTGTATATCTAAAGTGTATCAGATGTAATTATTCCTTTACCACTTACAACAAATATACAGCAGACGAAATTTAAAATATTGAAAATCTTTATACATAAAAGCAAGTGTAATAACTTATAAGTAAGTAAAAGATAACAGTGTGACATTAGGAGCATTAACCATTATGAGCGATCTGTCCTTTGTCAGAATGATTGCAAAGGTCGTTTGCTCCTGATGCGTTTTGCAAAGGTTTAATTATTTAAAAGGGTTAAATATATTGTTTTGATATAAAACAATGTATATAATTTATCAGATGAATGGCTGAAAGCACTTGCAAAGATATAAAATCATTGCATGAAACTAGAAAACATTGTCCATATAATTGTGTTATGTTACCACAATGAAATTAGATATCAGCATTGTCCATAGAATTGTCTATGTTACCACACTGAAACAAGACGCCAACATTGCTCATATAATTGGTTATGTTTCCACACTGTAATTATATACCAACATTGTCCATATAATTGGTTATGGTACCACACTGTAATTAAATACCAACATTGTGCATATAATTGGTTATGTTACCACACTGTAATTAAATACCAACATTGTCCATATAATTGTGTTATGTTACCACACTGAAATTAGATACCAGCATTGTCCATAGAATTGTCTATGTTACCACACTGAAACAAGACGCCAACATTGCCCATATAATTGGTTATGTTACCACACTGTAATTATATACCAACATTGTCCATATAATTGGTTATGTTACCACACTGTAATTATATACCTAAATTGTCCATAGGTTTGGTTATGTTACCACACTGAAACTAGATACCAACATTGTCCATACAATTTGTTAAGATACCACATTGAAACTAGATACCAACATTATCCATATAATTGTCTATGTTAATGTACTGTAAGTAGATACCAACATTGTCCATATAATTGGTTATGTTACTACACTAAAACTAGATACCAACATTGTCCATACAATTGATAATGTTACCACACTGTAATAAGCTGCCAACATTGTCCATATAATTGGTTATGTTACCACACTGAAACTAGATATCAACATTGTCCATACAATTGATAATGTTACCACACTGTAATAAGCTGCCTACATTGTCCATATAATTGGTTATGTTACCACACTGAAACTAGATACCAACATTGTTCATACAATTGATAATGTTACCACACTGTAATAAGCTGCCGACATTGTTCATATAATTGGTTATGTTACCACACTGAAACTAGATACCAACATTGTCCATCAATTGTCTATGTTACCGCACTGAAACTAAATACCAACATGGACCATATAATTGGTAATATTACCACACTGTAATAAGATGCCAACATTGTCTATATAATTGGTTATGTTACCAAACTGAAACTAGATACCAATATTGTCCATACACTTGTCTATGTTACCGCACTGAAACTTAATACCAACATGGATCATATAATTGTCTGTGTTAGCACACAGAAACTAGATACCAACATTGTCCATATAACTGTTTATGTAACCACACTAAAACAAGATACCAACATTGTCCATATCGTTGGTTATCATATTCCTTCAGGTCCTATTGATTGGTTGAAAAACACATGGCCGCCAGGGGACGGCACTGATTTGTCATTTATGGATGTTGTCACCTTCTCCGAATATATTGGCTAGGTTTTGTAAAAAAAAAATCTTAAGTCGACATATTATCATATTCCTTCAAGTCCCTTGATTGGAATAAACACATGGCCGCCAGGGGATCGGACTGTTTTGCCATTTCTAGAAATATACCTAAGGTAATCCTCTACCAGATTCCTTCAAGGCATTTTGTTTGGTCCGGAACCTAAGGAGCCAGAAATATGTGTTGTTTGTAGCCTTTATGCATATGGTTAAAACGTCCATAGTCTTCTCCTAAGAACATATTAGTCGATTTTCAAATTATACCACAGAACCGTAAATAGGGTGGCCCTCTTACTAATATTAACCATTGATGTAGTTGAGCGATACGGGTTAGCATGTTTGAACACGTTAGTCAAGTACCAAGTCTCTAGTCAATACTTAGGCAAGTGATGCATTGTCCTCTTTTTTACGGAACTTGTGTTTGTTTAAAGGAAATAAGCCGCACTCTGGGTATACCAATTGTAAGGCTTTTAAGACCAGTGTAGATCTAGAACAGTCTTGTCTGGTTCTACACAGATCGCTGATTAACTATAGATTATTCAAAGAGGCTTCTGTCAAAGGGCTTAAACCGATCCACGTTACCTTTTTGCTTTAGCTCACCTGAGCAAGAGGTTCAGAGTCAGTTAATGTGACCTGTCTTTGTCCGTTGTCCGTTGTCCGTCGTACGTCAAAATGTTGCTTCAGACCAGATCTCCTCGTAAACCGCTTTGCCAATTTTAATAACAACTTTACAGGGATATTCCTAGGGTGTTCCGCTTACAAAGTTGTTCAAAAAATAGAATTCCATGGGGGAATTTCTTGGCCAAAATTAAATGCCCGATTTGAAAATTAGTTTACAAAAATGTTCTCTTCCAAGATTGGTCAAACTATTCCGATCCATTGAAAAACAACCACCAGGGGGAGGAGTTAGTTTTCCTTTTATGTGTATCTTCGTGTCCAAAAGTACTTGCCTGACTTGGGTGACGACTCTCTTTCAAGATTGTTCAAATTATTCCGATCTGTTATAAAAAACATGGCCGCCAGGGGGCGGACCTTGTTTTCCTTATATGTGTTTAGTGAAAACCTCTTGTCCAAAAGTACTGGCACGATTTGAAAATAATTTGGCACAAATGTATTTTGGGTGTCCCCCTTCCAGGATTGTTCAAAGTATTCTGAACCATTGAAAAACATGGCCTCTAGTTAACCAGATATTATATTACTAATGAAGTTAAATTCGCAAACCTTAACTAGATAACCTGTCAATATTGTACAATACTGTACAAAACATTAACTGGTTATCTTACGGCAGTAATATGCCACCATATGTTTCTCCTCTCTCGAAAGCGTTCTGGAAAAGAAATAGTTACCCGAGTCAATAAAGCACGTGTATTTGTTTCTCCAATACTTTATCCTATCGATGTATTAACCCTTTTCCCTGATGCAGACGGAATAAAACTCCTCTGCAATGTGTACATTTGGAAAACTTTGCGGAATAAAAATGCAAAATTCTCTTTTTACCACAATGTTTTACTCTGTATAGAAATTAAACTCTCAAGTTTCCAGATGTAAAAGGTATGCATTGGACTTTTTCAACGCAGACAACTATGTAACTATAGTGTACAGGGTAAACGGTTTACTAAGTCGCTATTGCATCAGTTGTTTAATTCAGGAATGTTTGATTACGCTTCATTTCAATTGAAAAGATATTACTTATTTGAGAATGTTTGATAAGCTGCCATATCTATAATAAATATATCTGTAATTCTGTATTTTGTTATAGGCGTGGAAGAATTCGACAGGAATATGGATATGCATAGACTCATCCAACTCCATGTTGTCTACAAGTTATGTCAACACTTTATTTTAGCGTATATCATATATATAATATATCTATAGGTGCTACCTATTTACGAAAAAATGCAAGATAATTATAAACAAAAATTACAGAGCATACTTTTGCCATAAAAAGGGATTTATAAGTAATTGACTAGACAATAATAATGTTAATGTTATGTTTATTGCATTATCAAAATGTTTGATAAATAATTATACTTTGAATGAGTTAGTCAATAGCTCATGTATAGGCATTTGGGGTCTTTCATGTTAATTCCCACATAACACTGCACTTTAATGATCTTAAATATCGATTTAACATTTTTTTGTTAAAAAGACGACAATAATTTCCAATTCGTGTTTTTCGTCTCATTTTATACATACCCAAAATATCGATTTAATAAAATGATTAAAAAGACGACAATAATTTTCAATCCGTGTTTTTCGTCTCATTTTATACATACCCAAAATGGCGGGCCCCTTGGATTTGGACAGTTTCATTTCAGAAAGCTTCATGGGTTATTGAACAAATCTCATATTTTTCATAACCTGTCACAGCGAAAATTGCTGATTGTAGCCTTAATTTTGGTAATACTTATAGGTTATTTAACAGTGTTCTGTACAATACGGATATATATTTGGACGAGTACGAGTCCAAATATATTCCGTATTGTACACAACACTGTTAAATGATCTTTTTATTCTATACCTCGACTTTTTCCCCAAAATATATTTTGTATTGTGCAGAATAATGTTAAATGACCTTTTTATTTTATACCTTCAAATAATTTCGTAAGAATATTTCGTATTTGGTTTCTGTTCAATTACAAAGTCATCTATTTCAGAATCGGATAACATTTTAGTTTCAGTGTTACTCCTTGTTTGCAAACGACAATAATGATCCGGTGACAACAGGAGCTTTATCGTAACGCTTTATCTAGAGCGCCTGTCGATTCAGACTTTCATTCGGAACCTTTTCACGTGTTTCGGTCTTTATCATAGGTTTAACATGGGACCTGTGAATCGTACAATACGAAAAAATACGGGTTATTTTGTACGCGCGTGCGTCCCGATACGGAAATATATTGTACGGTCACATGATTCGAATGAGCGTCTACGATTGGACGTATAAATTAGGTATAGAATAATTATAGGTTATTTAACAGTGTTCTGTACAATACGGATATATATTTGGACGAGTACACAGCTTGGAAAATCATATTGGACGAGCCGCTAGGCGAGTCCAATATGATTTTCCAAGCTGTGTACGAGTCCAAATATATTCCGTATTGTACAGAACACTGTTAAATGATCTTTTTATTCTATACCTCGACTTTTTCCCCAAAATATATTTTGTATTGTGCAGAATAATGTTAAATGACCTTTTTATTTTATACCTTCAAATAATTTCGTAAGAATATTTCGTATTTGGTTTCTGTTCAATTACAAAGTCATCTATTTCAGAATCGGATAACATTTTAGTTTCAGTGTTACTCCTTGTTTGCAAACGACAATAATGATCCGGTGACAACAGGAGCTTTATCGTAACGCTTTATCTAGAGCGCCTGTCGATTCAGACTTTCATTCGGAACCTTTTCACGTGTTTCGGTCTTTATCATAGGTTTAACATGGGACCTGTGAATCGTACAATACGAAAAAATACGGGTTATTTTGTACGCGCGTGCGTCCCGATACGGAAATATATTGTACGGTCACATGATTCGAATGAGCGTCTACGATTGGACGTATAAATTAGGTATAGAATAATTATAGGTTATTTAATAGTGTTCTGTACAATACGGATATATATTTGGACGAGTACACAGCTTGGAAAATCATATTGGACGAGCCGCTAGGCGAGTCCAATATGATTTTCCAAGCTGTGTACGAGTCCAAATATATTCCGTATTGTACAGAACACTGTTAAATGATCTTTTTATTCTATACCTCGACTTTTTCCCCAAACTATATTTTGTATTGTGCAGAATAATGTTAAATGACCTTTTTATTTTATACCTTCTGTCGGCACGGCCTGCGCTAACCACCTTTTGAATATTCCTACATCACTTTTAGTTTTTTTCAGTGTTTTTTGGTTTCTGTTCAATTACAAAGTCATCTATTTCAGAATCGGATAACATTTTAGTTTCAGTGTTACTCCTTGTTTGCAAACGACAATAATGATCCGGTGACAACAGGAGCTTTATCGTTACGCTTTATCTAGAGCGCCTGTCGATTCAGACTTTCATTCGGAACCTTTTCACGTGTTTCGGTCTTTATCATAGGTTTAACATGGGACCTGTGAATCGTACAATACGAAAAAAATACGGGTTATTTTGTACGCGCGTGCGTCCCGATACGGAAATATATTGTACGGTCACATGATTCGAATGAGCGTCTACGATTGGACGTATAAATAAGGTATAGAATAAAGGTATATATTGCACAAAAATGTGTAGGTTGTTTACCACTGAACAAGATTGATCATATTGATTGACTTGTCAAAGTTGTTTATATGCCTAACTAGCAGATATTTTTACCTAGTTCACATACGACACTTTCGGGTCAGCCAAAGGGAATTTCTCAAAATTATCAATTTATTAGTAAATCTATTTGGTTAACCTTTTAAGAATAATTTAATGCTTATGGTGATGAATGAATGTTAAACATTTGTTGTTAATATATTATTTTTTTTGTCAAATATTACGTATTAGTTGGTTGAAATGCGACAGTTTTCGTGCATAAAAATGTGTACAAGTAAAGTTCACTGTTCGGAACTTTATGCAAGAGGTAATTGGAAGTGATATATTTTACTTCTTTCTTTTTCATATTATTTTGATAAACATTTGAAATAAATATCTCGTTATTAAAAAAACAGCTGGAAATGGCAAGTTCGACATGAAACTGTCAAATGTACAGCTTGCAATTGCAGACACAAAAGAAACATTTAAACACATTTATATAATTGTTGAATTATATCATGGTGGGGAGTAAGTATTTGTTAAACATTTTGTGTAGTTTTGTTTCACTCAACTTTCCTTTTAAAGAGACAAGATTCGTTAATTTGGTTACTGACTCGGAACTGTCGAGTTCACTGTACCAGGAACTTAACTTGGCAAAACATATAATTAACTAGTAACATTTTCAGGCAACATACCCCCCCCCCCCCCCCCCACCACCACCAACATATACCTATAAGCAGACAGCAGATGTTAGTCACACAATATGGTTAATTTTTAGCTCACCTGAGCACAAAGTGCTCAAGGTGGGTTATTGTGATCGCCCTTTGTCCGGCGTGCGTCGTGCGTCTTGTGTCTTCCGTCGTCCGTCAACATCTTCTCCTCAATAACAAGACGGTCAATTGGGGTTGGGGTGAAACTTCACAGAAATCATCCTCTCAATAACCTCAGAAGAATTCCTTCAATTTTTTCCGGATCCATGCAGAATTCGGGTTGCCATGGCAACCAAACGAAAACAACTTTAACATTCTTCTTCTCTCCCAATCTGGTAAGCCGATTTGCAAATATTTTTATAGAAAATTTCCTCGGGTGACCTTCTATCAGATTCCTTCAAGCCATGTTGATTGGTCGAAAACTATGGCCATCAGGGGGCGGGTCTATGTTGTCTTATGTGGCTATAGTGAAAACTTAAAAATCTTCTCCACCGAAAGTGTCAAGCCCATTTTCAAATAATTTTATAGAAATGCTCCTTGGGTGACCCTGTATCAGATTCCTTCAAGCAGTACTGATTGGTTGAAAAACATGGCCGCCAGGGTGGCAGGGCTGTTTTGCCTTATTTGGCTATAGTGAAAATTTAAAAAAATCTTATCCAACGAAAGAATCTGGCCGTCTTTCAAATAATTGTGTAGAAATGTTCATTGGGTGACTCTCTATCAGATTCTACCAAGCCATGCTGGTTGGTCTTTAAATATGGTTGCCAGGGAGACGGGTTTGTTAGCCTTATATTGGCTTTATCGAAAACTTTAAAAATCTTCTCCTCCCAAACTTTTTGTCCGATTTTTCAAATACTTTTATACAATGTTCCTTGGGTGACATTCTACGAGATTCCTTCAATCCATGGTGATTGGTCAAAAAACGTGGCCACCAGGGGGCGGGGCTGTTTGGAGATTTAAGTTTTGCCTTATGGCTGTTGAGCGATATTGGCCCTCTTGGGCCTCTTGTATTAGCTTACCTGACCACAAAATGAGTTATTGTGATTGACTCTGTGGTTGGAATGACAAATCACATTGCATAAGTTAGGTAAGCGATCCAGGGCCATCCTGGCCCTCGTGTTGTTATATCTGCTTCATATGGATTTAAAACATGTTCTGCATTATAAACGTACTTTAGTATTCAAGGTATTATTTCCTGTCTGAACAGTTGTTGTTGTTGTTGTTGATGATGTTGTAGACCGCCATCTAGTGGACAGCTTCGCAAAGTTTATAATGAACGCAGATCAACAGAGCATCCGAATTACTGTCACTGTACGTCTTTTCTAATTACCGAGGGGTCACATACTGTCCTGAAATCAGGGAAGAACATTACCAATTGTATGGACAATGCTGGTATCTAGTTTCAGTGTGGTGACATAACAAATTATATGGACAATGTTGACATCTAATTACAGTGTGGTAACATAGACAATTCTATGGACAATGTTGGTATTTAATTACAGTGTGATAACATAACCAATTTTATAGACAATGATGGTATCTAATTTAAGTGCGGTGACATAACCAATTATATGCACAATACTGGTATCTAGATTCATTGCGGCAACATGATCAATTATATGGATAATATTTGTATCTAGTTACAGTGTGGTAACATAACCAATTATATGGACAATGTTGCTATTTAGTTTCCATGTGGTAGCATAGACAATTGTATGAACAATGTTGGCATCTAGTTTCAGTGTGGTAAAATAACCAATTATATGGACAATGTACGTATCTAGTTTAAGTGCGGTAAATAACCAATTATATGGACAATGTTGGTATCTAGTTTCAGTGTAGTAACGTAACCCATTATATGGACAATATTGGCATCAAAATAAAGTGGGGAAACATAATAAGTTATATGTACAATATTGGTATCTTGTTTCAGTGTGGTTACATAACCAATTATATGGACAATGTTGGTATCTAGTTTCAGTGTGGTAATATAACCAATTTAATGGTCAATGTTGGTATTTAGTTTCCATGTGGTAACATAGACAATTGTATGGACAATATTGGCATTTAATGCCAGTGTGATAACATACCCAATTATATGGACAGTGTTGGCATCTAATTACAGTGTGGTAACATAGAAAATTGTATGGACAATGCTTGTATTTAATTACAGTGGGGTAACATAACCAATTGTATGGACAATGTTGGTATTTAATTATAGTGTGGTTACATAACCAATTATATGGACAATGGCGGTATTTAATTACAGTGTGGTAACATATCCAATTATATGGACAATGATGGTATCTAGTTTCATTGCGGTAACATAACCAATTATATGGACAATGTTGGTATCTAGTTTCAGTGTGGTAATATAACCAATTATATGGACAATGTTGGTATCTAGTTTTAGTGTCTTTATATAAACAATTGTATGTACAATGTTCGTATTTAATTACAGTGAGGTAACATAACCAATTGTATGGACAATGTTCGTATCTAGTTTCAGTTTCAGTGTGGTAACATAATCAATTACACTGTAATTTGATGCCAGATTGGAATCTGAAGACAAAATAAGATGTTCAAAGCTTGCCAAGTGGTATATATGTGAATTAAATCAATTGATCGAGTATATAAAGGATGAGGCGCCCAATAAATACCCGACTCTGACAGTTTATACAGGGCCGCAATGGATCACAAATACGTACATTAATACGTAGAGAAACAAAAAAGATAATTTCTTCAGAAATGTGTTTTGATTCGTCTATCAATTAGCAGTGCCAGTAAAAACACTATATAAAGTAAATAATGTTTATTGGAGGAAATGAAATGATAAACGTTAAATGCATTTTAATTGAATTTGTAATTATCCTTTATTACATTTACAACAAATCTACAGCAATTTGAAAAATATTTGTACATGAAAGCAATTCTAATTAAGATATCATTGATATACACGTTACATTATTACGTCAGAAACTACTTAGATATTTACAAACACAGCTAACGCTATAAATAGACCAGATACGTGGTGTGTTCCCAGAACGTCGACTCGATGTAATCCCTAGATGGTCGGTAGAGCGGATCGGGGGGACCATTAGAGGGTAATTATGTGACAGGTATTGGTTTATAAATATAAATAAGACTGATGCAGATTTTAAATTTTATCTATGCATAAACAAGAAATATATACATGCGAAATTTAAAACATTTGAGAAACCTGATTTTTTTTAAATTTAATAATGCAGAATTTCCTAAGAATGCGAAATTTGAAACATTTGAGAAAAGTGTAATATTAGAAAACAGCATATACATTATAATCACACGAACACACTGAGATGCAGAATCCGCAAAAGATGTAGCAAACACTGTACTACGAACAGTATAGGCACAGTTTTTTCCTAGGACTATCAGAGACTGGAACACCTTATTCATCCGCACCTTGCACATATCACGTCTGTAGACTGATTCAAGTCCCGTATGTAGTCATACACAGCCTAAACCAACACAGATGTTTTTTATTTCATATTTATTTGTAGAACTAAATATGCCTAATTGGTGGGTTTTTTACCATTTTGATGGCGTCACTTGCCACTAAGCTCTATGCAGTAACACAGTAGAGGTATAAGTTAGCTGGTCTCTAAATCTAAATCAATATCGACGGATACTGCATCCTATTTCCAAAAGAAAAATAGAAAGAAAAATATCAAAGTATACAATAAAGGCACATATTGGCCTTCTTGTTTAAATTACAGAGGACAACTGCAGATAATTTAAAATTACACACATTTAATAAAATATTTGACAATGTAAATTCAAAACAATACATTTCTTCTTAGTTGTTGGCGGAATCTGGCCACAGCTTCCCAAAAGCTTATAACATGTAAACAACAGATGAGCCCTGGTGACAGAGACCCACACTGCTTATTTAAAGTCCAATTACTTCACACAATAATTCAGATTGACAACAACTACTGGTGGAGGTATTCCCCGCCATCCATCTTTTAGTAAAGCTGTGACTATAAAAGGAAAACCATTGTACTAATCTGAAACGAAACTAATTCATAACTTTAATGACATAATAATTAAGAGGGTGGGAGTGGAGGGATTTTTTACCAATAGATGAAAGAATTTCCATCAAATTCAAAGAGAATTGATTTTCGCCTGTCTCGCCCTTCAGTCAAATAAATGAAAAGGAAAATTGCCTACACGTGTTTAATTAACCACAAGGAATAATATTATAAATGAACGACAATGAATAGCACTGAAGGGAACAAGATAGGTTCTCGGTTCTGCACAGTCCCTGTAAACGGTTTTGACCCTTAATGTTCAAAACTTATTACAGAGGACAACTGCAGATAATTTAAAATTACACACATTTAATAAAATATTTGACAATGTAAATTCAAAACAATACATTTCTTCTTAGTTGTTGGCGGAATCTGGCCACAGCTTCCCAAAAGCTTATAACATGTAAACAACAGATGAGCCCTGGTGACAGAGACCCACACTGCTTATTTAAAGTCCAATTACTTCACACAATAATTCAGATTGACAACAACTACTGGTGGAGGTATTCCCCGCCACATGGCGAAGCCATACCGCCACCAGCAAAACACAACATTGTTTTATGAAAGATGGCCAGATTTCCCACTGTCTGGAAATACCTTATTATCAGAAAAAAGGAACTGATCTAACCCTTTTTTTAACGTCTTTAAAAACATTTCATGACCTGTTGCCGACAAATGCACCCCATCACAAAAAAGGAGGTGGTCATTCTCAACTATGTCAGGGTAACGTAAATACTTGCCTCCCTTATTAAGAATAAAGGATGCTATACCATTGTTTACCCTTTTTCTAGACCTTTCCAAAGCTTTATGATTTTGTTCTCCCCTCCAATGAAGTCTTGGAAGAATTTGCGACCACACCATAGTTGCCTGTGGGAGAATAACTGAAAGTTTCAAGAAATCTTGTTTAATTAAATGTAAGAGTGCAGCAGTTGTTTTTTGACCAATATCATTTCCACCACAGTGAATGACTAGCAAATCTGGCGATTCTTGCACTGTTAATAGATGCCTGATTAAAGGAATACACTTATTCCATACCAGTCCACTTCTACCCTGCCAAAATATTTCCACTAGTCCTGCCATGCCAAGCTGCGAACCGTTTTCACCACAGCTCCTTGCATAACAAAAGGCTCGTTTTATAATTGATGACCCAATAATCCATATCAGCTTATGGGCATCTGAAAAAGACTTAATACCTCGGTCAGTCATGAGATCACTGAACTCCGAGGCTGAAAGGTTGTGAAATCAAATTCACTGACTCAATGTAAGGACGTCAGACGGAATTCTGATGTATGATTTAAATGCACAAGATTTCCATCTGCCGTAGGATTGAATCTTTTCATCGGATAACCCATTTCTTGAAGCAGTTGTAGCTGCTCCAATCCGAAAGGAATGACATTTGTAGTTAGCGTTTTGCAACCCCAACATATTAAGTGATTTCTTTAATACAGCTGCAAACTGATAACGTGTAACTGGTAGGCTATTTAAATGACAAAAAAGATAAATGCAATTCAATGATTTTCTCATTTTTAAATAAAGTAACATATGTCTTACAGGGCAAGTCACTTTTCCTGTGTTTGGTATAATTAAAACGACTCCATGACCTTGCTGATCAGTTTTTGAAGACCTTAGAAACACTTTTATGGCTGAATTTCCATTTTCTAAATGTAGATCATTGACTCGAAGAGCATGGCCTTCATTATTTAAACTTGAAATAACAAGTTCTCCAACTCGAAAGAACCCAAAAAATGCCAAAGAGAAAACTGCACTAAAAAGCTCTGCTTCATAGCTAGTGTAGCAAACTGTTGGTAAGGTTCGCAAAATTCGCTCAAGCAATTCATGAGTTATTGGTAGCCTTGTATCAACTCTTCTATGCATTTTTTTAAACCCCTTTAACATTTTAGAAATGATGAAATTACCTGTTGGGTCTGATAAATCCTTTACTTTACAAGCAAATGCAATACCCGATATGTAACACCTAGCAGTACTTGGAGACATACCCTTTAATGACATAAATGCAATGAAATCGATGACAACCCCCAGAGGCGGTGGCCAAATATCTGCATGATCATTAATTAACCTGAATTCAGAGAAAAGCTTAAGAGCCGATTCATATGAAGCTTTAGTATTCACCGCAATACTATTACTAATTAAGAGATCGACTTGAGATTGAATAGCCAGTGGTGAAACATATCCGGAATTGGCTCCCCTGCTGTACTGGCTTCTGGAGCTACCTCTCTGAAACGCTGCCACTGACGACGAGAAAGAGAGTCAGCTTTAACATTGGAAATACCCTCAACATGCACTGCCTTATACTGAATACTGAAGCGCATGCATATCAGTATTAACGGACGTAAAAGCTGCATAACAAGCTTGGACTTTGAAGATTTCTTGTTAAGGATGCTTACCAGGGACTGATTATCAACATACAAAAATATTTTCTTTTTCTGTAAACATTCAGACCAAACACAAAAGGCTAAGAGGATAGGCACCAATTCTAAGAAAGTTATGTCATCAAACATATTAGACCCTCTCCAGTTCACTGGCCAAGGGTAAAATACCCAGCTACTACCAAATACAGCAGCACAACCTAAATTTGGTGAACCAGCACTATCTGTGTATAGCTCAAGAGTTTCATTATCTGACCAATCCAACTCAGGAAAGCTGCAGTAACCATTAAAGTTTTTCAAAAAAGAAAGCCATAAACAAATATCTTCCTTCATAGGCAAAGTTACTCTAACATGGTGAAACGGCTTAAATAAGCCACACATCGCATCATAGAAACGCCTGTTAAAAGCCCGAGCTACAGGAATGGCCCGAGTACAAAAATTGAGAAGTCCAACAAGGGACTGCAATTCTTTAAGAGTAACCTTTTTCTTTTGAAGAAGAGAAACGAGACTGGACTTCAATTTGTGAAGTTTATCCTCAGGCACTTGAATTTGAAAAAGTATTGAATTCAATTCTAGACCAAGAAAGACAAGTATTAAAGTTGGTCCTACAGTTTTACCTTCTGCTAAAGGGACCCCTATTGATGCACACATCTTTTCAAAGTTTGACATAGTCTGAACACATAAGGTGGACCGAGATTTACCTAAAAATATGAAATCATCCAGATAGTGATGCAAATAGCTAGCTGGATGTAGGTACTTAAAAAGCCATTCCAAAAATGTTGCAAATTTCTCCCAAAGAGCACAAGAGATAGCGCAGCCCATAGGCAGCATTTTGTCTACAAAGTAATAACCTTGCAAACGAAAACCGAGCAAGCAGAAATCATCAATATGTACTGGCAAAAGCCGAAATGCACTTTTAATATCCATTTTACCCATTAAACATTTATTTCCAAGATAAACAATGGAATTAATTACCTCATCCATTGAAGTATAATTGACAGAACATAACTCTTGATCAATATAGTCATTTACACTAGATCCTGTTGGGTATGATAAATGGTGAATTAATCTCCAAGTTCCATCTTTTTTAGGAACAAGCCCTATTGGGGAACACTTAAGATTACCAAAAGGACAAGTCTTGAATGGACCTGCAATTCTACCCAAAGACACCTCCTTCATTACTTTTTCAAGAGCAATATCTGGGTTCTGTTTCACTGACAAAAGATTTTCACATTCAGTACTCATTCTAGGACCCTCAAAATGTAAAAGAAAACCCTTTGTAAACCCTTCAGCCAAGATCAATGCATCCTCAGAAACAGGATATTCTTTCAAATATTTTAACAAAGGGCCAACCCTAATTGGGGTTGGAGCAATAGAAAGCAAATCAGTGTTGCAGCATGAAAGGCCTTTGCGCTGTTGAGGGTCTTGGTCGAGATGGAACAATTCCCCCAGGGGCTGCAAACCTAAAATTAGACCTCATGTTATTATTATTACCAGTACTTGTACATACTTTAAAAGAATGACTCCCACCACATTTAATGCACTTGTGTGTAAATGTGCAAACCGATCTTTGACAGATACCCTTGTAATTGAAATCATAGCACTTAAACTTAACTTGTTCATTAGCCACTTGTGGCTTAGGTCGACACATAAACAGCATCCACAATTCCTGATCGACCACTGCCCATGACATTTCTAAGGACTGAGCCATTTTTAGCCTGAACTGCTCATCATAAGATATCCAGCCATTTACAGTATATTGCTTGGCCCCAAATCTCACAGTATGGAGGTATTTGAGCATGTCGGCATACTGATCACTGTGCACTTGGCAGTAAACGTCCATATACACTATGAAAGCATCCGTCCATGCCTCTATACTAGATATACGTCTTATGGTTTTTGGCATAAGATTGATGCTTCCATTTGAGTCTAACGTGAGCACTTGTCCTATGCTATTTTCAGGCGTTAACAGAATTGATAAGTTTACATACTCCCTGTTACAAATTTTTTGTTTCAATCCTAGGGAAACTTGGCTAGAAATTCCATTACTAACTAGCCCCACCTGGACCTCACCTGAATCTTTTGGTTCTGGATCAATCCTAGGTGGCAGCAAGGGCAACAACTTTTCAGCTACCTTCTCAACCACCATGTTCAGCTGCGAATCGGACAGAGCGGTAGGCGCATCCGTCACCAGCGTTGGTGGAACCTCTGGTGCCTGGTCATCCACGACTGCAGCCTCATGACGCCTACTAGTTTTTCGTCTTGCCTTAGGCATAATCAGCGAAACAAAACAATATTTCTGAAAAAGTGTTTAGGCACTTTAGCAAATGTTTTTCAGAAGAAATAGATATATAACTTGGGTCAATACTTGAACTTTAGGCTTTAGCTAAAATAAATAAATGTTAACAGACAATCCAGTGCCAAGCTAATTTCTCTAGGGCAGCCATCAATATACCCAATGGGTTATGAAATTAATTTAATAAAGCGGATAACAATAAGAATATATTTCGCCAATTTCGATGTCGGTCAATTACAAACAATCTGGTGCCGAGTCAATAACTCTTGGGCAGCCAGCAATATATCTTTTTTATAAAAATTGAAGCAAAAACAATAATAAACAAATATTGCGCCAATATCGCTGTCAATGAAGTACAAACAACCCGGTGCCGAGTCAATTACTCTTGGGCAGCCATCAATATAACATGAAAATCATGAAGAGAACAACAATAAACAAATATTTCCCCAATGTTGCTGTGATGCGAACATGTCATACCAATTCAGACTTATATATTCCAAAACTCCTTTTTCCAATATAAAAATTCAATGCAATGCACTTATCGGTGAGCGTCAATCTATCAGGCTGTCAACAATCTAAGTAACCATTCAAAACAAAATATTCAAATGTGTAAAGATCTAAGCAACAAATAAAAAGTGTACAGGGCTACTTTTCCAGTGTTATGCTAAATACGTCTTTGTTTAACCATAAAAATGACCTAGCAATCTGGCACTGAGCCAATTTCTCCTATGCAGCCAGATGCCTCCAGGATTTGTGTATGTAGGATTCAACAACACAGAAACATACACTGTATCATGCAAATAATCGATACACCTTAATTCCTTTTCGCTACAATGATTTAAGCGTTTCCAGCTAGATCACAAATCGAGGCAGTAAGCCACCAATAACAACAACATACATAGACCACGAACAGGGGATGGGGTGCCTTAAAAGTAAATTATAGTGCTCAGCGAGGGAATATAATTGTCACTGAAACGATAATTCTAGAGTTCACATTTCCTTTCAAGGTCAACCAATATTGAAAACGGCACCCCACCCACCATCATTGCATCAGTCAATACATGATCAACCTAATATTAAACAAAGCTACATTGCATGTAGGTTGAACACTAACATAGGGTTATACCAAGCCCCATTACACCAATTTTTTACCAATAGATGAAAGAATTTCCATCAAATTCAAAGAGAATTGATTTTCGCCTGTCTCGCCCTTCAGTCAAATAAATGAAAAGGAAAATTGCCTACACGTGTTTAATTAACCACAAGGAATAATATTATAAATGAACGACAATGAATAGCACTGAAGGGAACAAGATAGGTTCTCGGTTCTGCACAGTCCCTGTAAACGGTTTTGACCCTTAATGTTCAAAACTTAATAAAGGGACATTTGGCCTTCTTGTGTCAAAATATTTAGATCCTGTCTGTTTGTACAGATATTTAAATGTATTGAACTGCATCTGCTTCCTTTAAGTCCGAATTCGTCTTGTAGTTATTTTGAACGATACTTTTACAACATTTAGCAACACTTTACATGGAAACCTCTAAATTTTCACTCGATTCATGGTTTTAATGTTCGAGTATTTTTAAATGTCGCTTGATGAATACATAACAGGGTCAGCTTACTACATATGTATATGTTAACTGACATTGTTACATAGTCATCATATTCAATTTACTCAGACGAATGGAATATGTCGATTGCATATGTAAAATACGTAAGAAATGTGTTTGTACTCCAAGTAAAACTTTATCATTTATTGCTAATAAGTCCGAAATATATACTTTTTACCTTTTACCTTGTATGACATTTAAGAGTCGACGGCTTTCATACTCCTGGGGCAAAAGTTGATGATAAATTCAAATTCAAAAAGTTTAATAGTAATTTAAGGCCACCGGCCCATAATAAATTACATACAATATAAATACAATACATAGCAAGGTTGGTCATGTGAAGGTATCTAGATTAACTTAGAATATTTATTAAACATGGTTATTTCCCTTCATACTGTTATATTAATTATAAGATGGTATACATAGCAAGTAAATTTACTTAGTGTTTCATAACGGAATTCATAAGAGTAAATCAATCATTTACATGTGTTCCATCATGTTGCCAATTAAATAAGTAGGATCAAAAGTTTATATTTTATATAGCATTATCAACATTGTCACTTAAGGGAATTATAAAGTTCAATTGATGTAACAATGTGTCTGCTACAGAGGTGTCAAATGCCGTCCTCATAAGGGAAACGGTCAAACATTATGCCTATTTTCTCGCATTTTCATTGATATAAAGGCAAATAAAATAAACTTTCATTGAAAAAGTCTGATACGCGAGTCAATGGCCCCGCCAAGGTTTCCAGGCAGTACATTTTGCAAATACATTGAAATGTCCTCCTTGGTAGTAATATCCGTTGTACCACCAAACACCGTAAACAAAAAAACTTTCCCCGTAGCTCTGGATATTTCCAAAAGGAGTTAATCAGCCAAAATGTAGTCACACCCGAACGTAGGTTGTTTTTGTCACATTTTTATTTAACAAATATGGATTTTTTCTCGCATTTTCATTGAAATTGTCTTATACGAGTAGTAATGGTCTCTCCACGGCTTCCAGACAGCACCTCTCGCAAAGTCCGTGGTACTTCCTCCCATGTAGTAATATCCGTTCAAGTTGGACCAATGACATCTGTTGTACCACCAGGCACCGTGAAATAACACGGCACAGTTAGTAAGAGAGTTATCGTTATGTCTGTCCATAGTCGTAAACTGCATGCCGTTGCTTTGTTGGCCGCCGTTAAGACCGTCCCCGGCTGTTCCTGCAACAAAATAACAAGCTTAACACATTATATGTGTATATGAGCCGTGATATACAAGAAAACCAAACATAATACACCACTGTAAATTAAAGGGACTGAACACCATAATGGTCCAAAATCGTTATATTTTGCACTTATTCTAATTAATCCAAAATACGTCGATATATATGTAACGGAATGTTGTAGAAGGTCGTACAAGTCTTGTTTTTCATTATTTCATAGGAAATAAGCAGTTAAAAAAACGTCCGCTCCGTGTTTTCCTGTTTAAAAATACCGTGGAATTTCCTCTTGCTCATTTGAATTTGTGGATTCAATTCGGCATTCTCTAACACTATCGACTCATTACATTCATGTATGCGTGAGTGTAAGGAACGACAACTCTGCGAAGGAGATTGTCAATTCGGTTGTAGTGATCACGTGATAAATATACAGCGATATTTTTAGATTTACTGGATTACTAACCCAGTAGATTTTACAATGCAAAATAACGAAAAATCTCCGCAATATTAATAGTGTGCATATATTGTAGTACATCAGTCAGCAAATCTCAATGCCTTACATGCAAAAACATCAAGGGAATAGCAATTTTTAACAATTTTCTTTTTTTTTCGCTTTTTTCTCATATGGGATTCAGTCCCTTTAAGGTCAACTCCGATCATTAAAGCAGATTGAGCTGTCTCTGCACTGTTCGCTATTTAGTAACTGAAAGTCATATCTAACAAGAAACTGTGACAAACATTGTCTATTTCGTGTAAAGCAGTGATGCAGTGTTTGAGCGTCGGCCTCTTGTACCAAAGGTCAAGGGTTCGAATCTTGTGATGAGCGGGTTCTGCCCTTGGGATTGTTCCACACGAACGGTGCGAGATCTTATTTTGTATACAGGACGTTAACATCGATTTGATAAGTATAATCGCAATCGATGTAAAATAAATAAGTTCAAAATAATTGCAAGATTTCTAAGGTTGTTTAACAGCGCATGGCCACTTGGGGTCTCATTGTATCTGTGTACACTGAAGACTTCAGTGAGCCTGTACATCTCCATCAACTGACAAAAAAATAGAAGTGAAGCCCCACTAGTTTTACACCAATGTAACACTAAATACCATTTAGACACAAATTCGCCTTGTCAAATTGAAGGTTTTTGTATGACCTCTGTATGACTTGTCTAATCACGATATGCATCGGGAATGTACGAAGATTAACCTGACACAGTGTTAGTTTGTGTATAATACCTTAAATGTTCATAAACGAAAATTACATACTGACAAACTGAACAACTTATAGTGCATTACTGACCAATATACCTGAATATCCCTCGCATTGAAGTCTGTATCCGTCCTGTTCGCCATTAAGATTAAAAACTTCATAGACGGCATATCTTTTCTCCCCGTCCCAAACCTCCAAATCTACCCGTAACTTAAACTGAGAGGTGGAGCCTACTAGGATGGCATGCAGATTCTCTAGTCCTACTCATGCAAAAATATTTGAATGTTTTCTAAACACAGAACATAACAAAGTAAGCATTTTGTTAGATAGTCAAGGATTAAGCATAAAAATGTTGTTCCGTTCATTTAATGTATTAGCTCACCTTAGCACAAAGTGCAGGGTGTGCTATTTTGATCAATCATCGTTCGGCGTCGTCTGTCTGTCTGTCTGCCCGCTCACAATTTCAAATAAAAAATTCTCCTCCTAAACCAATGGACCCATTTCAAAGGAAATTCCTAGAGGATCCGTTTTCTACAGGGGATCCGTTTGCTCCTGTTAACTTTCATTAAACACAGGGCTGTTCTTTAAATTGTTAATTCACCTTTAATTTCGATATGATGAAAAGTCATATTTGTCTTTCAAAATTTCACGAAGTGCTGAACTCCAGATGGTGATTTAAATTTTGAAATGTTGAAACTTCTGCAAACATTACTAATAGTGGCAACAATGTAAGGTAATACAAAATTCAATACTAATTTGGCATTTAATGTTGTAAACTATTATTGAAGTTCATGAAAATCTTCC
>JASEVX010000006.1:66971217-66998536 GCA_031761405.1 Serripes groenlandicus
GTTATAAAGCCGGGCATGCCGGCACTATAATAAACATTATACAACCTTACAATTTCATTGAACACTGACACAGTTATAAAGCCAGGCCCTGTAATAAACACTATACAAACTTACCATTTTCTTGAAACCTGTCACAGTAATAAATCCCAGAAGACGGGCACTGTAATAAACACTAAACAAACTTACCATTTCGTTGAATCCCGTCACAGTAATAAATCCCGGCAGGACGGCACTATAATAAACACAATACAAACTAACCATTTCATCGAACCCCGTCAACGTTATAAAGCCCGGCAGGCCGGCACTGTAATAAACATTATACAAACTTACCATTTCATCGAACCCCGTCGCAGTTATAAAGCGCGGCAGGCCGGCACTATAATAAACACAATACAAACTTACCATTTCATTGAATCCCGACACAGTTATAAAGATCGGCATTCCGGCACTGTAATAAACATTATACAAACTTACCATTTCATCGAATCCCGACACAGTTATAAAGCCCGGCATTCCGGCACTGTAATAAACATTATAGAAACTTACCATTTCATCGAACACCGTCACAGTTATAAAGCCCGGCAGGCCGGTACTATAATAAACACAATACAAACTTACCATTTCAGTGAATCCCGACACAGTTATAAAGCCCGGCACTATAATAAACACAATACAAACTTACCATTTCATCGAACCCCGTCACAGTTATAAAGCCGGGCATGCCGGCACTATAATAAACATTATACAGTTCTAAAGCCCGACACTGTAATACATATTATACAAACTTACCATGTTCTTGAATCCTAATACAGTAATAAATCCCGGCAGGCCGGCACTGTAATAAACACTATACAAACTTACCATGTTCTTGAATCCTGTCACAGTAATAAATCCCGGCAGGCCGGCACTGTAATAAACACTATACAAACTAACCATTTCCTTGAATCCCGTCAGATTAATAAATCCCGGCAGGCCGGCACTATAATAAACACAATACAAACTAACCATTTCATCGAACCCCGTCAAAGTTATAAAGCCAGGTAGGCCGGTACTATAATCAATATTATACAGACTTACCGTTTCATCGAATCCCGTCACAGTTATAAAACCCGGCACTATAATTAATAATATACCAACTTACTATTTCATTGAACCCCGACACAGTTATAAAGACGGGCACTATAGTAAACATTATACAAATTTGCCATTTTATTGAATCCCGTCACAGTAATAAACCCCGACAGCCCGGCACTTTAATAAACACTATACAAACTTACCATTTTATCGAATCTCGACATGGTTTTAAAGCCCGGCACTATAATAACTCTATACAAACTTACCATTCCATCGAACCCCGTCACAGTTATAAAGTCCGGCAGGCCGGCACTATACTAAATATTATACAAACTTACCATTTCATCGAACTCTGACACAGTTATAAAGCCCGGCACTATAATAAACACTATACAAACTTACCATTTCTTTGAATCCCGACACAGTTATAAAGCCCGGCACTATAATAAACACTATACAAACTTACCATTTCATCGAATTGCGACGCAGTTATAAAGCCTGGCACTATAATAAACACAATACAAACTTAACGTTTCATTGAATCCCGTCACAGTTATAAAGCACGGCAGGCCGGCACTATAATAAACACTAAACAAACTTACCATTTCATCGAATTGCGACGCAGTTATAAAGCATGGCAATATAATAAACACTATACAAACTTACCATTTCCTTGAATCCTGTCACAGTAATAAATCCCGGCAGGCCGGCACTATAATAAACACAATACAAACTTACCATTTCAGTGAATCCCGTCACCGTTATAAAGCCCGGCAGGCCGGCACTAAAAAAAAACCTATACAAACTTACCGTTTCATTGAATCCCGTCACAGTTATAAAGCCCAGCAGGCCGGCACTATAATAAACACTATACAAACTTACCGTTTCATTGAATCCCGTCACAGTAATAAAGCCCGGCACTATAATAATCATTATACAAATATAATAAACTCAATACAAACTTACCATGTCATCGAACCCCGTCACATTTATAAAGCCAGGCAGGCCGGCACTATAATAAATAATATACAAACTTCCCATTGATGGAATCTCGACACAGTTATATAGCCCGGCATGCCGGCACTAAAATAAACACTATACAAACTTACCATTTCCTTGAATCCCGTCACAGTAATAAATCCCGGCAGGCCGGCACTATAATAAACACAGTACAAACTTACCATTTCATCGAACCCCTTCAAAGTTATAAAGCCCGTCAGTCCGGCACTATAATAAACACTATTCAAACTTACCATTTCATTGAATCCCGACACAGTTATAAAAGCCCGTCAGTCCGGCACTATAATAAACACTATACAAACTTACCATTTCATTGAATCCCGACAGAGTTATAAAAGCCCGACAGTCCGGCACTATAATACACACTATACAAACTTACCATTTCATTGAATCCCGACACAGTTATAAAGCCCGGCATGCGGCACTAAAATAAACACTATACAAACTTATCTTTTCATTGAATCCCGACAGAGTTATAAACCCCAGCAGGCCGGCACTATAATAAACACTATATAAACTTACCATTTTATTGAATCACGACACAGTTATAAAGCCCGGCAGGCTGGCACTATATTTAACACTAGGCAAATTTACTATTTCGTTGAATCCCGACACAGGTATAAAGCCCGGCAGGCCGGCACTATAATGAATAGTATACAAACTTACCATTTCGTTGAATCCCGACACAGGTATAAAGCCTGGCAGGCCGGCACTATAATGAATAGTATACAAACTTACCATTTCATTGAATCCCGACATAGTTAAAAGACCGGCAGCCCGGCACTATACAAACTTACCATTCCATCGAATCCCGACACAGTTATAAAGCCCGGTACTTTGTCAACCTCTGAGATAGCTGATCGTAAACTGCAGTACTTTTTCAAAACCTGGTACTCTACAGCTTTACATGCCGATCTCGTACTGCACTTCTTAATACACTGTTAGAACGATAAATTGATATAAGAATTCAAAGTTAGTTCTCGTTCTGTTTTGCTGTTTGTAGTAAACCGTGTATTTCGGCGAATTGTGACATCCGGGACATATAAATTGCTCTGGAAATGAGTGTCAGCTGCATGAACCAGATGCGTGAACAACACGAGCAAAAATACGAAATAAACAACTACTGGTTCCATCTTGCTTCGAACGCGTTTTGAAACTGAAATGCGCTTTTCAGTTTAACAGTTAGTTACCGGCAGTTAGTTACCGAACTAAACAAACCTCCGATCGATGAACTAACCCGTTCTCTGATGCAGACGGTATAAATGACGCCTCAGCAATATTTAGATTTTGAAAACTTAATGGAATAAAAGAACAAAGCTATTTTTTTATCGGGATGTTTTACTCTGTATCGAAATTTCCATACGTAAAATGTTGTCATCAAATGTTTCAACTCAGAAAAATATCAGACTGGCTAGACTAAGTCGCAATTGCATCGTGTTACGACTTGATGTTTGGTAGTTATTCTATTGAGGAGTGTTCGATTAAAATTCAATTTTTTAGCGAAAACTTTAATCATTATAATTATAGTATATTTGATTATCTGCTGTATTTATAAGAAATATATCTATAATTCTGTAACACGCAAACGTTGGAGAATTCGACAGAAATGTGTGTATGCGCAGTCTCATCTAAATCCATTTTGACTGCCAGGGCTGTGAACAATTTGGGTTGAAGCGTATCATTTGAATAATTCATGCTACAGACGGGCGGGAGGATAAAGCATTCATTATGCAATAATATAGGGATAATACACATTTTAAGGGCGTCCGCAGATGTTCACGCTCGAGAAAATGAGTATTTTCGCTATTATTGCATAAAATAAGAGCAAACATCCGCTGTAACGTTCAGTTGTACGATAACCGCCGATGAACATGACGCGATAAGGATTGACACATGTGACGTCATAAAGTAAACAAGTTATGTTTGATATATCCACGAACCGGTCCTACATCAAGGTTGACATCGCTGACTCGAATGGTTTTGGATTATGTTATGCTCTTTAACTTTGAGTCTATTGCATGTTACCGATTACCGAGTTAAAGAAGCTGATGTTATTGTTCACCCAACAATTGCTCCTATTCTAGGGGAGATGAAGCGTCCATGTTTCGTTTACTAACGGTGCCCGGGTAATGCATATGTAAAACATCTAACCGGTCTGAAACGGCACGTACGTGCGAGAATCGCTTTGTTTATACACGTTTTCTCACCGTTTACGCCCGGTTTTTGCTATGTTTTTGTATCTCTTAAGCGGGCGTAAAACATAGATTTTATGCAATAATCTACATTAAACTTAGTTATCAAAATGGTTCTTTAAGTTTGTACATGGACACATTAGCATATGAGCCACTCCAAGAGAAAAAAACAACATTACGGACTCTGCGTAATGTATCGATTCAGATCCGGGCCGACAAATTCCGTTTCAGGGGCATAAAACTAAAGATAAATTATTCCTGAATCAGGAAAACTACGGGAGACGAAAAGTGTCGTCTGTCCGGGTTTGTTGCGCGGCATGCTTAGGCTGATCCGGGCCGATACTTTACGCAAAGTCCACAATGATAGTTTTCTCGTGGAACGGCTCTAAATGTATATTCTGACAAAAAGCTTCAAGTATAGCCCTGCCAAAATGCCACAGGTATAGCCCTACTTATGTTACGCCCATAAAGATTAGATAAGTAAATTCGCCAGACGCGGTTCAGTTCAAGTTAATCCAGAGACCTAAAAAACGAGACATGAAATATTATTTTAGGTCTCTGCAACTGCATAACAAATAATATTTTAGGTATCTGGTAAATCTAAGGAACAAAAGGCTTCCATAACCTTTTACCAGGAATGTAGCTTGGCTAAAAGATCAAGTGTATGTCGATTATAAGGTGGTCCAAGGGCACCATCCACCAGTAGTTCTGTCAGCTATATTTCGTCCGGATAAACGTGTTCAAAAGAACCTCAGCATACTTGATTTATATAGGGCATTTATATTTTTATAGATATTTCGATAAACTTTGTAGGTCTCGGCATTCTTAGCATATAGGGAACTCCGCTCAAGTACAAAGCTGCGTTTTAAACGTTGTTTTTCAGAATTCCATTCATATCACGGTAGTAATTTCATCAAATGAGCTGGTTCTAGTCTCGTTTTTCAGATTTTAGAAAGGAATTTTTAACTGAATTATAATTCAACATAGTGCTGAGACAATATTTGTCAGTCAAACATGTATGTTGTATATAGAAAAAGGTTATAAACGTTGGCCGAATTAATTTCGATGATCGATATTACTGTATCGGCGTAAATTTCCACCAACATCTGTTCCAAGCTCAGCGATGTTTTTTTCTCCCGGCTCTTAGGAAACGCCATTAACAACATAATCTGTATCTTTAGTTCCTTCTCCTCTATAGGGTTTCTAAACACGACGAGGGTCAGTAACGAACATATAATAAGAAACCATCGTCCATACGTAATTCCACTTGATGAGGACGATCAACCAAAGAACTTGAAATAACCTATATAATCAGTAAAACGGTAGATATCCATTAGGGAAACCTACCCCACCACCCAAGGAACATGTGTGTCAAATTACTTTCCAATTAGGCTAATACATTTGTATAAGAATGTTTATAAAATAATTACTAAATACATAAAGGTAAACTTACCCGTCCATGGTGGCAATGTTTTCCACATATGGGAATACCTTAAACACTTTGGTAGCGGGTCTCCAAATAAACATTGAATCAGTTCAAGAGGATTACATGTGTGGATGTTTTTATTATATTCATGCACAAGAATAACATACCCCGGCCTGAAGAGAATGACCAAACAAATAGGACCTACGCTTTTGGACATAAACATTTCGATCCAAAATCGCGGCGCGACGGTCATGGTGGAGTGCCCTATTTTCAAGAGATCGGACTTATGTACATTTTTGCCAAATCAGTGTAAAATGGGCCAGTACTTTTGGACATGAAGAATTTATTTATTTCCGTTGCCATGGCAACCACTTTTTAATGGAATGCAATCATTTTACTAATTTTGAAAGATACCAACCTTAGGAACATTCCTGCGAAATCACTTTGAAAATTGTCAATTATTTAAGGAAGAAGATGTGTATAGGAAAATGCGAACAGACGTCGATTTCAATTACAATAGCTCATCCAGTATTCAAGAATCCGCTGTGGTCGAGTAGTTAGCGTCAAGGATTTCGAAACCGGGTGTCCCGGGTTCGATCCCCAATCGCGGCATCTCGGTCATGGTGGAGTGCCCTTGGACAACGCACATTTTATAGCCTAGTACTGGTTTGTTTACCCAGGGATCATGAATAAGTGAACTGTCGCCGTGATATAACTGAAATAATGTTGAAAGCGGCGTAAAACCCCAATAAATAAATAAATAAATACTCATCCAGTACAGATTTAAATAAAATGTCTACTAGCCAGGACAATAACCCTGATGACGATCAAGTTTCAGCAGCGTATACTATCAAATTTTCATTTGACCAAATGGACAACGAGGGTCAACGAGTTTGACAAACTCTTAAAAAACTGATATTCCAGTAGACTGTTTTATCATAAACATGGATCGAAGCTTAACCACGAACAGACGTTAGTTTGGAAGTTACGGTCGTTATTGAGACCATCCTAGTTCGACCGTTGTAACTCGCAATTTACAGCTTAGATTTTACACAGTCGCAAGTTTTAGGCAAACAGCCGTAGCTACGAATTATGCAAGCTGTTCATATTTATCCTTACAACTGAGCAATAATTGGACGTGACGAGATGATAAGCCGATAAGCTCCTTTCGTCTGTTTATAAACATGAATACAAAGGGCTCGGCAAACCGGATGTTAATGTTTAGAAATTGAGTGGCTTGTCAACTTGTGTTAATGTCTGTCATCTGAAAAATGTATGTATAATATGGGTTGGCAGAAAAGAGGATCTGATCGCTGCTATGACAGTAAATCAGGTGTTGGGACTTCATATCCAAATATTGTAGAAATTGCTCGTATCTTATGCGTCCAAATCAAGAACCACCGAGTCATATTTGTTCCAACATTTGTAGCTCAAAAGCAATGGAGCCTTATTTTGTATGTTGTTTAGTAAAAGTATTAGAGTCAAATAAGATTAAGGTTGGAGTTTCAATAATGGATCATAGTGCAAAAACTATGGACAAAACAGCCGCAGTCTCCCATCCTTTTATAAAATGGTCAGATTTAAATCATACTTAAACGTATTCGAAACAAATCAATTTATAAAAGCTCTAGAAAAACACAAATCCCTCACAACTAGAGTAATCCAGTGGCTTCAGAAATGTTTTAGCAATGCAGTTTGTGAAATCAAATGTAATCCATCACCCCGTGCAATCAGATGGTTCAACATGAATGTGGGAAACATGAAAATTGCCATTCTTGGTGCAACTATCATAAAACTCCAAATACATATAAGCAAAGTTCCAAACCTTATGGAAAAGATTTTACCGGTGAATATTTGAGAATTGCATATACATGGGGCTGATATCGTCTACAACACCGCATTGGCATTTTGAAATGTCGCAACAAGACATAGTTTTCCCACTAAATCTTTAGGAATGGGGACAACGAAAACGATAGTCTTATTCCCGATATATTGTATAGTTATTCACATCCATTTAATGATTTGAATCTGTAAAATTGATCAACGGCACAACCACAATTGGAGTAATAAATGAAGATATTCGCCACAAATGCAAATTAGAGTAGCTTGCGCAGGACGGAAGTTTGCGCAGGACGGAAGTTGAACTTGGGATTTTTCAAGCAAGATAATTCGAAAGAATGGAAGCTATTATTCTCAGTCTGGATATCTTTATTCACATATATTAACGTCTCCAACGTGTTTTTTTACGATGTTTAATGTAATATACAGGATACCATCTAAAAGGAGAATGTGGATATTATTCAAATGTCAAGACTTTTCTTGATATATTTCAAGAGCCGGCATATTTTCCAAACACATACAGTTGCGTTTGCATGATTTAGTTTGTACATGGGAAATTTCTGCTCGAAGATGTGATTAATTCTACTGAGTGTTTACAGCTCCATCAACAGACGGAATGAAATTACCATTTCCCCAATAATATCTTGGAAATGTATCTAAATCAGTCGGCCGAAAGTCATATGAAAAAAAAACACATTTCTTCCTTTATTTACAGTTTGTTTTTACATTAATGGAATCCAAGATAAATATATTTGGTCTCAGTATTTTAGGTAGCTTCGGTTGGTTTTAATTAGTACATTGTACATTTGAGTTATAGGTGGGTTTGACTTTTGCAGTCGTAAACCTTTCTTTTTTCGTTGAGGCTACTTTTGTGTGTATGTATATGACCAGCATTGTTTCCCGGGCCCTTCGGAGCTAGTAGGTGTGTTTAATTGTACATGCGTATATTTAAAAGTTTTTTTTATGAAAAATTTACCTATAAGAAAACTATGTGAATTGTTTGCGTATTAAACTGAAATAACATTTATTCAGTAGAACAGTAAGTTCTTAAATACTGTGATGATGCAACATAAGTTTAGAATTGAAAGCAAATGAGATGAATAAGGAAAATATCAACGACGGACGGACGACAGAAAAATGTGATCACAATAGCTGACATTGAGCATAAAATGTAACCCGTCATTGGAATTGAAGACTTATTAGCAGTTGCTTTGGTGTGAATAAAACAGTGTTTAAACGTGTGTTTCAGCAAACAAACCAGATACAATAATGAACATGTTTTATCTGATGCAGCATACAAATCACAAACAATAATGAACATGTTTTAACTGTTACAGAAAACACGATAATCGATTTCGAACCACCAGTAGAGCCAGCACGTTATAACACAAATACTAGAATAGAGATTAATCATGTGCACTTCCTGTTTCCATACTTTGGTAAACAATATTACCAATTCAAGCTAAGTTAAATCAATGACAAGACAAGACATATATATTGTTATTGTTTTTATGAAACGAGTCGACTTTAATAATATGACGCGAGGCTCTGCCGAGCGTCAAATTCGTTTCAGTCGACGAGTTACATAAAAACAATATCAAATAAGCTCGAATGTAAGTTTCTTTTTATCACATAACACCATAAAAAGATTGTTTCCAATCTTTAAATCGATCTTTCATCGTCCTCATATAAACAGTGACTGAAGTTCACCCTGAAGTTCTAATGCATACTTCCACTGTAAAAAGTAGTCCCTATCAATAACCTTTTGATTTTATACAAAATTAGCAACAAGGGACTTACAACATTTCATTTATCGGGATTTATTCTCTTTAAACAATATTTTTAATAAATGCCGAAATTCAGAACAATTGTAAACAATATACTGTCATTTAAAGTGACGTCACACTGGAGTGACGTCACATACGTGCTGTGAGTCGGCTATTTATGTAACTAGTTACATATGATATTTATGTCACTGCTTTATGTCACTCTTGGAGTGCAAGTTATGTGATAACATAGTTTTATGTGTTTTTCGGTGGAGTCCCGAATACATTTTCACCTATACGCCATCTGACGCCATCTGTTCAGATAATTCCCGTTTCGTTGTTCCGTCTTAAAATATATTTAGACTGCTGGAAAATGTTGTCACATAACGAAGTCTGGTAAAAGTTGAACTTTCTGAAAAAAACTTATTCTACTCACAGTCAACAAAAGATAATTTTGTTTCTTAACATAGCATCAAGTACAACACGATGACATAAGCTGAAATAGGAAGGCGTCTACTCTAAGTTTAAACATGTTTTATTTCACAAGGATTTAAATATTTTTAACAAGAGAAAATACAAAAGAATTGGACCATGTTGTCAGTTAAGTCAATCACATAAGCAATGAATATTTGCTGAACGTAAACAGCATGTCGGTTCATCGAATGTCTTCCGTGAGCCGGCATAACGTTAAACTGAAGTGAATGCAGAGATCTAAGCGTGAATTCAAACTCAGGATTCGTTAGTCAGCAGTCTTTGCAAGCCCTCTGTTTTCGGGAGAGAACAAATATTTTATAGACGTAATAAAGATAAAGGCCTTATAAAGTTTGAAAGTGTTACTATACATCATTATCGCTGTTTCGCCTGCACTGCTTGGGTGACACTTATGAGACACTTTTATGTAAATGGTATTTCAGTCTCTCTCTCTCTCTGTCGTGTCTGATGCTTGTATTGACGTTTATATGCCCTGTACTCTAGTAAACGCAAACGTATTCCTAAGTGGTGTAGATAGAGGTCTGAATCAGCATCTTTGCAAACAGATCCAAGTGACCGGTATTTGTTTTATACGTTCTGTGACAAACTGGCTAAAGAGTTCAGAAGGCCGCACTGGATGGGTTCATATCAATTGGAAAAAAACCAGTATATGACACTAGCGTGCCGTTTGATCCAAAGGCATGGCAAAAGAGCAGTTGGTACAATCCTGGATACCAACCGGTGGTAGATCTAGCGCTTCTTTGGATTGATCTATCATAAATGGTGGTGTGTTTGTCCACGTACTTTCTGCTTATGAGAAAGGAAATTGTCCTGATGGAAATACCACAAACGAATTTGCAATAGCGAAGAAAGCGTTTTCAGCTTATATAAATGACTCAAGCTTCGATCCAAAAGTAGTCATTGAAGTGACATGGAAGAATGCCACTAGAGCGTATGCGTCATGACCTTCTATGCAGCGGGTCAAACGAGAGGTAAGCGGTGAATGTTCTTATAATATAATAGTATTTATTCGACGCTTCTATATTTATATATTCTAGATCAAATTTCAAATGAAACAAATGTGTTAAACAAAATATCAACCCATGTCTGCTTCGTGATATTTGAACAAGCCAAATCAAGATTCATATCTTGATCAAAGAGAGACACTGCCTTCTACAATATTTGACCCTGAATCGCTAGTTACACATAGGGACGATCAATAAACTAGAGAAGTATTTAAGTTTCTAACATTGCCTTTGGAAATCAACATTTTGCTTAGAATTGAATTATGTTCAAATAGTGAAGTAACGCTGTCGCAAAGGTAGCTAATTTTGAAATATGCAGTTTATTATCTGAACCCGTGCCCTATAATCAGCTTCTTATGTCACACTATAAGATATATATTATTTTGTTTTGTGACATCAGAAGAAAAGTATTTAATTTATTCATGTACTTTTTTTAAGAATGCAACGACGCAAATTATTCTCGTATCCGACGGCATTTCTACGTACTTTATGTTCATCTACGCCAAAGAAGAGTGGACAAGTCAGCCAAGCCCATATATGACAGGGGCTGCAGGGTACAGTAATTACCGGCACTTATATAGCTACCAATGTTAAGCTTCCAAATCTGACAAAAACAAACACTAACTGGTCAACAAATAACTTTATTACTTTGACTTCCTTGATAAAGAACCCAGGTAACTATTTTTTCATTGGGCCACGTCATGCGAAAAAGTGACATTTGGCAGATTGTGACCAGCAAAGATCCAGATCAGTCTGCGGATCCATGCAGTCTGATCAGGAACTTCGATGTTCGCTATCTCGTTAATTGGTTCATATAACATGTATGTACAGACACATGCGTATGTCCTTTTGTCATAAAGAATATAAAGTGCGTTTTCCTAACATAACAATTTTTACACAGATCTTAATGGGAGAACTATCTTCAACGCTACAAAAGGAACCCATGACCAGATTGAATTTTTGCGAGCAGAGGAAGCTTGTAGACAGTATTATTTCAACCAATCAGCTAAGACGTGCCTTGATGGGAAAATATAATATGCTTACGCATGTCCTAAACATCACTCGTATCGAAAGTACTTACAAATATGAATAAGGATAAATATAAGGAGCTCTAAATTCAATTTATTTGGGCCGTTTGTGGCGATTTGAAGTCTTATTGACTCCCCGAAACGGGCTCATATAAAGGTAAATGGGTGTAGAACTAGTTAGGCTATTCTTCTAGAATGTTGTTAAAAGATACATATACATAGATAGACATTGATATATTTTAGTTACGTATAT
Organism: Serripes groenlandicus; assembly: GCA_031761405.1. Lineage (NCBI taxonomy): Eukaryota > Metazoa > Mollusca > Bivalvia > Cardiida > Cardiidae > Serripes > Serripes groenlandicus. Next base: position 66,983,312 of record JASEVX010000006.1, read on the forward strand.
ATATCTACATGCATCTTGTAATACAAGCGAATAAAAACATGGACATTTAAAAAGAACAAAAAATCAGTTGTTTTGGGGGATACACCTAGGACAAAGATATATGGATAGTGAAGACTGATGAGACAGTGCGGATGCACGTGCTCGCCTCAGTCTTCACTGTGCGTCATTGCAATATGACCCCACATCGCTATTGGCTGTTTATTTCTTTTTAACATATTTTTTCGGTTTCGACAAGTTCAACCGCAAGTGGTGTAGAAAATGGATTTGTCCGTGAACAAGCCGTATATTAATTAAGATATATATGGAAAATGTTATCGATATTGTCATCGTTCGTGTCTTTCATGTAACACGAGTATTTTCGGAACAATTTAGTCTAGAGTTTGTGATAAAGGAGTCATCCGTCACTTTATAGCTGTGTCGTCTAATCATCTACAGTAATAATAAGTACTGTTTTAGCTACATATAATATATAAGAATAGGATCGACATCGTTTGGTTGTTAAACGAAATAATAAAACAGATAATATAAGTAGTTCACGTTTAAATTTGAAAAAGTTGCAGATAAGTTGTCTCACAATTAGGCTAAAAGACAAATCAATCATAATTAATAAGTTCTCCCTTTGCTACCATGTTTTCAAATATATTTAATAAATGTACATTGATTTACAGAAATGATCCCTATTCTGGCCAAGATATTTCCGAATCGTTTCATGCAGATGTAGTGTATGTGTTAAAGGGTTCAGTATTGTTTGGTGAGTGTGTCTGGTCATCGATCAAGTCTGATCCCCATGCGTACTGTCAGAAGCTTCATTTAAACAGCGAAGTGTACAAAACCAAACATGACTGTGTATACGTCCAGGATGATTTTCTTCTACACTGAGAGCAGTTGCCTTGTGACTGGTTTCGTGTAGAAACTTTGAATATTATAATATTACGTCATTTCACTCTTGTATGGTACTTTATAATGGCATTTCTAACTGTCCTTGTCCGTTATAAGTTATAGAGTAATACATTGTGACTGGTTTCGTGTAGCACATCTTCGTGTCCTCTATAATGTAAAACGTTAATTGTAAAAGAATAACAAATTCGAATATAAATCCGGAGATAAACAAAAATGATCTCATGTTAATGGACTTTCTAACTCTCCTTGTTCGCTCAGATATATGTAAAGTAACTTATGAAATAATCACGTGTGCATATGTAAATGCGGAGAGAAACAAATACAGAAATGTGAGCAATTCTTCTGCAATGCATCTGTTTTTGTCTATCGATTATTGTTGCAGGTAAAATAAGTATATAAATACTATAGCGTTCAATCGGTTTCACTTCTGGGAGGAAATGAAAAGATAAATGCTTATTGCATTCTGATTGAACCCGAATTCTGTGTTAACGTCATGTGTTAAAGATAAGTATTGATGTTCCATGTACAACTAAACTGCAGCAGACGAATTTGAAAACAAAAAGATAAAAACTTTATTCAATAAAGCAAGTTTAATTATTAAATAAAAAGAGTTGAAAACAGTGAAAACAGTCAAATCGTACATTATGAACGATCTCTCCTTATGTAAGAATGATTTGATTGCAAATGTCGTTTGCTCATTATATGTTCAAATTGTTACCATATGGTGATGGGTTAAATAGGCTTTTTGATATAACAAAGTATGCATAATTTATAAGATGAACGATTAAAAGCACTAGCGAAGATATAAAATCGCATTTCGAATTTGATAAACAATATATATAAATCAAGGTCTGGAACTTCATTTTTGCAATAAATGCTAGCATGCTTGATAACATACGATACAATATACTATCTTGCATCACACGTACAAGTTTTAAGCAAGTCTAAAACAAACAAAAATCGTAACAAAACACAAAGAATTTATCCAATGTATAACCGTACTTATGTTACCCTAAATTGTTTTCAATTGTATATCTATATACACCATGGAGACACATTGGTAATACAGGATAAGCTAAGAGAGTATTGTAATTGTTTAACTTGGTGATTGAGTGCGTTTATGGTTGAAGGAAACACTACAATGCCATTGCTGCTAGTCGGTATGATTTGTAATTTGGGGATTGAATGGTCGATATATGGTGCGATAGCGTGTGATTGGGGAAGGCTCATGGTGTGGTATGTAAACAAACATTTACAGTATATCATTAGATAATATTGCATAACTATCACACAAAATGCACGTCAATTGAAATTAGACAGTAGGTTAAACATATAAAATCATTCTTGACCTCAAACGTTCAGGCTTATTTTTACCAATACTAGACACGTATTATGCCCATGACCAGTTATAACCTCATTGTAGCAGCTTGGTAGCCTTTGCATGGAGGATTTCTACCATTTGCTACAGTAACATTTGATCGAGAGCAGCATCAGTTTGGGATAATTGGATATCATGTATATACCCGAGAGAGGTCCCCGGGGGTATGATAACGACAGGAACTATTTTCTCTGACACAGATGATATTTGAAGCCTATGCATCGGACTAGTTTTGATTAATCTTTAGCAAAATACTAGAGTCCAATGCATGGTAGCAAACGGTTGCCTATCCACCAATCAAATTACAGCTGTTTAACCTCTTGCACGAACCGTGACATAACAGACCGCAGCACTGAACGCAAGGCTGGTGTTTTTAAACCAGACATTTATATCTGTTAAGGTGACATTTTTTTTCTTTCCAAAATACAACTAGATTCGTTAAAGTCTTCTGCGTTCATGATCTAGTCCTCCCGAAAACTGATCTACACTTTATAGTTATTATTTGGAACGTTATTTTTACAACAATTAGCAACACTTTACTTACTTTCATTTAATTAACGGTTTCATTACTCGTGTAAATGAGCGTTCGCTCGAAGAATACATAACAAAGTTAGTATATTCAAATATGTGTGAACTGACATTGTTCATCATTCTAAATTTACTAGTACAAATCATTCATAATTAGTTATATACTCTATGTTAAACTGTTTTTATTATTTCTTTCCCCTGGTATGACATTTAAGAGTCAACAGCTTGCTTACATCTGGAGAAACAATGTATACCATCTGTAGAATAAGATATTTCTTTTTATATAGCATCAAAAACATTGTTTCTAAAATAGTTTTAACACATTTCCCTTTTTAAAAGTTGCCTGATGCAGAGGTGTCAAATATTATGCATAGCTTCTTGCATTGTCATTACAATTTTCTTATACGAGTGATAATGGCATCTCCACGTTTTCCAGGCAGCACCTTTCGAAAAACATTGATATGTCCTCTTCGTGTTGGACAGATGACAAGTGTTGTCAAAAAAGATAATCTTCCCTTAGTCCTCGATATTTAGTAAGACTCGACTTATATAAAAGTGCATTCACATCCGAATGAAGGTTGTTTATCTTTACATTTTTATTTAAACATTATTCATATGTTCACGCATTTTCATTGAATTTTTCTTGTATGAGTAATAATAGCCTTTCCATGGTTTCCAGACAGCACCTTTTGCACGTATGTTAGTCCTCCCTGGTAGTAATACCCGTTCAGGTTGGCCGAATGACAACAATTGTACCACCAGGCACCGTAAAATAACACGGCGCGGTTAGCGTTATGGTTATTATTGTCTCTGTCCATAGTCGTTCACCGCATACCGTTGTTTTGATGCCAGTTGTTTAGACCGTTTCCAACTGTTCCTTCAATAAAATCAAAAAGGGCTTAGCACATACCAAGTGTATATGAGTCGTGTTACACGAAAACCAAACAAAATATATATGCGAATAATGTATAATAAAGTAAAAACTGAGCATCCGAGCAGTTTGATCTGATTCTGCAACTTTCGCTATTTAGTTACAGAAAGTCCAAAACGATAGTAAACTGTTGACACACAGTGTCTAATTGCAATTGATGCACAGTAAGACCTAATCACTGATGTCGTTTTTGTATGGACTATTTCTTCTATTAATGAACAAAGTCTGGCGATTTCTAATATGCGTATAATAGAGACTCCTGTGATCATATACATCCCCGTCGTTTGATAACAACTAGAAGTGTAGCCCCACGTATTTAACGCAAATGTAATGTCAATAAGATAAAAAAAATCAGACGTGCCTGAGATATAGATACATTTACACTATATGTATACAAGTGATGTCAAACCTCCAATTGTCCTTGTCATATTGGGGGTTTCTGTTTGTCCTTTGTATGACTTGGCTCATCACTACATGCATCTGGAAAGTACGCATATTTACCTAACACAGTATGTGTGTGTATGCATTAACCCTAACAGTAAATACGTAAAAATAACAAACTGAACAACTTGCACAACTTTTGCAGGTAGCAAAATAACGAACTCAGGGACAAATGTGAACCCGAAACACATGGTTTACTATAACTGATATCTTGTTTTTAAAATCAATAAAATGTCAGCAATTCATAGTTACATACATCAATTGTCGACATACCTGAATATTCCTCGAATCGGAGTATGTATCCGTCCTGTTCGCCATTCAGATCAAAGACATCATAGACGGCATATCTTTTTTCCCTGTCCCAATCCTCCAAACCAACCCGCAGCTCAAACTGAGAGGTGGAGCTTACTAGGGTGGCATTTCAGATTCTCTAGTCCTACTCATATAAAGAAAATTGAAGGATTTCCAAACACAGAACATAACAAGGTAATCACTTTTAGATGTTCAAGGATGAAGCATAACAATGTTGTTCCATTTATTTAAAGTATTAGCACACAGTGCAGGGTGCTATTCTATTTTGACCAATCATCGTCCAGCGTCGTATGTCTGTCTGTCTGTCTGCCTGTTCACAATTTTAAATCAACAATTTCTCTTCCTAAACAAATGGACCATTTCAAAGAAGTGTTCCTTGGAGATACTCTTTCTACATTTTTCAGAATATACGAAAGTGTTACTTCCCTTTCAGAACTTTTGAATATTCGCAAAGTATATTCAGCAGACACTGCAGCACCTTCCCCTTGCTTCCTTAGACCTTTTAAGACTTTTTTCTAGAAATAAACTGCTTTTAATTTGGGTCCATAGCCAATATTAGGAATATCAAGAATACATTGTCAAATACATAATACCTCGATATAATATATGGAGAAAGGTATTACATGTCTATGCCACATTTGACCTTTACAAACTGCACATGCTATTTGAGTAATAGCCAAACTATTGCTCCAGTTACATAGGGTATCATTTAAAACGTGCTCATGTAAATGGTTAACCAATGCAAACATGTTCAGTGGCTGCATTTCATTCACTAAAGCAGCTTAGACTCAACAATGTATATACTGGTGATTTCGATATGATGAAAAATCATATTTCACTTCCAAAATTCACGAGGAGTTTAAAGGTGCTGAACTCCAGAGGTGATTAAAATTTTGAACTATTGAAACTTCTGCAAATATTACTAATAGTGGCAACAAAGTAAGTAATAAGTAGTCCAAAACTACTTTGGCAGTAAATGTTGAAAACTGTCAATTGAAGGTCATGAAAATGTCCAAATTCGGTCTACTTTGTATGTCTACCCAGTAAAAATGAAGCATAAAATATCACTATTTAGATGTTTATGGTACTGAAAAGTGAAATAATTACTCTAATTTTATCACATAATTATGAGTTTTATATTTCAAGACATCTTATGAACAGTTTTAAACGTTGACTATAATATCTATTTTCTGGAGTTCATCAACTTTAAAGGAAAGGTGGAGAAACTTCAAAATATATGTCCATGTAAATGTGCTCGAATCATTACTTTTTATTGTAATAAGGTGTCTTACCTAACCAAAAATTCGCCGCTCTTATCTCCAAATTCTGTATTATACTCCGTCAAGTTTCGGCAAAAATCAATTGAACCGTCTAGTATCCTTTGAAATACCTGTATAAATGGACATGCTTAAAACTGTTAGCATGCTCAATCCAGGCTATTCAATTTTGCATTCCTTTTCTGATCAGGTTAATTGACCAAATTGTACAATCGAAATTTGACTACACATACATGTATATGCACAATGGTCTTCTTTTACACCTGTTTCATTGTGAAGTAAAAGCATGAAAATGGATAAATGAACCAAAATTAATAAGTATTAACTAATGATTGTTTGATTTTATATATCAGCTCTAGGAGAAAATGAAAGGATACACGTGAAGTGCTTTTTTTTTTGGTCTCGCTTAATAACAAATTTCTTAAACTCGTTTAATAAAACTTTATATGAAATGACAACTCATGTCAGATCCTATATGTGTATATATATATAACGTGTATCACTATAAAATTACCTCTTTACCATTTTCAACAAATATACAGCAGACGAATTTTAAAATATGGAAAATCTTTATACATAAAACAAGTGTAATAAGTAAATAAAAGATAGCAATCTGACAATAGGATCATTAACCATAATGAGCGATCCTTTGTAAGAATGATTGCAAAGGTCGTTTTCTCATGATGCGTTGAAACTTCAAATTGCAACAAATGGTAGTGAGCCTGATAAAAGGATCGTAACCTATCAAAGACAGTGAAACATAAAACATAAATGTAAAACTACAACATAAAACGTATATCAATTGAAATTAGACAAAAGCTTAAAGTAACGAATGCATTCTTAAAGCCTATGCAGCGGAACAGTTTTTAAAATATTGCAACTTTGCCTATCACTAGTATGTATACAATTGTCCAGATGTGTCATCTTTAACACAAACATTGCGTTGCATGAAAGTGGTGCGTACGATGTTTTTAAACCAGATAACTCGAAATACGTTATATCTGATCTAGTGACATTTTCCTTGTCAAAGTGCAACCAGATACCATCAACATGCAGCATTCTTGATCCAGTCCGTTCGAAAACAAGTATTGGTAGTGTTTAACTTTAACGAAACCTTTACACATAAGCAACACATTTCTTGGAAACTTCTTTACTTTCACTTAATTGAATGTCTTATTATGTCTAGTTTTCTTTCATTTTCGCGGGCTGTCAATCCAGGGGTTGTGAGTTCGAATCCCGGCATGAGCCCCGGTAGCTCAGTCGATAGCGACGCGGGCTGTCAATCCAGGGGTTGTGAGTTCGAATCCCGGCTCGGCCAACTTTCTTTCCGACGATTGACAAAAGTCAATGCGACATGCGTCATTCGTTTCCACCAATGGGCTAAGTCTCTGTGGAAAAGCAGCCAGTTGCTTGGGAAGATTGTTGTGTGGAGTACTGGGGTGAGAAAACCAGAAAATGCATGAATAGGTGAACTGGCCGCCGTGATATACCTGAGAAATTGCTAAAAACGGCGTTAAACCCCAATCCATCAATCAATCTTTCATTTTCATTTAAATTGTCTTATATGAATAAAAATAGCCTCTCCACGGTTTCCAGACTGCACCTTTCGCAAATATTGTGTTATGGCCTCCCTGGTAGTAATATCCGTTCAAGTTGAACAAATGACAATTGTTGTACCACCAGGCACCGTGATATAATATTGCACAGTTTTTACGATTGTTATCATTCTGTCTGTCCAGAGTCGCAAACCGCATACCATTGCTAGGAAGCCTTCCGTTTAGACCGTTCCCAGCTGTTCTTCCAATACAATACAAAAGCTACACACATATGAGACGTGATACTCTAAAGCCAAACATAAGACATATGCGACCAGTGCAAATTAAGGTCAACACTGAGCATCAGAGCAGTTTGGTTTGACTCCGCATTGTTCGCTATTTAGTCACAGAAAGTCTCATCTGACAAGAAATTGCTGAAAAACGTTGTCTTTTTGGATCTTGTTGCATTGATGCATTGTAAGAGTGCTGAGGTTGTTTTATATGGATTGAATTAATCTTATATATGAACAGCGTCTGCCGATTTGGGCGTATTAATGCATCTTCGTACAATGAAGTCTCCAATGACCCTGTGCATCTTCCTCCTTTGACAACAGACTGGAAGTGTAGTAGGACTTTAATACACCAGTGTAACACTAAATGCCAAATCGCAAGACGCGCCTGAGATAGAGATAGAGTTACACGATATGTATGCGACCTCCCATTGGTCTTGTCATATCGACAGTTATGTTTGACCTTTGTATGAGTTATCTAATCACGATATGCATTCGGAAAGTACGCACATATTTACCTAACACAGTGTTAGTGTGTGTGTATTACTCTAACACTAAAAACACGAACATAACGAAGTGAATGACTTGTGCAGGTAGCGGATTATCGAACCCTAGACTTTCATTTCAAGCTATTAATATGTAACTCAAAATATGTAAACACGTCTCGCCAGATATTGATTAGTATAATTACTACTCTATCACACAGACTAACCTATCGGTCAGGTTAGTAACACAAGTCATTGTTATTAGGTTATTGCGTCCTCCACCAATGGACTAAACAGCCATTGTTGGAAGATAACCTATTGGCTAAGAAGAATGTTGTTTGGAAAAACTGGTGCGACAGATACCTGGAAACACATGTTAGGTGAACTGGTTGCCTTGATATAACGTATATGTTGTTGTAAAAATCAATAGCATGTCAGCAACTCATAGTGACGTACATGAATGATCGATATACCTGAATATCCCTCGCATCGAAGTCTGTATCCTTCCAGTTCGCCATTAAGAGTAAAGACATCATAGACGGCATATCTTTTCTTCCCGACCCAATCCTCCAAATCAAACCCGCAACTGAAACTGAGAGGTGGAGCTTACTAGGATGGCATACATATTCTCTAGTCCTACTCATGCATGCATATTCGAAGGTTTTCAAAAACAGGATTTCCGTTCCAGTTTTAAGATGAAAATTAGCATTGTTAGAGTTTTAAGGATTAAACATAACAATTCAAATAAAGTAATAGCTCACCTGATCACAAAGTGCGGGGTGAGTTTATATTTATCTCTCATCGTTCGGCGTCGTCTGTCTGTCTGTCTGTTCACAATTTCTCATCCTAAACCAATGGACCAATATCAAAGGAAGGTTCCTTGGGGGATCCTCTCTCTACATATTTTCATAATATATTGAAGTGTCCGTGCTTCCTTAGACCTTCCATTACGGATTGTTTAGAAATGGACTTGCCAGCTTTGAATTTGTGTCCAAAGCCAATATGAGGTATATCAAGATAACATTGTCGTGTTGGGCAGCAAACAGCAACGATTCTAGTCAGGCGGCGCGGTGTGCTAGCTGGCCTGGCTCTATACTAGTGGCTCAACATCGGTTCCAGTATTTAAAGTGTTAAATATTCATCTGGCATAAATAAACATTTTAAATTGCCACATAAACAATACATCGATAAAATATATAGAGAAAGGTATTACTTGTCTAAGCCACATTTGACCATTACAAACTGCACATGCTATTTGAGTATTTGCCAAACTATTGGTCAAGTTACGTGAGGTATCATTGACAACGTGCTCATGTAAATGGCTAACCAATGCAAACACGTTCGGTCGCTGCCTTTCTTTCACTATAACAGATTTGTAGCCTCACCAGAGATGACCAAGCTGTAATTTGATTTGATGGTTAGCTACCGTTTTCTACCGTAAATAGCATTGAGTTCAGGGTTGTTCTTTAAATTGTTAATTCACTCATAAGAATAAATATCCATTTCGACTTTAAAATGTACATACTGGTGATTTCGATATGATAAAAAGTCATATTTCTCTTTCAAATTTCACGAATAGATTAAGGGAAAAGTGGACGAACTTCAAAATATATGTCCATGTTAATATGCTCTAATCATTACTTCTTTGTAATAAGGTGTCTTACCTAACCAAAATTCGCCGTCCATATCCCCAAATCCTGTTTTAGGCCAAAAAGTCCCTAAAAATCCCTTTGTTTGCATAGAAATGAGTCTATACCATCACCAGATTGCATTGAATATATGACATTGAGTTTAAAATCATTGTAAATGTGTATAGGATGTACTGGAAATGATTGATTTGATCACTTTTAGAATTTTGACCTTGTTTGAAAGTGAAAGTAGAGAATGCTAAACACCGGTTTTTTCCGGGCCCGATTGGGTCCAAATTGACGGTAACCATTTTCGCATGGTGAGTTCTTTTTGCATAATGCATGACCCCCCCCCCCCCCATTTTCTTTGGATTGTTTAAAGCTTAGAGGTAACTCTTTTCAATGGTTTATGTTGTTCTACATGAGAAACGCTTATCAAGTGTGACAATTCAGGACTGTAACTGGTCGATTTACATGGAAACAAAGAAGGAATTGATTTGGTGTATTGTAACCTTAAGTGCTTTTGGGTGGAAAATATTAAAAGTCAATTTTGTGTCAGCTGCAATTATTGAAGCATTCTTTGGTACTTTACGGGATGGGATACAGTCAAATTGCTTGAAAAATGATGAAACAGTGTCTGGAGTTGAATTTAGGCTCATGTTGGTATTCAGCCATTAGGTATTAGCAACTTTGACTTTTTTTTTTTTTAAAGAAAATGATGTTTTTCAAGCTATTTAAACTTTTCTTTGATTGGTTAATGGCCTAAAACAAGCATAAACATGAAGTTTGGTCATTTCTTTAAACATGTGATACAGTAAAACCTAAAAATGATATGTGTTTCTGTTGTTTTGTCTTTGAGACCTGTATGATGCGCGAGCGGAGAAAACTTGCCGGACTCAAGGCGCAAAACCTAGGTTTGGGTGGCATAGGAAATTTGAAATTTCTTTTAAAATAATTGTCTAATTGTCCTTATATTTACTATTTTGCTTTCATTTTATATCATACTCTGTAAATTTACACAAAAACCAGACCTCTAAGGCAAAGAAAGTGTCTAAAGGAGCTTCAGAGTCCAACAATATGACAGGTCAATTTTGAATCGTCTGCAAAAATGTGTGGATACAGTCAAACTCGTTGAAAATGATGATACTGGTTGCCTAAAAAGTCTGAGAATAGTGCATAAATATTGAGTTTGATAAATTCTATGAACATTTGACAGAGTAAAACCTAAATATGTGATGTGTTTTCTTATTTTTCCTTAGCAAAGACCTTTGTATTGCGCGAAAGCATACAACTTGGCCGATTCCACCGAAAAACCTAGGCTTGGGTGGTATAGAAAAATTGTTTTATATCATACTTTGTAAATAAATAGAAAAAACATATTCATAAGAGCATTTATTTTGTCTTCAAGGTCAAATTACGCCAAATACATCCGCTGTCATGCTGATGTACACCCTAATAGTCCCAAAAACCCTTTGTTTGCATAGAAATGAATGTATACCATCACCAGATTGCATTGAATATATGACATTGAGTTTGAATCATTGTAAATGTGTATAGGGTGTACTGGAAATAATTGATATGATCCATTTAAGTATTTTGGCCTTGCTTGAAAGTGAAAGTAGAGAATGCTAAACACCGGTTTGGTCCCAAAATTACGGTAACCATTGTCGACTGGTGAGTTCTTCCTTCATTATGCATGAACCACTCCCGCCCCCCCCCCCCCCCCCCCCCCCGCCCTATTTTCTTTGGATCGTTTTTAAGCTTAGAGGAAACTCTTTTCAATGGCATATGGTGGTCTAAATGAGAAACGCTTAGAAAGTGTGAACATTGAGGACTGAAACTGGTCGATTTACATGGAATTTACTTGGTGTATTGTAACCTTTATACTCCGTCCAGTTTCGGTAAAAATCAATTGAACCGTCTAGTCTCCTTTAAAATACCTGTATACATGGACATGCTTAAAACTGTTAGCATGCTCAATCTAGGCTATTCCATTTTGCATTACTTTTCTGAACCGCTTAATTGACCAAATTGTACAATCGAGATTTGACTACACATATATACACAATTATCTTAGTCTACACATGTTGCATTGTGAAGTAAAGCGTGAAAATGGATAAATAAACCAAATTTAAAAGATATTCACTAATGATTGTTTGATTTTTTTTAGTTGCGGCAGACATGGTGGAGTGCCCTTTGGCAAGGCACATTTCCTAGCATTGTACTGGTTTGTATACCAGGGGATCATGAATAAGTGAACTATCGCCTTGATATCATTGAAATAATGTTTAAAACGGCAGTAAGCCCAATCAAACAAAAAGGAAGGTAGCCAATTAAATATGTAAAACATATTACACTTTACCAAATTCGCTTAGACTGTTACAAAAGGACACAAAGGACTTTTTTGTTCAATCTGTTCCATCTGTTCCATCTGTAAGAAATGGAGCGTCATCCGCAAACATAGTTTGTTTCATTTCCTGATCTTCTATTCTGTTTTTCTTGATTTCTTTATTTATGATAATGTACTTTGATAAACGTTCAGTACAACAACGACACAAGGATGAACATAATTAAGAAACTGTCAGAAACTGCCGTTATTAATTACTTTACTGCAAATGACACTATAAAACAATATAACCCTTTTTATTAAAAATAATTTTTTTCATTTACAATTGTACATGAAATTGTGGTCAATACAATTATAAGCTTAAAGGAAATCGGCAAAGAATAAAAGCCCTGGTTTATTATCCCCTCGTCAAACAGAGTTTGAGAGGGGATATAGTAACGGGGCTGTCCGTTTGTTCGTTTGTTTGTTTGTTTGTGCGTCCGCGCGTCCGTCCGTAACAACTTTGTGACCACTCTACACTGAACTTCCTTTGATCAATCTTAACCAAACTTAGTATACACACACACAGTTAGTATATGGCAAGATCTAGAAACCTATTTATTTTCAAGGTCATACGGTCGAGGTCAAGGTCAAAATTGGACTTTGACTATTTTCCCATATAAAAACCTTGTGAACATTCTTTGACTGATCTTAATCAAACTTAGTATACAGTTAGTATATGGGAAGGTCTAGAAGCCTATTTATGTTCAAGGTCATACGGTCAAGGTCAATGTCAAAATTGGACTTTGACTATTTTCCCATATAAAAACCTTGTGACCACTATGAACATCCTTTAATATCGAGGGGATGCATCCGCTTTGCGGTGCCCTTGTTATTATTATTAAGATGTTCAATACATTCTTAATTCATTACAATATTTTCTCCAATATATCAATCTTTTATGCGACTGCTTTGTGATGGATTTATGACGAAATGCAAAACTCTCTTGATCTCAATTTGAAAGTATTTCTTATTGTTTCCCTGATTTATGCATTGAAGCGATCAGTCCCTGCTTGTGCATAGAAGTTACAGAAATATTCTCAAATAAGAAATTTATTGATTCAATAAATTGATATCGTTCCAATATTTTTTGTAAATATCAACAGTTCAACCATCTGGTCCAGGACTTATTCAATAGTTATAATACACAATGCTTCATAACATTCGCAGTCTTATAAATTGTTTCATCTTCAATTATTGTATTTGACTCTTCATTAAGGAAAGAGTATCGCCGAATAAACAAATCTTCATACATATTTATTAGATTCAATATGAAGTTTAGAGGAATGTAATTCTACCCCAAAATAAAAGTGCTAGTCGTTCCATACTGAAATAATATATATATATATATAATGTATTTGACAAGGCGGGGGTCGTAGGGTAATTTCTTCTTTTCAGCCCTGTTCTGATGTCACCTGGCGACTACCCTTCTAAACCGGTCCAACAGGCTGGAACAAATAGTGTAGGGGGTCGCATTTCTGTTTAATTATTTCCCTAATACAGACGATTATACCAGCCCTTTTCTGATGCCACCTGGTGATTACACTTTTTACCCAATCAATATGGCTTGAACGATTTTGTAGAGGGTCACCCATAGAACATTTCTACCAAATTATCTTGGAATTCGAAGAAGCGGATTCACAGGAGAACAATTTTTAAAGTTTTGCAATTTACCACCCCTTTCTGATACCGCAGCAAACCAATTTATAGGTAGAATATAAAACGTTGAACAATTTTTGATGAGCGTCACCAAAGTAAAATTTATGTCAAGTTTGGTTAATATCACATCAGCAGTTTCAGAGAAGATTTGACCGTTTGACGTACGCCGTACCGTGAGAAATCACAATGGAACACCTTGAGCCTTTGGCTTGAAATTGATCTTTAAACAAGAAGGCCATTATGGCCCTAGATCGCTCACCTGAATGATGCATTGGGATTTCTAATGCAAAATACATCAAGACAATTATTCTGACAAATATTCAAAATGCAACTTCCAGTGTTAACAAGAAGTTCCTATATTTGGCATAGTGACCTATTTTTTTTATTACCTGATATGACCCATATTCGAACATGGACTAGATATCATCAAGATAATCATTCTGAAAAGGTTTTAACTTGCTCAAAGTAGAAATGCGGCCTCCGGAGTTTTAACAACTATTTCCTTCAATTTGGCCGAGTGACCAAGTTTTTGACCAGGCATGACTCATATTCGACCTTTACCTATCAAGGTCATTCAGAGAAACATTCTGACAAAACTTGAAGATGCTGAAGCAAAATTAGGCTTCTACAGTGTTAACTCGAGTTTCCTTCAATTTGTTCCTAGTCACCTAGTTTTTGAAAAGACAAGACCAATATTTGAAATAGGGACCACATATCATCAAGACAAACATCTGAACAAGTTTCAACATGCTCAAAAATACAGAATCCAGAGTATTAACACGGTTTCTTTTCAATTTGGCCTAGTGACCTAGTTTCTGACCCAATATGACCCATATTCCAATTTGTCCAAGATCTGATAGAGATCAATGTTCTGATATACTTTCATAAAGATCTAATGTAGCCTGTAGAGTGATAACAAGGCAATTGTTGACGAAGGACAGACGCAGGACTAAATGTGATCACAATTGCTCACATTGAGCACTTCGTGCACAAGTGAGTTGAAAAGTAAAAGTGTAACATTAAAGCTCAAATCTTAACTTAAATTGTTGTAGATATTGTTAAAGAAAATATTTTAAATATTTTACACACAACGCTTTGAAAAATAACCTAATATTTATGATACAATGGCATAAGAGAAGCATTTATTAACCCATTTTCACATACAAGGATTTGAAGGAGATTACTTTAAAATTATCATAGTCTTGAGTAAAGCATAATAAATCTTAATATAAGAATTCTGAGATTTAATGCAAATCTTAGTTGGAAAAATAAAAAATATTCATCATGAGAAATGTCTGTGTTCATTTCATTGGATACATCAGAAGTAGCCTGTAAGTGGTAAAGGGTTAATCCTTGTTTACATGGAGATGCTTTCTGCCACCTCTGCATAGGACAATTTTTGAAAAACATTGTGACAAAAGGACATGTATAATTAATAATACTAAACTAGAGGGCCATAATGACCCTAGATCACC
>JASEVX010000006.1:66998736-67090912 GCA_031761405.1 Serripes groenlandicus
GACCCTTACATTCGACATCAAATGTTAAAGAATCAATGGTAGGTAGAAACGAAAGACAATCAATAACAGGTAAGAATTATCCAATAACAGTAAGTACCTATCGGTGTGCATTCCAGTGCCTCACTGGACCACAGTCCATCTGATTGACAGGATATGTCCAACTATGTCCTTTCTCTAAGCATATATTTCGATAAATGTACCATTTGTATGAATTGCAATATCCTTCATTACATACGAAGGTAGCTCCAGAATCGTATGTCGTGTTCGTAGCAGTCCACGTTGCCCGTTGGATATATGTCGATGGTCGTGGCAATCTGTCATTTCAAAATACAATTTATTTTCTACTGATCTTTCAAGTGTTAATCCCAAATAGTAGAAGCGAGATGCAGTTAAGAACATCTTGAAATTGACCAATTTACGGTTCACGCTCCTCTCACGTTCCGTTCCGTTCCGCGCTCCGCTCACGTTCCAATCCGCTCGCAAAGCGTTCACTCGTTTCATAACATTGTGATCTGCTTTTTGTCCGTTCCGTTCAGATTGAGGCGCTTTTTTACGCTCCCGACTTCCGGAACGCCTTTTTTTCGGATCAAAATCCGTTCAAACGATTTGATTGGCTTAAATTAATTTCCGTTTCGTTCTTATATTTTTTCTTTTACTTAACCCTAAATATCAACAAACGATAGAGGAGTTTTTTCAGCACAATCGTAAGTAGCAAATCGTATTACGAAAATGATCATATTAATAAATATTTTGTTACATTCTAATTCAATTGGATACTTTTTTTTTAAGTGTTTTATAAAACAAAAAGTTAGTATACAAATATGACTTTTAATAAAATAGTTTCGTAAAATAATTATCGGATAGTTGGTGCAATCGTTCAATGAGCGAATGATTGGATTTTTGCAATCATTATGATTGTTTCGTTCAGTTATGTTCAAGTTTGACTCGGCTGGTACGAATACGTTAGTTTGTTTGTTTTATTACGCTTTTACGCCGTTTTCATAATTATTTGAGTTATATCACGACAATAGTTCACATATTTATGATCACTTGGTAAACAAACAAGTACTAGGCTAGAATATTTGTCTTGAACAAGGCCACTCCACCATGACAGTCGTGCGGCGATTGGGGATCGAACTAGGACGCCCGGTTTCAAATCCCAGACGTTAACAACTAAACTACAAAAGTACGTTAGTATTGTTAGTTTACATTTGCCATATATTAACTATTTCCGACATAAATGGCATTTGACCACACGTGCTAACACTTTGACGTCCTAACAATGTATTCCTTTCAACGAACAACCTCTGAATAATTAATGTAGACAAGCATATCATGGATATCAAAACTCATATATGTATGTGGTGACATAACCTGATAAATGTGGTTTAGAAATGTGTAAAAATGGAAAACGGGTATTAGAATTAAGAGAATATTATCGAATACGAATTTGGATTGATTGCTAGAAGACAACTTTTACGTAACAATAATATAGGAAATCAAACGAAATCGTTTTAATCAACTAGAGTGGCACACAGATGGAAAGAATATTTATAACATTGTAACTAACTGTATAAACAAAGCAACTGCAGTAAAGAACTACTCTTATTTAATCATTAGTTCTTACCAATTAGTTCACATTCCGGTTTTGTATCTGACCATGCACCAGTCTTCGTACATACACGACTTGTATTACCATTGATTACGTAGCCGAGATCGCATGTATACAAAGCAAAAGCTAAATAGCTTAACGATTTTGTTGAAACATGGCCATTCGTAGGTTCTGGAGGTGATGGACAAACTGTGAAGAAGATCATCGGAATAAAGTAAGAATCCATTCATATCTTAAATGCTGTATTTCATTTCCGATAGCAATTGAATTTCGTTTATAGTGTTATTTCTTTTGTGAAGTATAATCATGTGTGTTTAAATTTTGATCAAATATCTGTTTGTTCAATGGTTTGCATTTTGTTTGTTTTTTTAGGTAAATAGGAAAATATTGTTTACTGCCTAATCCGTACAAATTGAAGTGGTCAGAGATTGTTATAAAATCAATAATGCATGACTCATGTACCTTTTTCAAAGATATCATGAACACACAAATAACCGTGTATAATCAACATTTAAAAGATCAGACCCTTACATTCGAATCAAATGTTAAAATCATGGTGGTAGAAACGAAAGATAATCAATAACAGATAAGACATATACAATAACAATACCTATCGGTGTGCATTCCAGTGCCTCACTGGACCACAGTCCATCTGATTGACAGGATATGTCCAACTTGTCCTTTTCTCCATATATTTCGATAAATGTACCATTTGTATGAATTGCATATCCTTCATTACATACGAATGTAGCTCCTGAATCGTATGTCGTGTTCGTAGCTTCCACATGCCCGTTGGATAAATGTCGATGGTCGTGGCAATCTGTCATTTCAAAATACAATTTCTTTCCTACTGATCTTTCATGGGTTAATCCCAAATAGTAGAAGCGAGCTATTATGTTCAAGTTTGACTCGGCTGGTACGAATACGTTAGTTTGTTTGTTTTATTAGGCTTTTACGCCGTTTTCAAAATTAATTCAGTTATATCACGACGGCAGTTCACATATCTATGACAAGGGCACCCCACCATGACCGTCGTGCGGCGATTTGGGATCAAACTGGGACGCCCGGTTTCAAATCCAAAACGTTAACAAATAAACCACAAAAGTACGTTAGTATTGTGAGGTTACATGTGCCAATTATTAGCTTATTCTGAAATAAGTGGAATGTGACAACACGTGCTAACACTTTGACGTCCTAACAATGTATTCCTTTCAACGAACAATCTCTGAATATTTAATGTAGACAAGCATATCATGGATATCATAACTCATATACAATTGTATGTGTTGACATAACCTGATAGATGTGATTTAGAGATGTGTAAAAATGGAGAACGGGTATTAGAATGAAGAGAATATTATCGAATACGAATTTGGATTGATTGCTAGAAGACAACTTTTACGTAACAATAATATAGGAAATCAAAATAAATCTTTTTAATCAACTAGAGTGGCAGACGGATGAAAAGAATATTTATAACATTGTAACTAACTGTATAAACAAAGCAACTGCAGTAAAGAACTACTCTTCTTTAATCATTAGTACTTACCAATTAGTTCACATTCCGGTTTTGTATCTGACCATGCACCAGTCTTCGTACATACACGACTTGTATTACCATTGATTACGTAGCCGAGATCGCATGTATACAAAGCAAAAGATAAATAGCTTAACGATTTTGTTGAAACATGGCCATTCGTAGGTTCTGGAGGTGATGGACAAACTGTGAAGAAGATCATCGGAATAAAGTAAGAATAATCATGGGTGCTTAAATTTTGTCTAAATATCTGTTTGTTCAATGGTTTGCATTCTGTTGGGTTTTTTTAGGTACAGAGGAAAACATTGTTTACTGCGAAATCCGTACAAATTGAAGTGGTCAGAGATTTTTATAACTCAATAGTGCATGAATCATGTACCTTTTTTCAAAGATATTATGAAAACACAAATAACGGTGTTTAATCAACATTTAAAAGATCGGACCCTTACATTCGAATCAAATGTTAAAATCATGGTGGTAGAAACGAAAGACAATCAATAACAGGTAAGAATTATCCAATAACAGTAAGTACCTATCGGTGTGCATTCCAGTGCCTCACTGGACCACAGTCCATCTGATTGACAGGATATGTCCAACTTGTCCTTTTCTCCATATATTTCGATAAATGTACCATTTGTATGAATTGCATATCCTTCATTACATACGAATGTAGCTCCAGAATCGTATGTCGTGTTCGTAGCATCCACTTGCCCGTTGGATATATGTCGATGGTCGTGGCAATCTGTCATTTCAAAATACAATTTATTTTCTACTGATCTTTCAAGTGTTAATCCCAAATAGTAGAAGCGAGATGCAGTTAAGAACATCTTGAAATTGACCAATTTACGGTTCACGCTCCTCTCCGTTCCGTTCCGTTCCGCTCCGCTCACGTTCCAATCCGCTCGCAAAGCGTTCACTCGTTCATAACATTGTGATTGCTTTTGTCCGTTCTGTTCAGATTGAGCGCTTTTTTACGCTCACTCGGAACGCTTTTTTTCGATCAAAATCCGTTCAACGATTTGATTGGCTTAAATTAATTTCGTTTCGTTTATATTTTTTTTTACTTAACCCTAAATATCAACAAACGATAGAGAGTTTTTTCAGCACAATCGTAAGTAGCAAATCGTATTACGAAAATGATCATATTAATAATATTTGTTACATTCTAATTCAATTGGATACTTTTTTTTTAAGTGTTTTATAAAACAAAAGTTTAGTATACAAATATGACTTTTAATAAAATAGTTTCGTAAAATAATTATCGGATAGTTGGTGCAATCGTTCAATGAGCGAATGATTGGATTTTTGCAATCATTATGATTGTTTCGTTCAGTTATGTTCAAGTTTGACTCGGCTGGTACGAATACGTTAGTTTGTTTGTTTTATTACGCTTTTACGCCGTTTTCATAATTATTTGAGTTATATCACGACAATAGTTCACATATTTATGATCACTTGGTAAACAAACAAGTACTAGGCTAGGATATTTGTCTTGAACAAGGCCACTCCACCATGACAGTCGTGCGGCGATTGGGGATCGAACTAGGACGCCCGGTTTCAAATCCCAGACGTTAACAACTAAACTACAAAAGTACGTTAGTATTGTTAGTTTACATTTGCCATATATTAACTATTTCCGACATAAATGGCATTTGACCACACGTGCTAACACTTTGACGTCCTAACAATGTATTCCTTTCAACGAACAACCTCTGAATAATTAATGTAGACAAGCATATCATGGATATCAAAACTCATATATGTATGTGGTGACATAACCTGATAAATGTGGTTTAGAAATGTGTAAAAATGGAAAACGGGTATTAGAATTAAGAGAATATTATCGAATACGAATTTGGATTGATTGCTAGAAGACAACTTTTACGTAACAATAATATAGGAAATCAAACGAAATCGTTTTAATCAACTAGAGTGGCACACAGATGGAAAGAATATTTATAACATTGTAACTAACTGTATAAACAAAGCAACTGCAGTAAAGAACTACTCTTATTTAATCATTAGTTCTTACCAATTAGTTCACATTCCGGTTTTGTATCTGACCATGCACCAGTCTTCGTACATACACGACTTGTATTACCATTGATTACGTAGCCGAGATCGCATGTATACAAAGCAAAAGCTAAATAGCTTAACGATTTTGTTGAAACATGGCCATTCGTAGGTTCTGGAGGTGATGGACAAACTGTGAAGAAGATCATCGGAATAAAGTAAGAATCCATTCATATCTTAAATGCTGTATTTCATTTCCGATAGCAATTGAATTTCGTTTATAGTGTTATTTCTTTTGTGAAGTATAATCATGTGTGTTTAAATTTTGATCAAATATCTGTTTGTTCAATGGTTTGCATTTTGTTTGTTTTTTTAGGTAAATAGGAAAATATTGTTTACTGCCTAATCCGTACAAATTGAAGTGGTCAGAGATTGTTATAAAATCAATAATGCATGACTCATGTACCTTTTTCAAAGATATCATGAACACACAAATAACCGTGTATAATCAACATTTAAAAGATCAGACCCTTACATTCGAATCAAATGTTAAAATCATGGTGGTAGAAACGAAAGATAATCAATAACAGATAAGACATATACAATAACAATACCTATCGGTGTGCATTCCAGTGCCTCACTGGACCACAGTCCATCTGATTGACAGGATATGTCCAACTTGTCCTTTTCTCCATATATTTCGATAAATGTACCATTTGTATGAATTGCATATCCTTCATTACATACGAATGTAGCTCCTGAATCGTATGTCGTGTTCGTAGCTTCCACATGCCCGTTGGATAAATGTCGATGGTCGTGGCAATCTGTCATTTCAAAATACAATTTCTTTCCTACTGATCTTTCATGGGTTAATCCCAAATAGTAGAAGCGAGCTATTATGTTCAAGTTTGACTCGGCTGGTACGAATACGTTAGTTTGTTTGTTTTATTAGGCTTTTACGCCGTTTTCAAAATTAATTCAGTTATATCACGACGGCAGTTCACATATCTATGACAAGGGCACCCCACCATGACCGTCGTGCGGCGATTTGGGATCAAACTGGGACGCCCGGTTTCAAATCCAAAACGTTAACAAATAAACCACAAAAGTACGTTAGTATTGTGAGGTTACATGTGCCAATTATTAGCTTATTCTGAAATAAGTGGAATGTGACAACACGTGCTAACACTTTGACGTCCTAACAATGTATTCCTTTCAACGAACAATCTCTGAATATTTAATGTAGACAAGCATATCATGGATATCATAACTCATATACAATTGTATGTGTTGACATAACCTGATAGATGTGATTTAGAAATGTGTAAAAATGGAGAACGGGTATTAGAATGAAGAGAATATTATCGAATACGAATTTGGATTGATTGCTAGAAGACAACTTTTACGTAACAATAATATAGGAAATCAAAAGAAATCTTTTTAATCAACTAGAGTGGCACACGGATGAAAAGAATTTTATAACATTGTAACTAACTGTATAAACAAAGCAACTGCAGTAAAGAACTACTCTTCTTTAATCATTAGTACTTACCAATTAGTTCACATTCCGGTTTTGTATCTGACCATGCACCAGTCTTCGTACATACACGACTTGTATTACCATTGATTACGTAGCCGAGATCGCATGTATACAAAGCAAAAGATAAATAGCTTAACGATTTTGTTGAAACATGGCCATTCGTAGGTTCTGGAGGTGATGGACAAACTGTGAAGAAGATCATCGGAATAAAGTAAGAATAATCATGGGTGCTTAAATTTTGTCTAAATATCTGTTTGTTCAATGGTTTGCATTCTGTTGGGTTTTTTTAGGTACAGAGGAAAACATTGTTTACTGCGAAATCCGTACAAA
This sequence comes from Serripes groenlandicus, assembly GCA_031761405.1. Taxonomy (NCBI): domain Eukaryota; kingdom Metazoa; phylum Mollusca; class Bivalvia; order Cardiida; family Cardiidae; genus Serripes; species Serripes groenlandicus. The sequence goes on from JASEVX010000006.1 coordinate 67,005,769, forward strand.
TTGAAGTGGTCAGAGATTTTTATAACTCAATAGTGCATGAATCATGTACCTTTTTTCAAAGATATTATGAAAACACAAATAACGGTGTTTAATCAACATTTAAAAGATTGGACCCTTACATTCGAATCAAATGTTAAAATCATGGTGGTAGAAACGAAAGACAATCAATAACAGGTAAGAATTATCCAATAACAGTAAGTACCTATCGGTGTGCATTCCAGTGCCTCACTGGACCACAGTCCATCTGATTGACAGGATATGTCCAACTTGTCCTTTTCTCCATATATTTCGATAAATGTACCATTTGTATGAATTGCATATCCTTCATTACATACGAATGTAGCTCCAGAATCGTATGTCGTGTGCGTAGCATCCACTTGCCCGTTGGATATATGTCGATGGTCGTGGCAATCTGTCATTTCAAAATACAATTTATTTTCTACTGATCTTTCAAGTGTTAATCCTTAATAGTAGAAGCGAGCTATTATGTTCAAGTTTGACTCGGCTGGTACAAATACGTTAGTTTGTTTGTTTTATTAGGCTTTTACGCCGTTTTCAAAATTATTTCAGTTATATCACGACGACAGTTCACATATTTATGATCACTTGGTAAACAAACAAGTACTCGGCTAGGATAGGTGTCTTGCACAAGGGCACTCCACCATGACCGTCGTGCGGCGATTGGGAATTGAACCGGGACGCCTGGTTTCAAATCCCAGACGTTAACAACTGAACCACAAAAGAACGTTAGTATTGTGAGTTTACATTTGCCATATTTTAGGTTATTCCAACAAAAGTGGAATTTGACCACATGTGCTAACACTTTGACGTCCTAACAATGTATTCCTTTCAACGAACAACCTCTGAATAATTAATGTAGACAAGGATATCATGGATATCAAAACTCATATACATTTGTATGTGGTGACATGACCTGATAAATGTGATTTAGAAAGTGTAAAAATGAAAAACGCGTATTAGAATGAAAAGAATATTATCGAGTACGAATTTGGATTGATTACTAGAAGACAACTTTTACGTTACAATTATATAGGAAATCAAACGAAATCGTTTTTAATCAAATACAGTGGCACACGGATGGAAAGAATATTTATAACATTGTAACTAACTGTATAAACAAAGCAACTGCAGTAAAGAACTACACTAATTTAATCATTAGTACTTACCAATTAGTTCACATTCCGGTTTTGTATCTGACCATGCACCAGTCTTCGTACATACACGACTTGTATTACCCTTGATTACGTAGCCAAGATCGCATGTATACAATGCAAACGACAAATAGCTTAACGATTTTGTTGAAACATGGCCATTCGTAGGTTCTGGAGGTGATGGACAAACTGTGAAGAAGGTCATCGGAATAAAGTAAGAATCCATTCATATCTTAAATGCTGTATTTCATTTCCGATAGCAATTGAATTTCGTTTATAGTGTTATTTCCTTTATAAAGTATAATCATGTGTGTTTAAATTTTGATCAAATATCTGTTTGTTCAATGGTTTGCATTTCGTTGTTTTTTTTAGGTAAAGAGGAAAATATTGTTTACTGGCTAATCCGTACAAATTGAAGTGGTCAGAGATTGTTATAAAATCAATAATGCATGACTCATGTACCTTTTTGAAAGATATCATGAACACACAAATAACCGTGTATAATCAACATTTAAAAGATCAGACCCTTACATTCGAATCAAATGTTAAAATCATGGTGATAGAAACGAAAGATAATCAATAACAGATAAGAAATATCAATAACAGTACCTATCGGTGTGCATTCCAGTGCCTCACTGGACCACAGTCCATCTGATTGACAGGATATGTCCAACTTGTCCTTTTCTCCATATATTTCGATAAATGTACCATTTGTATGAATTGCATATCCTTCATTACATACAAATGTAGCTCCTGAATCGTATGTCGTGTTCGTAGCATCCACATGCCCGTTGGATACATGTCGATGGTCGTGGCAATCTGTCATTTCAAAATACAATTTTTTTCCTACTGATCTTTCATGGGTTAATCCCAAATAGTAGAAGCGAGCTATTATGTTCAAGTTTGACTCGGCTGGTACGAATACGTTAGTTTGTTTGTTTTATTAGGCTTTTACGCCGTTTTCAAAATTATTTCAGTTATATCACGACGACAGTTCACATATTTATGATCATTTGGTAAACAAACAAGTACTAGGCTAGGATATTTGTCTTGCACAAGGGCACCCCACCATGACCGTCGTGCGGCGATTTGGGATTGTACTGGGACGCCCGGTTTCAAATCCAAAACGTTAACAAATAAACCACAAAAGTATGTTAGTATTGTGAGGTTACATGGGCCAATTATTAGCTTATTCTGAAATAAGTGGAATGTGACAACACGTGCTAACACTTTGACGTCCTAACAATGTATTCCTTTCAACGAACAACCTCTGAATAATTAATGTAGACAAGCATATCATGGATATCAAAACTCATATACAATTGCATGCGGTGACATGACCTGATAAATGTGATTTAGAAATGTGTAGAAATGAAAAACGGGTATTAGAATGAAGAGAATATTATCGAATACGAATTTGGATTGATTGCTAGAAGACAACCTTTACGTTACAATTATATAGGAAATCAAACGAAATCGTTTTTATCAAATACAGTGTCACACGGATGGTAAAAATATTTATAACATTGTACTAACTCTATGAAAAAAGCAACTGCAGTAAAGAACTACACTTATTTAATCATTAGTACTTACCAATTAGTTCACATTCCGGTTTGGTATCTGACCATACACCAGTCTTCGTACATACACGACTTGTATTACCATTGATTACGTAGCCGAGATTGCATGTATACAATGCAAAAGACAAATAGCTTAACGATTTTGTTGAAACATGGCCATTCGTAGGTTCTTGAGGTGATGGACAAACTGTGGAGAAGATCATCGGAATAAAATTAAAAAATTGGACCCTTATATTCGAATCAAATGTTAAAATCATGGTGTTAGAAACGAAAGAGATCAATAACAGATAAGAAATATCCAATAACAGTACCTATTGGTGTGCATTCCAGTGCCTCACTGGACCACAGTCCATCTGATTGACAGGCTATGTCCAACTTGTCCTTTTCTCCATATATTTCGATAAATGTACCATTTGTATGAATTGCATATCCTTCATTACATACGAATGTAGCTCCTGAATTGTATGTCGTGTTCGTAGCATCCACATGCCCGTTGGATATATGTCGATGGTCGTGGCAATCTGTCATTTCAAAATACAATTTATTTTCTACTGATCTTTCAAGTGTTAATCCCAAATAGTAGAAGCGAGATACAGTTAAGAATATCTTGAAATTGACCAATTTACCGTTCACGCTCCTCTCCGTTCCGTTCCGTTCCGTTCCGCTCCGCTCACGTTCCAATCCGCTCTCAAAGCGTCACTCGTTCATAACATTGTGATTGCTTTTGTCCGTTCCGTTCAGATTGAGCGCTTTTTTACGCTCACTCGGAACGCTTTTTTTCGATCAAAATCCGTTCAACAATTTGATTGGCTTAAATTAATTTCGTTTCGTTTATATTTTTTTTACTTAACCCTAAATATCAACAAACGATAGAGAGTTTTTTCAGCACAATCGTAAGTAGCAAATCGTATTACGAAAATGATCATATTAATAATATTTGTTACATTCTAATTCAATTGGATACTTTTTTTTTTAGTGTTTTATAAAACAAAAGTTTAGTATACAAATATGACTTTTAATAAAATAGTTTCGTAAAATAATTATCGGATAGTTGTTGCAACCATTCAATGAGCGAATGATTGGATTTTTGCAATCATTATGATTGTTTCGTTCAGTTATGTTCAATTTTGACTCGGCTGGTACGAATACGTTAGTTTGTTTGTTTTATTACGCTTTTACACCGTTTTCAAAATTATTTGAGTTATATCACGACAATAGTTCACATATTTATGATCACTTGATAAACAAACAAGTACTAGGCTAGGATATTTATCTTGCACAAGGGCACTCCACCATGACCGTCGTGCGGCGATTGGGGATCGAACTAGGACGCCCGGTTTCAAATCCCAGACGTTAACAACTAAACTACAAAAGTACGTTAGTATTGTTAGTTTACATTTGCCATATATTAACTATTTCCGACATAAATGGAATTTGACCGCACGTGCTAACACTTTGACGTTCTAACAATGTATTCCTTTCAACGAACAACCTCTGAATATTTAATGTAGACAAGCATATCATGGATATCATAACTCATATACAATTGCATGCGGTGACATAACCTGATAAATGTGATTTAGAAATGTGTAAAAATGGAAAACGGGTATTAGAATGAAGAGAATATTATCGAATACGAATTTGGATTGATTGCTAGAAGACAACTTTTACGTAACAATTATATAGGAAATCAAACGAAATCGTTTTAATCAAATACAGTGGCACACGGTTGGAAAGAATATTTATAACATTGTAACTAACTGTATAAACAAAGCAACTGCAGTAAAGAGCTACACTTATTTAATCATTAGTACTTACCAATTAGTTCACATTCCGGTTTTCTATCTGACCATGCACCAGTCTTCGTACATACACGACTTGTATTACCCTTGATTACGTAGCCGAGATCACATGTATACAATGCAAAAGATAAATAGCTTAACGATTTTGTTGAAACATGGCCATTCGTAGGTTCTGGAGGTGATTGACAAACTGTGAAGAAGATCATCGGAATAAAGTAAGAATCCATTCGTATCTTAAATGCTGTATTTCATTTCCATTAGCAATTGAATTTCGTTTATAGTGCTATTTCTTCTGTAAAGTATAATCATGGGTGCTTAACCTTTGTATAAATATCTGTTTGTTCAATGGTTTGCATTCTGTTGGGTTTTTTAGGTAAAGAGGAAAATATTGTTTACTGCCTAATCCGTACAAATTGAAGTGGTCAGAGATTGTTATAAATCAATAATGCATGACTCATGTACCTTTTTCAAAGATATCATGAATACACAAATTACAGTGTATAGGTCAAATTACTCTAAATACATCCGCGGGCCAGGCTGATCTGCACCACAGTAGTCCATAACAAAAAAACTTGGCCCAGACTGCAATTGATATCTGACAATGGATGTAAATTCTTTGAAAATATGTATAGGATGCACTGGAACTGTTTTATTAGATCATTTCAGGTATTTTGACCTTGTGTGAAAGTGAAAGTAGAGGATGTTGAAACCCAGTTTCAGTTTAGGGCCATATTGTGTCCGGACCAATCCATTAGCCACCTGTGCAATACTTATTTATGCTGTTTTACTGGCCATTTGAGTGTTGAGCCGTTAGTGATAAATGGTCAGAGGAAGACATGCCACTTTCAGGGTAGAGGTTTGGGAGGTTAATCTAACCAAGAAAATATCTACCCTGACTGTGTCATACTGAGTATGTATAGCATTATCTTTTGAAATATTGATAAATAAATGTGACCAAATACGGTTAATAAACTGTCATTTACGGCAAATATAGCTGTATTATGTGAAAAATGTGGGGTTGGTTTGGGATTGTTTAAGTATGACCATGAACATTCAATCTTTGTTCAATATTTTCACACACACAATATCCTATCAGTGAATCAATACAGTCAATCAATCAATCAATCAGTGCATTATGTATATACAACTATAGTCACTGAGACGGGCTAAGCCCTGAGTATTCAACTTTGGGTCAGTCATTCCCTTCCTGTAGTGTACTTTTTCGTGTAATTTATATTTTCGCAAACGTCCCGCATATCTACACATTTTATGTTTAGCTCTGTATTGTTAACTTTTGGACAAGTTTATAGATCTTTGTGTACAAACCAGCTGTTTCACTACAGAGGAACCAACTGGTTATGTCTGCATGAAGCTTACTGCATTTTGTGAGGACAGAATTAGCAAAGCCTTTGTTCAACTTATGAATTTGGCCATGAATGCGACCCCGAACATTACGTGCAAATGTGGTCGCTTTAGGCACCAATGCTTGATAAGCCTATTTACGGCTTCACATTTTTGGGTCGATGTTTTAAAAACCTAGTTTTCGCCAAGTTCTCACTTCCTAAGAATAAATTAATGCACCTTGTTAGTTTATCTTCATCACGTTTTGATATTTTAAGTCTCACGTTTTGTGGCAGGAAGTATTTTACTTGAGACTTATGACCGGTACAAATGAAACTTTGCTTAGCACATAGAGAAACGCAGTAGCCTATAAAACATAAGACTATTGGATCAATTATTTTGGACATTTTTACTTTAATTTTACACATACGACCATTGTAATACATATGTGCAGATCTCAACTCACCAAACACCATTATTTTACTGAGAGTGCAAACCTATTTTTCAAGTTTGACTTGTTACATGGAAACATTGTCTTAGTGAATGGGGATTTATAAACATGTCTCTTCATAGAATTAACAAGATGTCTCAAGTCTTTTAAGCTAATAACAGTGTTCTCCTTACATTTATTTACACCAGTATGACCATTACTGTCACCGTCACCAGTAAAATGTGTTATTTTTAGATCCTGAGATGTTTGGCGCTCAGCCTTTTCATTCCATTGGTCTTCCTGCCCAATCGGTGTGTCACCCGTTATGTTTGCCGAGCAATAGCCTGCATGATTAGGGCAGGAAACCTTTCCCCCTTTGTTTCGCAATCGTGATGCATTTATACATAATTGACTTGCTATGTAAACACCAATTATTTTCTTTTCACGAGTATTGTTTTCGCATAGAGTGATTGTAGCCATAGTGCCGGCTTGAAATGGTGTCGATTCGCAATTGAAAAGAGGGTTATTGTAGCATGTTTCTCCCTCTACCCTCACTGACTTAGGGTCTTTCTGACCAATTGTTTTGTTATCAGCCTCTATTGTTTGCATTATTTCCTTAATACTCTCATTATTCAATTTGGTAAAAGACTCTGCCACAGAATTTGCTTTGTTTTGCATACCTGTAATAGTTGGTGGAATTATGTTAGTGCAGTTCAGTATGCGTGTTGCACAGTGGTTATTGATTGGTGTTGAGAATATACCTATTTGAAAGCCAACATTGGCTTTTGCTGTTTGTCTACCTCTTCCATTATGGTTCATTTTAACCTCTTCATATAAATTATAGTATATACAAATGTATGTACATTTTTCACATTTTAGCCGTTCGCACCAGACTAGACAACTCTTTAGGGAATTAGCATTGTCAAAAACTAGAATACCATTACAATTTATGTTCAACTGTGCATGTATCTTTATTTCAGAGTTAAACATCAGTTGCACCTTAGCTGGACAGTACAGTTTATTTGTGTATGAGTTGGGGTGATATGTTTTGTTGCGGGCAACACCAAACTCATCGATAATATCAGCCTCTTTTCCAGATGGCCGCATTCGTTTCCGAACCATCATCATCAAGAAAGGTGAATATACCCAAATGTCTATTTACACGAGCCTAAAGGGCATTTTAAGTACATCTCATATACTTTGTTTGTACTTTTTCTATACTAAAACCATGTGTGTTACCCCTATTTAAACCTGGCACACCTTTCTGAAAGCCAATTGACTTGCACTGCCTGTTACGGGCCATCTTTAACTCAATTTCCCAGTCAATTACAATACAACAGCAAATGAACACAACTAATATGATTAAAATGTGTTAGGAAATTATTTTACTGGAACCTTCTCCTCAACCCCAGCTAGTCCCTAAATGAGTGGATATTTACGACATATACATGCCACAAATGTGTGCAATTAGCAGTGTTAAATTTCACACATCAATGCAGTCACCGGTAAAGGTGTCAACAAATCTTAGTTTGTGTACCTGGCTGAACAGTATTGGTATTAAATTGTTTGAAATATATAAATGCTTGTTTCTAAACAAAACGTTTGTAGAAAAACATCAAAAAGCATTTAGAACAAGATTTTGCTGGAAAAAAATCCTAGCAAATGTTACATTCCCCCCCCTAAAAATTGATGTTTTCAAGCTATTTAGACTTCTCTGTTAGTGTTGCATGACCCAAATCATGCATAAACATGAAGTTTGTTCATTTCTATAAACAATGGACACAGTTTAAACTTACGCGTTTCTTATTTTTTTCATCTATGACCTATATGATGCGCAATATCCCAAAACTGGCCAGACTCAAGCCGCAAAACCGAGAATTCGGGTTGTATAGGAAAATTGAATATTCTTTGAAAAAAGATTGCCTTACTGTCCTTACATTGGCTTTTTTGCTTTCAATATAGATAACACTTTGAAAAAAGAAATGCAAAAACCTCGAAATGTTTGTCTTAAAAGTCAAATTACGACACAAATCTACACCACAGTAATCCCTAAAAGAAACTTTGTTTGCCTAGCTGGATTGTGTTTAACATGATAGTCACCATTATCACAATAGAAGAGCGATTTGTCTCGTGCATAATGTATGACCCCCATTTTCTATGGATTATTTTAAAGGTAAGAGGTATCTCTTTTCAATGATATATGGTGTTCTACCTGGGAAGCGCTTAGTCAGTGTGACAAACGAGGGTTGAAGCTGCTAGATTTACATAGAAACAATTTAGTTGGTGTATTGTGACCAAACATCAACATATAAAAGATCGGACCCTGACATTCGAATAAAATGTTAAAATCATGGTGGTAGAAACGAAAGAGATCAATAACAGATAAGAAATATCCAATAACAGTACCTTTCGGTGTGCATTCCAGTGACTCACTGGACCACAGTCCATCTGATTGACAGGATATGTCCAACTTGTCCTTTTCTCCATATATTTCGATAAATGTACCATTTGTATGAATTGCATATCCTTCATTACATACGAATATAGCTCCTGAATCGTATGTCGTGTTCGTAGCATCCACATGCCCATTGGATATACTTCGATGGTCGCGGCAATCTATCATTTTAGAATACAATTAATTGTTATGTCATTGCAAGTGTTAATCCCAAATAGTGAGAGCGTTATTTTCCTGTTTGGAAATAAAATGAAACTTAGTGGCACACGGATGGAAAGAACATTCGATGGACGGAGAATGGTACCAAGAAGTAGTGAACACGTTTGCATTCTTTAATCAGTCAAATAATGATAACATTGAAAATTAATGTATAAACAAAGCAACTGCAGTAAATAACTACACTTATTTCATCAATAGTACTTACCAACTAGTTCACATTCCGGTTTTGTATCTGACCATGCACCAGTCTTCTTACAAACACGACTTGTATTACCCTTGATCACAAAGCCGAGATCGCATGTATACAGGGCTATGGATAAATAGCTTAACGATTGTGTTGAAACATGGCCATTCGAAGGTTCCTTCGGGGATGGACAAACTGTGAAGAAGATTATCTGAATAAAGTAAGAATCCATCTATATCTTAAAGGTTGTTTTTATTTCAATAGAAGTTGATTTCCTTGAAAGCGCAAAACTCTTTTCCGTACAGTCTAATCGTGGATGCTCAGACACTGAGAGATAAAAATATAGAGATAGCGAGCGATAAAGAGACATAGACAGAGAGAGACAGACAGACACACACACACACACACACACACACACACACACACACACACACACACACACACACACACACACACACACACATACACACACACAGACAGAAACAGGTAGAGGAAATGAATCAATACAGGATAAGAAATATCTTATAACAGTACCTATCGGTGTGCATTCTAGTGCCTCACTGGACCACAGTCCGTCTGATTGACAAGATATGTTCAACTTGTTCTTTTCTCCATATATTTCGATAAATGTACCATTTGTATGAATTGCATATCCATCATTACATGCAAATATAGCTCCTGAATTGTATGTCGTGTGCGTAGCATTCACATTCCCGTTGAATATATGTCTATGGTCGTGGCAATCTATCGATTCAAAATACAATTTATGTTCTACTGATCCTTCAAGTGTTCATCCAAAATAGTAAACATGAGCTGTTTTATTCATGTGTGACTCGGTTGGTACGAATACGTTAGTTAGTTTGTTTAATAAGGGTTTTTACGCCGTTTTCAACATTATTTCGGCCGTCGTGCGGCGATTGGGGATCGAACCTGGACGCCCGGTTTCAAATGCCAGACGTTAAAAACTAAACTACAGAAATACGTTAGTATTACGAGGTTATATGTGCCATATATTAGCTTATTATGAAATTAGTGGAAAGAGAACAAACTTGCTTTGACGTCCTAACAATGTATTCCTTTAAAAGAACAACCTCTGAATAATTAAAATAGACAAGCATATGGCGACATGACCTGATAATTATGATTAAAACATTTGTAAAAATGGAAAACAGGGTATTAGAATGAAGGAAAATGTATCGAATACGAATTAAGATTGATTGCTAGAAGACAACTTATACGTTATAATTATATAGGAAGTCAAACGAAATTGTTTTAATCAAATCCAGGTGCACACGTATCGAAGGAATAATTATAACATTGTAACTAACTGTATAAACAAAGCAACTGCAGTAAAGAACTGCACTTATTTCATCAATAGTACTTACCAATTAGTTCACATTCCGGTTTTGTATCTGACCATTCACCAGTCCTCGTACATACACGACTTGTATTACCCTTGATTACGTAGCCGAGATCGCATGTATACAAAGCAAAAGATAAATAGCTTAACAATTCTGTTGAAACATTGCCATTCGTAGGTTCTGGAGGTGATAGACAAACTGTAAAAAAGATCATCGGAATAAAGTAAGAAACCATTCATATCTTAGATATTATATTTTATTACCGATAGCAATTGACTTTCGTTGATAATGCTATCTTTGTTCTGTATAGTATAACCACTGGTGCTTACATATTTTTATCTGGTATAAGTGCTTGAAATAGTTGATAAAACATTTTATAATATTATCAAGTCTTGACAAAATGCTATTTAGAATTCGAATAATGCGAAGGTAAATATACCATTTTGACAAAAGAAAATATAACAAGGAAGGGACCCGTTTGACTTATGTTATATATATCGCCGTTTTCTAGGTACATAATCAATACTACTGGTCTATTCATCCCGATACTACTCAAGGCGTATGTATAACAAAGGAAGAGAATGGCATATTTATGACGAAGGGAAAAACCTGAAATGTCGTTGAAAATGGCATTTAACTTCAAGTAATAAAATAAACATCAGATTAATGAAAGTGTCAAGCAAAAAATGCTAATAGCATTTGTCAATAAATGTATATGCACCTATTGGTTTTGCAGTTAAGGTCTTTGTTGATGTTGTAATGGAAGTTGTCTGTGTTGGTGTTGTGGAAGTATTCTTCGCTGTTGGTGTAAGAATTATGGCTGGTGTTTTAGTATTAATCTTCGTTGTTGGTTTTGTGGTAGTAATCTTCGTTGTTGTTGTTTTAGTAGTAATCTTCGTTGTTGGTGTGGTTATGGTACTCGTCGTTGTTGGTATTGTAGTAGGACTCGTCGTTGTTGGTATTGTAGTAGGAATCGTCGTTTTTGGTATTGTAGTGGGACTCGTCGTTGCTGATATTGTAGTAGGAATCGTCGTTGTTGGTATTGTAGTAGGACTCGTCGTCGTTGCTATTGTAGTAGGAATCGTCGTTGTTGGTATTGTAGTAGGACTCGTCGTTGTTGGTATTGTAGTAGGACTCGTCGTTGTTGGTATTGTAGTAGGAATCGTCGTTGTTGGTATTGTAGTAGGAGTCGTCGTTGTTGGTATTGTAGTAGGAATCGTCGTTGTTGGTATTGTAGTAGGAATCGTAGTTGTTGGTATTGTAGTAGGAATCGTTGTTGTTGGTATTGTAGTAGGAATCGTCGTTGTTGGTATTGCAGTAGGACTCGTCGTTGTTGGTATTGTAGTAGGAATCGTCGTTGTTGGTATTGTAGTTGTACTCGTCGTTGTTGGTATTGTAGTAGGACTCGTCGTTGTTGGTATTGTAGTAGGAATCGTCGTTTTTGGTATTGTAGTAGGAATCGTTGGTGTTGGTTTTGTAGTAGGAATCGTAGTTGTTGGTATTGTAGTAGGAATCTTCGTTGTTGGTATTGTAGTAGGAATCGTCGTTATTGGTATTGTAGTAGGACTCGTCGTCGTTGGTATTGTAGTAGGACTCGTCGTTGTTGGTATTGTAGTTGTACTCGTCGTTGTTGGTATTGTAGTAGGACTCGTCGTTGTTGGTATTGTAGTAGGAATCGTCGTTTTTGGTATTGTAGTAGGAATCGTTGTTGTTGGTATTGTAGTAGGAATCGTAGTTGTTGGTATTGTAGTAGGAATCGTCGTTGTTGGTAATGTAGTAGGAATCGTCGTTATTGGTATTGTAGTAGGACTCGTCGTCGTTGGTATTGTAGTAGGAATCGTCGTTGTTGGTATTGTAGTAGGCCTCGTCGTTGTTGGTATTTTAGTAGGAATCGTCGTTGTTGGTATTGTAGTAGGAGTCGTCGTTGTTGGTATTGTAGTAGGAATCGTCGTTGTTGGTATTGTAGTAGGAATCGCTGTTGTTGGTATTGTAGTAGGACTCGTCGTTGTTGGTATTGTAGTAGGACTCGTCGTTGTTGGTTTTGTAGTTGTACTTGTCGTTGTTGGTATTGTAGTAGGAATCGTCGTTGTTGGTATTGTAGTTGTACTCGTCCTTGTTGGTATTGTAGTAGGACTCGTCGTTGTTGGTATTGTAGTAGGAATCGTCGTTGTTGGTATTGTAGTAGGAATCGTCGTTGTTGGTATTGTAGTAGGACTCGTCGTTGTTGGTATTGTAGTAGGAATCGTCGTTGTTGGTATTGTAGTAGGAATCGTCGTTGTTGGTTTTGTAGTTGTACTTGTCGTTGTTGGTATTGTAGTAGGAATCGTCGTTGTTGGTATTGTAGTTGTACTCGTCATGATTGGTATTGTAGTAGGACTCGTCGTTGTTGGTATTGTAGTAGGACTCGTCGTTGTTGGTATTGTAGTAGGACTCGTCGTTGTTGGTATTGTAGTAGGAATCGTCGTTGTTGGTATTGTAGTTGTACTCGTCGTTGTTGGTATTGTAGTAGAAATCGTCGTTTTTGGTATTGTAGTAGGAATCGTCGTTGTTGGTATTGTAGTAGGACTCGTCGTTGTTGGTATTGTAGTAGGACTCGTCGTTGTTGGTATTGTAGTAGGAATCGTCGTTGTTGGTATTGTAGTAGGAATCGTCGTTGTTGGTATTGTAGTAGGAATCGTAGTTGTTGGTATTGTAGTAGGAATCGTTGTTGTTGGTATTGTAGTAGGAATCGTCGTTGTTGGTATTGTAGTAGGAATCGTCGTTGTTGGTATTGTAGTTGTACTCGTCGTTGTTGGTATTGTAGTAGGACTCGTCGTTGTTGGTATTGTAGTAGGAATCGTCGTTGTTGGTATTGTAGTAGGAATCGTCGTTGTTGGTATTGTAGTAGGAATCCTCGTTATTGGTAGTGTAGTAGGAATCGTTGTTGTTGGTATTGTAGTAGGACTCGTCGTTGTTGGTATTGTAGTAGGACTCGTCATTGTTGGTATTGTAGTAGGAATCGTCGTTGTTGGTATTGTAGTAGTACTCGTGACTGTTGGTATTGTAGTAGGAATCGTCGCTGTTGGTATTGTAGTAGGAATCGTCGCCGTTTGTATTGTAGCAGATGTTGTCGCTGTGGATATTGAGGTAGGAATTATGGGAGGTGTTGATGTAGTAGAAGTCATTGTAGTTGTTGTGGTAGTAGGAGATAAAAAGAGAGAAAGAGACTGACAGACATAAATAGAGTGGCAGACAGACAGACAGACATAGAGAGAGAGTAAGAGAGAGAGACAGAGATACAGAGTGAGAGAGAGAGAGAGGGGGAACACATAGAGAAACTCCAGAAAGTGAGAGAGAGTGAAAAGACGGAGAGAGAGAGAGAGATAGAGAAAGAGAGAGAGAACGAGAGAGAGAAAAAGAGCGAGAGAAAGAGAGAGAGAGAGAGAGAGAGAGAGAGAGAGAGAGAGAGAGAGAGAGAGAGAAAAAGAGTCAGAGAAAGACAGAGACAGAGAGAGAAAGAGACAGACAGACGCTTGAACGCAGACATCAAGAGTGATCCATTTATTTGTTTAAAGAGCTTGTCTCACAAATAAGTTTAAATTAGACATAGACTAATGTTATACTATTGAAATACGGCTTTATAAATTGGTACATACTTTTATGTGATTTATTTAGATGTAAATAGATAAATACCCTTAGATGTGCTCCCATACAGCAATCCAAGGTTCACAAACAGCACTACAGTGAACAACATTTAGGTCGTTTACAGTCTTTTCCGAAATACTGTATAATGTTACCAAATCGCCTGTTGCTAGAACAATGCAGGTATCTATAAATGTGTAGAAGTTTAGATAAAGATAGGGGTATTGTTGACACAGTCAAAAAGGTTTTGTTATCTTAACCGTCTAGGCTAGATATCATGGCAACATGAATCATGTCACACGAAAACAGACCTTCGGGAATCTGTCTCCAGTGATGATCAAGACCAGCCTGCGAATCTAGCAGCCTGTTCTGGATCTTCCATATTCGCAATCTTGGCATATCATACTATTGAAATATCTTGAGAACGGTCATAAGTTTCTACGACATAAGGCAAGCTATAGATTAAAGCTATTTTATCGTAATAGTCATTTAGATAACATTAATATAAAAACCTCTGTAGGTCGTATTTCGTATGCCGTGGCTCAAATGCAGTTACGCCTCTATAGCGTTATGTTCAGACGATGTTTTAGATACGTCGATACATGCAAAATGATGTTTTAGTACTTAACTCCTTGCACGCTAACGCGAGATTTCGTCAACCCTTTATGATGACCAATGCAAACAGTTTGGATCCAGATCACGCCCCATATAATTAACATGGAGTTGACCTGTGACCCAAACAGTTCGCAGCAACTATTTAAACAATAGAACATAATTTTCAAAAGTGCTGCAGATGACAATAGTTTAGCGTGCAGAGATTTAAAAATAGAAATACTTACGCAGAATGATGTTAACCGATATGAGTGTTTGACATTAACCCGTTCCTACATGTAGACATTTTCTTGAGCATATGCAGCATACGCCTTGTTTAAACATTGTGGCAAAAGGAGATAATACTCATAATGAGCAATTTCTCCATTACACACAGTTTATAATTCTATTCAATAATTATATATTCATTTAGAGAGATTTTCAACATGTTTGCCAAGTAGTTTCATAAAAATCGTCTGCTGCAGATTTGGTGTATATGGAAAAGGATTAAAGGTCTTCTTCAAACTGCCCTACTGTTGTAATATATTAAGGATGGGATTAGTTTCCATGTAAACATGTATTGTACTGCTCCAGATTGAACAACGAGACTGTAACCGGTCGTCTTTAATAAGCGAGTTAGGGGAATCCAGATCGGCCTGTATCTCCTCTAAGTAATCGCCATCTGACCAGAGTATTCCGTATTTCGAAATTGAACTAGTATTCAATAATTCATGTTATGCTGTCTTTTCAATAAATATTTGACCACACAAAATTTGTGAACAAATGGATAAAATGTAGTGCGAAAACGCGATATTTTAATATTGCACTTTCGCCTTCCACTGCAAATTTCCAAATATAATAAACATTAAGCTTAAAAACGCCGGCGTATTTTGTCGGTTGGCAAATATTGATGAGGTGGATCACGAGAAAAATCATTTATGAACATGTCTCTACCTGGGACCAGGTCGTTTTAGACGTTTTTATGTGGAAATTATAGCCCGAATAAGACGAGTGGGTAAAGTGCCGTTGCACACCTTGTCATTATTATTACACTATATGGACGTAAAGAAGGGCTATTTATAGTAACACGTGCGGGATTCCCCAAATTACCATTACGATCATTTTTATCAAAGCGTATAGACAATATAGAGAGACTTTTTGAGTATTTTAACGAGGTATTGTGTGATTTTCCGCATTTTTTGCTGTAATAGAAATCGGACGCCTGTGCTCATAATGATCGTTAGTGACCCAATACATAGAAACAAAGACACTACCACAATTTAGTTTGGTGCGTGTTATGTAGCATCTCATGTCGATCGTTAGTGACCCAATACATAGATACAAACATACTTCAACAGTTTAGCTTGCTACTTGTTACGTAGCATCTCATAATGATCGTTAGTGACCTAATACAAAGAAACAAAGACACTACAACAATTTAGTTGGATGCGTGAAACGTAGCTTCTCATATGGGAAAATCAAAATTACTTACAGATCTTGGTATCTTCTTGTCTGTAAAAGGCCTTGTCAACCTAGATAAATAGTTCACATACGAGTGACTTCGGCTATATATACGATAACTACATTTGCGATCAGTGTTAATCCGGATCAGCTAACGCATCTGGGCAGTCCGATTTCACTTTTCACTGTTCGATGTCAATGTTTATTCCAATGAACTTCTGTAAATTATGTTAAGCGATATGCATTTGAAACCTAAACATGGACACGCATCAAGGTCCTTTTCGATACATAATAATAACGTTAAAGTTAGTGTATATAGAACACGGGACGTTTCGACGTAAAATGAATATAACTATCATGACAAAGCCGAGTGTCCACAGTTAGCTTCCAATTTCCTCCAACGGCACTTAATGTCAAACACTGTCTGTGTTCCATTGCATTATTAACCCGTATGTCGCTGAATTTTTGAACATGATTTCATCACCTATTATATATGTTAAGTTGATGACCATTTTACACAGTACTGACGAGCCTCGGTAGCGACGAGAGCTCTCAATTCGGGAGATTTTAGTTCGAACCTCAGTTCGGCCAATAATTCTTTCCGACGTTTGACAAAAAACACTGTGACAAGCGTCATTCGTCTTTCACCAATGGGCTAACAGTCTATGTGGAAAGCAGCCTGTTGCATGGAAAGAATGTTGTGTGGAGTACTGGTGTGAGAAAGCAAGAGCAGGTGAACTGGCCGCCGTGATATGACAGAAAAAGTGTTGAAATCAACCAAAATCGACCAACTATTCAATTACACAGCAATATTACATTAGCGCAATAGTAGTGAATAGCGAACAATGGATAATTTAGCAAGCTGATACGAGACACATTGTATAAATTGATATTCATAAGCATAAGCAAATGTTGTTTAATGTCTTTTATAGTATGATAATGAATGAATTACTTTGTGTTGAGACAAAGGTTCAGTTTACAGTATGATTATATCAATTGATTCATAAGTTATTGACGCCGCGTGAAAGCGCGGCGTCAGTATGGGATAGGTTATACGTTTGTACCATGGGGTGACGTAATCGAAAAGGGAGCAACCAACATGACTATTGTTAAGAAAAACTCTGTTATATGTTTGAAAAAAACAAAAAAAACTTTATGAATAAATAAATTGTATAAAATGATTTAAGAAACGGCAAGATACAAATACGTATTTCTTCTACCGTTATTACAAACCTTTAGACACATTTAATGGGTATTTAATAACTTTCCCCCAACTTCCTACGCTACGCTTTTTTTATAGTTTGGTTTAAGACCCGATTCATCAAAGCTCAGAAAAAAGTTTCTGGCGATGTTTTTGCCTATTTACAATATTGAGATTTTTAAATAAATGGGTAATCTTTTAAAAATCAATGATGATTCCTTTTAATTACTTCATATTACAGTATGATTCTAGAAACTGTAAAAACAACGTTAACCCAACTATGCAATACCTTAATGCAGCATGTCATCGCTTGGCGATTTTGGTCATTCTTATTTAATAGACGACAAGGTGTCATCGGTTCCCATATAGTAATTAAGTTGTCTCTACTTCCTTCCGTTATGAATACCTCGTTGTTTTCACGATTTTATCCGATTTCTAAATTTCATTGAATTCGTACTCGGGTTTTCATGTTTCGTTCGAGATGAACGATTCGTACCAACTGGTTTTCGCTCTTTGCTCTTGGGGAACTGACTTGACCATTCTCTCTTGTTTATTTTTCCGTTTTCTACTGGCATGTTCATAACGATTAAAGTGACATTACAAACTAGCAAAACAGACTTAATAATTCTTACTATATGTTGACTATACATGTGAACTTTCATAATGCTCAATCGTGATCAAACATATCTTATCATTTTTATAAATTACTTCGTACTTTTTGTTTATATACTCCCGTTTTTGCTACCATACTTCTGCTAAACTGGAAGGAGAATAGACTTCCCCCTCTCCTTTCAAAGCGTGTGCCACACTTAACTTATAACTAGAGGCAATAAACCTTAATATATATGTCAATATTTAAGCACCTATGTTTTTTTTTTTATCTAATTGATCTAGTTAGAGGATTTAAAACAGTTTATTGGTGTAAAACAACTTGAAAACCTTCAGCTTGTATGACTCATTATAGTTGCAGTAAATGTTAAGCAAATTGTAAACCAAATGGTTTCAGGACTTAACTTGTCATTTCACGACTTAACTTCACATTCTGAATATCATATAAATCGTAGCATATAAAACGGTTAATCCCTGCGTCAATATTGACCCTTTTCTGCTCTTGGTAACCCTTTTATATAGGCTATGGTAGCCAAGTGAGCAATATAGGCACATCTTAGCCTTCTTGTTTAAAATAAAGGGACATTTGGCCGTCCTGTTCAAAATATTTACATCCTGTCTATTTGCAAAGGTTATTTAAATGTACTGAACTGCATCTGCTTCCTTTAAGTCATGCTTCAAAATCATGCGCGGCGTCTTTGATGCTTTGCATCAAAATTCTTCCTGTAACATTTCTTAAATTTGAGACTAATGTTTGTGAATCGTTTATAAATCAAAGTACTGAAAGTACTGAAAGGTAGAATTTCGATCGGTTAAGAGGAGATGCAGAAGTGAATATAGAAATAGAGATGCATCAGGCCAGAATGAAATATTTCCAAGACAATTAAATATTGTTGGTCTTGCGAAGATTAATTGACTATTATGCCGAATATGTCATTCGGTCCACATGGTAACCTTTTAATGATCATAATACCCAATAGTTATATGGAAATCGCACCATGAACATTCATGGCAGTACATTTTCTTCCTATTTATTGACTGCACTGAACTAACGAATGCATTCATAGAATGCAATCTATTAATGCAATCTATTACTTAATGTTTACAATGATATTAGTAAACTTAGAAGTGTAATCTACTAAAACAGTTGTGTTTTGACTGCTTTTATGGTTTTTATCTCCAGCATTATACTTTTAGTGTCTGTTAAATGTAAGGGATTGCAAGCTTCTATTTTTACAGATAAATTTGTATAATTGTGAACAGATTAATATAAAAATGCCTAAACCAAAAACAATGTAATAATTTACAAAAGAGTTTAGCATCTCCTAAACAGAGGGCAAGCGTGGCCTTGACTAGATCCTCTTGAGTGATATCTAAGTAACATATGTGTAACGGCTAATATTGGAGAAAATTTAATCAAGAGCGTCAAGGGAAATGCTAGGTTTGAACAGTGTGTAAGAGGACCACTATATATAAAGAAAAATACCTATGAAGTTTTGATGATATCAGTCCTAAGGTTTAGGGGATTTTGATTAAAGATAAAAGTTCGTATTACCCCTTTTCTGATGCAGCATGGCAGCTTTTCTTTTAAACCAATCAATATGGCTCGAATAAATTAACTAGAGGGTCACTAAAGGAACATTTTGTACTAGACTATCTTGGAATCTTACAAGCGGATTCAGAGAAGATGACTTTTACAGTTCATGCATTTCACACCCTTCATGCTGCCGCAGCAACAAAAGTTGTGTTTACAATTTATATCTTTGAACAAATTTGAAAGCGGACCACCAAACGACCATTCCTTTGAAGTGTGGTTGAAATGTGACCAGTGTATTAGGACGAGATGACATTTGAAGCTGAGAGGTCAATTTATCCCTATTCTGAGGCCGCCTGGTAACTATGTCTTTCAACCAATAATTATGATTTAAATAACTATGAAAAAGGCCAGAGAAGGAACCAATCAGACAAACAGTTTTATAAGAATGAAGTTTTAAAAGTTGGTGATTTTGCACTTTCTGAACCCACCTCGATGCCTTTTCTTTCATCCAATAAATATGGCTTGATTTTTTTTCGTACAGAATCACTGAAGGAAGATTTGTACTAAATAACCTTGGTATCGAACAAGCGAATTTAGAGGAGAAGAATTTTAAATATTGGGCATTTTTATCAGTTTCAATACCGCACACACATCAGTTCAACATTTATCTTGGAACATTATTAAGAAATGGACCGCCAAAAGAACATTTATGTGACGTTTGTGTTTTTGTCCAGTGGATAAAGATGAGATGTCATCTGAAGCTTAAAATTCAATTTTCCCCTTTTCAGATGCCACCTAGTTTCTATGATTTTCAACCAACTAATAATACTTAAAAATATGTAAAGGGTCACTGAATGAACAGTTCTTTCCCAACGTTTTTCAAAAGGTCGTCTGCATGTCAGTAAAGATTGATATCTCAGATTTATTAGTCGCCGGGCAGAAGCCCGCGACTTCTATTTTTAATAGCTTTTCGGAAATGACATGGAGGGTTATTATTAGTAAAAAAAAAAAAATTAAATGTCTTGAAAATATTACAATTGTGATTGTTTAAAAACACTTAGTTATGACACATTTAAAATGAAATAAATAATCCGATGTTTTAAGTATTTACGGTTTCTTTATTTTGACTCTCATTTATGTTTTTTTTGTCTTATTTACGAAGACAAAAGAGTCCCTGCTAGACATCCTGCAGACTGTCATGTGTCAATATCGAGATACAAATCACGTCGAATTCTCCTTTTAGTAGCAACTTTAACTTACTGACTGTTATTTTCATGTTCAAAGAGATGTCTTGATTTATGTAGAATTCATTTAATAATGTTAATCCATGAATATCTAAAATAGGAACTGTTTCTAAGCTAAATATGTTGATCAAGTGACTACCGAATACCCTCTGCGTAGATAATTCTCCTTTGCAGAGAGCCGTTCTTTACAATCATTTACAAATAGTTAATTATAGGTGATTTAAGATGTTTATTTGGTTCGAAACAAATGACGAAAAGAACAAACTGAGATAAAACTGGTTTTAATATAAAAAATACTTTGAATGATGCCTATAAAGAGAGTGTAAACAAGAGCACCGCCCGCGGGGGCCTGACGCTCGTCTGATATTATCCTTATAATTATAACGTTTTATTTATTTTTTATAAACAAATATTCAA
This sequence comes from Serripes groenlandicus, assembly GCA_031761405.1. Taxonomy (NCBI): domain Eukaryota; kingdom Metazoa; phylum Mollusca; class Bivalvia; order Cardiida; family Cardiidae; genus Serripes; species Serripes groenlandicus. Next base: position 67,026,994 of record JASEVX010000006.1, read on the forward strand.
ATTCGGAAAGAATATTTACATATTATAATGACCGCACACAAGTGTTATTTTTCAAGTATTGAAACAAGATTAACTATGTGGAAATAAATACAAGTTCATATACATGATAAGGAAGATGGCTGTCACAATCAGTCAAGATCATGACCCGAGTATTGTGTATGCAATGGACAGGCAAAACTACAGATATTGAATATATTACTATTTTCCTATTTTGAGTAACTCTGATTTAAGATATTCATAATATGTTGAACGACATTTTGTTTTTATTGTTTTGGGCAAAACTGAAATCAATGTAACAAATAAGAATTACGCGTTATCAAATGTCTCGCTGTCCCCTGCTTTGACTATCAATGCAAGAGTAAAAGACAAAAAGTAAAATAACAAAACTTTAACTCTGAGCTAAACACAAAGTTCAAAAATACAAGACATTCGAAAAAAAAAAAAAATGATAAACGCAAAGTTCGAAGTTAAGAAAATTCAAGATTTTTTTTTTTTTTATCTAAACTCAATTTAAAAAAATATATATTTGAGCTAAACGCAAAGTTAAAAAATACAAGAAATTAAAAAAAAAAAAACCAGTTTTTCCCTGAAACCTGTTTGATATGTTGAAGTACATTATTTACGAAATTTGAAATGATTCCAACAAATTATAAAGAAGCTATATCCAATTCTCAAAATCCACCAAAAATCAAGCGTTTTACCCTAAAAAAAGGTCACACTCAGCATCTTTAACATACAATGACCAGAATGTTATTAGATGTAACTATATTCCAAATATGAAGTCCCTAGTACCAGCACTTATTGAGAAAGATCACACTCATCATACAATGTGAAGAAGGGTATTAGATGTTATTATATATTCCAAATATGAAAGCCCGATTACCAGTACTTTTTGAGAAAAAGAAAAAAAAGAAACTTTAACGTTGAGCTTAACGCAAAGTTAAAAAATACAAGACATGAAAAAGCAAAAATTCCAAATGTTTGACCCAAAATCCTGTTTGATATGTTGAAGTACATTATTAATGAAATATATGTGCACAATTTGGAATCAATCTAACAACAAATGAGGCAGCTATGACCAAATCTCAAAGTCAACCAAAAACCACCAAAAAAGAAGGTCAAACTCAGTATCTTTAGCATACAATGTAAATAAGGGTATTATATGAACAAGTTCTCTAAGTTTCAAAGTATTATATTTGATAGTTTCCATGTAAGTGACCTAAACGCAAAACTTAACCAACGCCGACGACGACTCAAACGACGACGCAGACGACGACGATCAAGCACAGGCGTCCGAATTTCTATCACAGCAAAAAATGCGGAAAAAATACTCAATACTTCGTTAAAAAACTCAAAATGTCTCTCTATATTGTCTATACGCTTTGGTAAAAATGATCGTAATAATACCTGGAATTCCGCACGTGTTACTATAAATAGCCCCTCTATACGCCCATATAGTGTAATAATAATGACAAGGTGTGCAACGGTGTTTTACCCCCTCGCTCGATTCGGGCTATAATTTCCGCAGAAAAACGTCTAAAACGACCTGGTCCCAGGTAGAGACAGGTTCGTAAATGATTTTTCTCGTGATCCACCACATCAATATTTGCCAACCGACAAATACGCCGGCGTTTTTAAGCTTAATGTTCATTAAATTTGGAAATTTGCAGTTGTCCTTACCGCCATGCGCTGACGTCACACTAATCACGTTCCGCAGCGAATATTTAACGCAAAATGACGCGCTTTTTTAGAATATTGTACCTGAGCAATGTTTGTTGGGGTTGGCATTTAATCATTTTTCTTCCAAAAATAATATTATTCATAAAAAATACGGTATTTATTTGTACGTTTTCGAAAAAAGTATAAAAAATATTTTTTAGACCGTGTTTTAAATCGTTGTTTGATTAATCTGTCGCTGCGGAATGTTGCAAATTGTGACGTCAGCGCATGGCGGTAAGGACAACTGCAACTTTCCAAATTTAATGACGTTAAGCTTAAAAACGCCGGCGTATTTGTCGGTTGGCAAATATTGATGTGGTGGATCACGAGAAAAATCATTTACGAACATGTCTCTACCTGGAACCAGGTCGTTTTAGACGTTTTTCTGCGGAAATTATAGCCCGAATCGAGCGAGGGGGTAAAACACCGTTGCACACCTTGTCATTATTATTACACTATATGGGCGTATAGAGGGGCTATTTATAGTAACACGTGCGGAATTCCCCGTATTATTACGATCATTTTTATCACAGCGTATAGACAATATAGAGAGACTTTTTTAGTTTTTTAACGAGGTATTGAGTATTTTTTCCGCATGTTTTGCTGTGATAGAAATTCGGACGCCTGTGGATCAAGTGACGACAATAGCTCGTCTTTTTTTTCTTCAAAAAATCAGACGATCTAAAAACGACAATTTTGCGAAGAAGAAACGAATCGGGTCTTTCGTACACAATTATTTCGTCCTTGACAATTTTAAATTTGTCATTAGATTCCCTACGGGCATTTTGCTTGCGATCTGCATATTGTTATGCATCATTAACACAAAGGCGCTCATCATTATATCATTTTAAAACACTCTCTCTGCCTATAAAGAGAGTGTAAAGAACGACAACTATGCGAAGAAGAAACGAATCGGGTCTTTCGTAAACAATTATTTCGTCCTTGACAATTTTAAATTTGTCATTAGATTCCCTACAGGCATTTTGCTTGCGATCTGCATATTGTTATGCATCATTAACACAGGGGCGCTCATCATTATATCATTTTAAAACACTATCTCTCTGCCTATAAAGAGAGTGTAAAGAACGACAACTATGCGAAGAAGAAACGAATCAGGTCTTTCGTACAAAATTATTTCGTCCTTGACAATTTTTAATGTGTTTTTAGATTCTCTACACGCATTTTGCTTGCGATCTGCATATTGATATGCATCAATGACACAAGTGTGCTCATCATTATATCATTTTAAAACATGAGTAGACTAATGATTGGCAAGATTACTCATTTCCTGTTTATGATCAATAATTAGTTGGCTGTGTATATGGTCAACCTACCTTAGAATGGAGATTGATAATAAACAATGAAAGGCTTTAATTATATTTCAATGAAAGACTTTCACTTCGTTGACAAAAACAATGCAAATTATGATACATTTTCACTTGACCCCACCCCTGATGTTCCAATATGCCCTTTAGTTGATAACTGGTTTTTTTCAACTATTATCATGTAAGTGTTATGCATAACTGCAGTATGGATTTCCGGCGACATTGATGCGTTGCATCAACTTTCTCTTGTTTTTCTGTATATTTCAGAATAGCATAGAAAATTATTCTGGCAATATAACATATTGCTCCTTATGAGCAATGTCTCCTTTTGCCTCAATGTTTTCAACAGTTGTCTGTTGCAAATGTAAATAGGCGAGTGGGGGGAATATGCTATTCAAATATCAACAAGAGCTGTCGGAGGACAGCGCGCTCGACTATTACACCGCTTATTTAAGTTACTGAGATAATGGACTCTAATGTAGTTGCATGCAAAATATTAACCACAATTTCTTAAAGGGTGATAATTTGCATTATATGCAGGATAGAGTTATTTAACTTGATTATGTTAATAGGTGTGATGGTTAGGAAGGCAATGGAATGCATCAAGTAGTTAATAAGATATGGATTCTTAATGTAGTTGCACGCAAACCTTTAACCATAATTTCTAAGTAAAAAAACGGTAACAATTTGCACCATATGCAGGATAGAGTTATCTTAATTGGTTGTGTTTATAGTTGTGAAATTGGGAAAGGTTGTATAAAGTGTCAATACAATGCTCCAAGAATCCAGAATTTCCAATTCCAAAAAGAGCCATAACTTGCATTAAATGCTGGATAGAGTTATTGTATTTGAATGTTTACATAGGTGTGATGATTGGGAAGGGCTGTATAAAGTTTCAATGCAATGCATGAAGTAGTTACTAAGATATGGTCTCTTAATGTAGTTGCATGCAAAATTTTAACCAGAATTTCTAATTAAAAAAAGGGCCTTAACTTGCATAAAATGCAGGATAGTGTTATCTTACTTGATAATATACATAGGTGTGATGCTTGGGTAGGGTTGTATAAAGTTTCAATGCAATGCATCAAGTAAATACTGAGATATGGACTCTTAATTTAGTTGCACGCAAAACTTTAACCAGAATTTTTAGTAAAAAAGGGCCATAACTTGCATCAAATGCAGGATAGAGTTATCTAACTTAATAATCTACACAGGTGTTATAGTTGGGTAGGGTTGTAGAAAGTTTCAATGCAATGCATCAGGTCAATACAGAGATATGGACTCTTAATTTAGTTGCACGCAAAACTTTAACCAGAATTTCTAACTTCAAAAAGGGCCATAACTTGCATAAAATGCAGGATAGAGTTATCTAACTTGATAATCTACACAGGTGTGATAGTTGGGTAGGGTTGTAGAAAGTTTCAATGCAATGCATCAGGTAAATACAGAGATACGGACTCTTAATTTAGTTGCACGCAATCCTTTAACCAGAATTTCTAAGTAAAAAAAGGGCCATAATTTGCATAAAATGCAGGATAGAGTTATATAACTTAATAATCTACACAGGTGTGATAGTTGGGTAGGGTTGTATAAAGTTTCAATGCAATGCATCAAGTAAATACTGAGATATGGACTCTTAATTTAGTTGCACGCAAAACTTAAACCAGAATTTCTAAGTAAAAAAGGGCCATAACTTGCAAACAAATGCAAGATAGAGTTATCTAACTTAATAATCTACATAGGTGTGATAGTTTAGTAGGGTTGTAGAAAGTTTCAATGCAATACATGTAGTATTTAAGTATTTGCATGCAAAACCTTAACCAACGTGTGACGTGGACGCCGACGCCGACGCCAGGGTGAGTAGTAAAGCTCTCATATTCTTCGAATAGTCGAGCAAAAACAGATCTACTTTGGTAGAAGAAATATTATGTTACTCAACTATTTCTGTTGATAGAGAGAACAAAGAGAATTTTTCTGCTCACGTTACACCGGGTTAGCTTGCGCGACGTCATGATATTCGTATTGTTATCAAACATCTATAGTGTACATAAACATGCAACTGCTTGCATGATCTTAATTTAAGAATACAAAACAGAACCGCCCCCCCCCCCCCCCCCCCCCTCCAACCGCCCTGCCCCCCCCCCCCCCCCCCCCTCCCAATTAAGACGTTGAAATTAAAGCAAGAAATTCATTACGTGCTTAGTATTTGCAGGGTCTTAACTACGTTTACTGGTATTTGTAATATAAGTATACGAAGATCAAAGCAGTTCGTTCAGTTAGTAAGTTCCATACAACAGAGTAAGGGTAACATCAGTAATCGTAACACCCCTTTTATGATGAAAACGATTCCTGTCTTAGTTTCGCCCCCCACCCCCTCTTTTTTTCTATTAAAGTTTAACGCATTTTTCAACAGTATTTCAGACACGGCGACAAAACACTCATTAGTTATCCCTTGGTGACACATCAGTACAAGGCTAGGAAATGTGCCTTGTGCACGGGACCTCCAACATGACTGCCATAGCTGGGGTCGGAACAGAGACGTCTGGTTCATAATCGCCGACGATAACAACTTGGTCAAGGCCGTTTAACTTCCCTTTGTTTGGCGTATCCAACACATCCCTTTGTCTACCTTATCAACAAACTATGATGATTTTCCGTGCATTCTTTGCAGAGTTATTCTTACTTTCTTAATTGTTCTTGCTACTTAATCAAACAATAGTTTAATAACCTACGGTATTCAAACCGATCAAACTCACAGCTTAAATGCTGTCGTTACAATTAATCATTTGCTTACAAAGGTGCATCACAGAAAACATAACACTAGACTTCTTAAATTGTTACTTGATATGAACGTTTGAGAACAACGGGGAAAGAAATGTTTAGGTATCGATCATCAACAATGAAGTAATATCTTAACGATTGTGGAGTGCGACACAGATCAAGAAAAGAACCTTGCCACAGTTAAACAAATATGAGCTATCCCGTGAAAAACAAACAATATGGCCTCTGCGTAATGTATCGACCCAGATCAGCCTGCGCAGTCAGGAATCATTACTCTATCCCCTTAAGACGGAATGTGTCGGCCCGGATCAGTCTACGCAGGCTGTGTTGGTTTTCTCGCGGGTCTCATATATATGTATTATGGCAAAGTAGCAAACTGAAGACTTTCTACTCTTGCCACAATGTTTGATACTCTATTAAACAGGTACACAATACAATATAATATAATTATGTATTGCCTCCATTGAGGGAAAAGAATATAATAAGTAGGGATAGAAACGCATACCAACTATATCATTCAATCATAAAGTACTCGAAAATTCGACCTATTTGTGCATGCTTCGCCAACAACGAGTTTAAAATGCGTTATTTGCTGTTAAGTTATCTTATTTTGTTAAACTCCCAGTACTAGCATTTACATTCCCGTTCAACAGAGGAATTCGAAATTGATTGATGTATAATTCTAAAAAACTGTAACTATCTGTTTTACAGATGAAGTTACGGCGTTTAGGAACGAATACACCGCTATTGTATCGAACACTTTAATAGCCCAGAGCAATGATTATCAGTTTGAGATGTTATCTACAGTATTGACTCCATAGGTGGATTATCGGCATCCCTTTGCTTGCAGTTTCGAACAAACAAACGTGGGTAAATATTTCAAGTAATGTCGATTTGATTTATATAATATATTGAAGAAAATGCCTGCTTTTCTTCGAAAACTCGAATCATGATAAGCATTCGAATATTGGTTGCAATCCCTAATAATAAGAATAACATTTCACAAACACATTCAATAGAATAAAAAAGCCCGAAGTATAACAACGTGTAAAAAACCACAAACAGGCACATTTGTGCAAAATCCTTTAAAATTGGTAACCGGATAATATTACATTTCTGCCTGTAATTCTGTGGGAATTAAAAGTGGTAATTCCCTTGGGAAATAAATCCCTAGGGAAATTATAAGATTTTGCCGGAACTACTTTTTTAAGCTTAAAATAGAATGGCTGTTTTTCCAAATGCTTAAAATAGACATAAACACATCTGAATAGTTTATAATAAAAAAAAATAATAGTAGGCTAATCCATTTCATTAAAATAAATAAATATGACTTAATGAAAATAAAAATAATAATAAATAAAATAAACAACAACAGAAAATGTTATTCATTGATCAATGATAAAACAAGAAGATATCCAAATGTCATTGTCGTCTGCTTTACAACAGAAACAATGGCAGAGTATATGCAACCCTGGACTTTACAGGACATTGAGAGCCTGCTTGCACAATCTGAATATGAGGAAATCCCAAATGTGGGTCAGCCTGTCTCCCCACCCAGGCCTTCTACCAGTACATCTCGTTTCAATCCAGTGAATAATGAGGAAGTTGCAAATTTTATAACAGGTCAGAAAAATGTCAATACCCAGAGGAAAACTGATTCAGACGTACGGTTGTTCAAAGAATTTTGTAGGGCTCAAAATGAACATAGAGATATAGAGACTCTTTCTACCAATGAACTTGATGTTTTGTTTGGAAACTTTATTGTAAGCATCAAAAAGGCTGACGGTAATGATTATGAGCCATCGACTATTCGTGGTTTCATGTCCAGCATGGACAGATATCTGAAAAATAAGAATTGTCCACACCAAATCAATAAATGTCCGCTATTTCCACATAGCAACAACGCTATAAAAGCAAAAATGACATCCTTAAAATCACAGGGTCTTGGAAATAGACCAAATGAAGCTGACGAGTTGACCGATGCCGACATTGACAAGCTGTTCGAGGCAGGTCAGCTTGGACACGAGACGCCTCAGCAAATCATAAATTTGCTACATCTATCATTCTCTCTGCTCTTCGGAATGCGGGGTGGTGTAGAGCAAAGGAACCTCAAGTGGGGAGATATAGAACTGCTATGTGATGAAGATGAGGATGAGTATTTGTCACATATCAGAGAGAGACAAACAAAAACTCGAGTTGGAACTGATCCAAAAAATACCAGAAAATTCAAGCCAAAAGCTTGGGCCAATAGCGAAAATAAAGAAAGATGCCCAGTTGAGGCGTACAAAATATATAAACAACAACGGCCACATGAAATGATGAATCCTGATGCGCCATTTTTTCTCGGGATTAATGCCCTTCGCAGCCCCAACTCCCAACAACCATGGTTCAAGAATCAACCGATGGGCAAAAACCACATTTATAAAATCGTGAAAACCATGAAGACAAAGTGCGAATCATTAAATGATGGTCGCAAACTAACAAATCACAGTGTAAGGAAACACCTGTTACAAAAATGTAATGACCTGGGAATGGATGCAGCAGCCACTGTCCAAATAAGTGGACATAAAAACTTACAGAGTGTCAATTCCTACTCAAAACTGAATGAACCTCAACAAAAGCAGATTGCTGGTGCGCTTATGAATACAAAGAAAACACCACAAAGCCTCACTCATTTCACGCCTTCCAATTCAAAGCAAAACATGTCGCCCAACTGTAGTCAGATTTTCCACAAACAAAGTGCAAATTCCATGATGTCATCCGTATTTAATGGCACCACACACATAGCTGGTGGAACATTTTATTTCGGGTCATTGCCAGAAAATCCAGCAGTATTATCGCCGCCCTCAAAGAAATTCAAAAGAATCAGAGCTATAGTATCCGACTCCGAATCAGATTAAAAAAGTGTGCGCTTTACACTGGAGAAACAATGGACAAGGGAAATAATTCCCAATATTACAGTGCGACAATGGACAAATTAATATTATTTTTTTTGTAATTTTGAGTTAAAATTGTAATATTTTTCCAAACTGAAGGAATTAATTCTTAATCTTACTGTGATAAACAGTGATCTTGATTCAATGATTGAAATTTTATGACAAAATAAAAGTTGTGTTGGCAGTTTTAAATGGTTGTTTACTGTCGTTTGTCCCAATCATCCTGGTTTAATTGCAGGTAGAACCTACACTCTCCCTCAATTCCAGCAAGTGTGATGGTGCATCTTAACATACACACTTAGCCAGAACCAAGAAATAGGTAGGCAGTTCACACTCACAGTGCTCACTCTTGGAAACCATTTCCTTGAAAATCTCGGTTCAAAAAAGCACTAGGAATTAATTCTTAATCTTACTGTGATAAACAGTGATCTTGATTCAATGATTGAAATTTTATGACAAAATAAAAGTTGTGTTGGCAGTTTTAAATGGTTGTTTACTGTCGTTTGTCCCAATCATCCTGGTTTAATTGCAGGTAGAACCTACACTCTCCCTCAATTCCAGCAAGTGTGATGGTGCATCTTAACATACACACTTAGCCAGAACCAAGAAATAGGTAGGCAGTTCACACTCACAGTGCTCACTCTTGGAAACCATTTCCTTGAAAATCTCGGTTCAAAAAAGCACTAGGAATTAATTCTTAATCTTACTGTGATAAACAGTGATCTTGATTCAATGATTGAAATTTTATGACAAAATAAAAGTTGTGTTGGCAGTTTTAAATGGTTGTTTACTGTCGTTTGTCCCAATCATCCTGGTTTAATTGCAGGTAGAACCTACACTCTCCCTCAATTCCAGCAAGTGTGATGGTGCATCTTAACATACACACTTAGCCAGAACCAAGAAATAGGTAGGCAGTTCACACTCACAGTGCTCACTCTTGGAAACCATTTCCTTGAAAATCTCGGTTCAAAAAAGCACTGAAAAAGTCCATCTCTGTAAGATCAATAATGGTGTGTTAGCGCAGTAAATACATTTACTTTAAATAGATTAGAAAATAAACTCACCATCACACGCCTGATCTGAAGTTTCCGCCTGATCTGAAGTTTTCTCGCTTGTTTTACGTCGTCCATCAGAAATTATCACGTCACTCAGTCACATCACGTGTTGCCCAGTTAAAAATCCATATCTATTAGTAGATGTTTTGAAATTCAACATCATAACACTTCAATTCATTTTAAAACTTTATTAAAATGTGTTTCAATATATTTCCGTGATTAAAATCCAAATATGAAAGCTGAATTTCCCGAACTTCACCAAGTGACACAAACAAAATGTCCGACACTTCGAAGCGGGTCAACCTGTTGTGACCGTTGTGGTGTATTCTTGCGCGACGTTCGAAAGTAAGGCAAAGTAGACCTTTATTGAATTAAAGGCACATTCTTGTAAATAAAATGTAATATATAAGTTAATCAACACTGTTTTCGTATTACGGGATATAATTCCCTCGGCCAGTTCACATATCTAGTAAAAAACCTCGTGCCTACGGCACTCGTTTTTTTACTAGATATGTGAACTGGCCTCAGGTATTATATCCCGTAATACGAAAACAGTGTTGATTAACCTCTATATAACATGAACTGTGTACTATATAAATACCTTCGTTATCAATCCTTAATACACAGTTTGGCGCCAAATTTGAGACATGCGACTACATGCTTTTATATCAACTGGCATTACCTAGATCAGGAAGGTAAATGTATAAATTAGCCAAACATTACACCTTAGCTTGGCAAGTTAACAGAAAAGCAAGTCATGATATATTGCAAAAAATAACCAATTGACCCCATATCCCTTTTTTTTTTCTGTTTGTCTATTTCACAACAAGAAAAGTTCTACCAAACGTCACAGTTATCTTGTTAACGATCTAGCTTGATTTTCAGCTGAAACATATGCTATTGAGTTTCAAAAAAAATGGAAAGAGCTTGTTGAATGAGTCGGCACTGATATCGATATTAAGGATTCAATTCAAGTTGTTCATAAATGTCAAGTGTAACCTAATAAACGTAGATATATATCTTCTGTCGTTCTCAAAAAATGAACGTAAATTCGGAAACCATTTATCTAGTCAGGGAGAAAATGACATTTGTTATGTCAAACTATTGATCTTTATTTCGTCGAAAAGTCAGATATTGTCAACATAGAAAAGGTTAATGAAACACTTTTTTCAATTACGAAAATCACACGTTTTTAGACGAAAAATCGTCGTTAATGCATTCATGAACATGACCCCCAGATTCAATTTAAACTCATTTCTAACCGTTTTATGCAAAATAATTCACGTTGACACATGTTCAATTTATATGTTACATAAACAAATTATGATGAAAGAACTTGTAGTACCTGAATACGAATACTGAATTGCGGTATTATCACAAGGAGTCATTTGAAAATACAAATAAAAAGCGTTAAATCTATGTACTGATTTAAATGTTACTATTGCATTCCACATTTTCCGCCGTATTTACATACTTTAAACATGTAATCGAAAGAGAAAGTACCTGGGCAATTTAGACAATAATCGCTTGAATTATGTTCATCTATTATAATCCGAATGGAAATATTTAACTTCGATAAGTGGGTGATATACATGTACACACACCGTGAACTTGCATAAGTGTCATATTCATGTTAACACGTATAATTCTTATATATAACATAAATATACCATTGTTATAAAGTTCTAAAAGGGTTCACATTCGAGATATACAATATAAACAAGATGTTTAATAAAGAATATGGTAAAAGTCTCACTTCGCTAAATATGTACGTCTTTCGTGTTGACTAGATACGATCTAGATTTTAACCGATTTCTCAGTAAGGAAGTAAATTAGAAAGAAAACTTAGTGGTGTAAGGTAGACAACCCGAATTACCCTAACGTCTAAAACACCGTGTAGGGTTATCGTTTCATTATTTAAAGTCAGAATTCCTGTGCTATTTAGGTAATGGAACAGATTGTTTTTACAGTTCAATTTGGGTTAAGGAATATGTTATTCAGTTTAAGAATTGTCAATTTTAAGAGCTGAACAGGTTTAGGCAATTGTATATGTTAAGGAAACTTCTTTGGTTATTTTTTTATATGGGCATTTTAACGTATACGGTTCGTTTATTTTCGGAAATGAAATAGTTTGCTCACGACAAGGACATATTCGGTGTAAGGGATACGCGAAAACACAAATCATCTATTAGGCAATACAGGACATATCCAAATGATTAACGAGTTCAGTGTTTCAAAGGTCAGAAATTGATCTACCTTTATCCGTGGGGAACAATTCAGACCAATATGGGTTTGTATATCCGTGCAATCTAATCTCGGTTTGTATTATTCGCTACTGCTTCATGATTTATAGCTAGGACCAGTCCAGATAAATAAAATCCGGGTGATGTTTGCTGTAGTAGTCCCCGGAAGCTGCGTCAATAGCGTTGTGCGCTTTCAACCCAGGGGTTGTGAGTTCATACCCCAGCTCGGTTAACTTTCTTTCCGACGTTTGACAACAGCCACTGAGACAAGCGCTATTTCATTTTCACGAATAAGCTGTGGTATATGTAAAGGCAGCCAGTTGCTAAGAAGTTATTGTGTGGAGTACTGGTGTGCGATAGACAGAAACAACGTGGGTAAGTGAACTGGTTGCCGTGATATGACTGAATAATTGTTGAAAACAGCATTGAAATCCAATTGATTCATTTAAATAACGCTTGTAGGAACTTAGCGTATTAAAGGTTAACGTGGCATGCTTACTAATCTCTATTTTCTGCACGAATAGAAGAAAATCTGCCGTGCTCGAGTGGTTAAGCGTCGTTAATTTGGAACCGGGCGTCCCGGGTTCGATCCCAAGTCGCGCCACAATTAGTAGCGTAGTACTGGTATGTTTACCTAGGGATCAATACCTAGGGATGAACTGTCGCCGTGATATAAATGAAATAATGTTGAAAACGGCGTACAACCCCAACAAACAAACTGTACGAATAGACGCACGTACGTTTTAATACTTTAAATGTTCGCAATGTTTACTGTAGCACGTAGGCAAGGTATCAGTTACTAATTCACGAAACACAATAACAGATATTATTATAAAGGACATTTTATTAAATAAAAGAACAAAATACATCAGCTCAAAAAGTCAATAATGCTGCAATTAAAAACTGACCAATAGTGACAAAAAATATTTCTAACTGTAGAAGGCAGCGTAATTCAGGGAAACAACCGAGAGACATGAGCATTTGAAATACAGAAATTAAAGTTGTGAATATTTGGCTGTGGTTAAAATGTACATAGATCTATATCAAACACTTCTCTAATATATCTGTACACAACTTGAAATGTGTAAATAGAATATGTTCACATGTGTATCATGTGTATAAATAGCAGGAATTAATCTTTGAGTTTATAATGAAAGTGATATAGTTGATTGTGTGAGACCAAAAACAGGTATAGCTCATTCAACAAATGGAACCGCATGTAATTTAAATGTTTTATAGGTTACAATGCACAAGATCAGTGCATCTTTCACTTATATTGATATTCTTATCTGCTTCGCTTAACAGTTTATGTGTTCATATGTGTATCTAAAGTATATGTACATTGTAGTATACGAATCATGTGCTGTATACTACATAAATATTAAAATGTTTTTGTGTGTTGTTGTTACATACATCTAGGTTACTCCACTGTACGCAAAGTGATAACATGTAAAAACTTTATTTAGGAATTGATTAGTACAGAAATTATATTGCCCGAAGTACTGGTACATTTGGTAAATTGATGCAATCAAATAGTATTGAGCGAACGGTTGGTTTGCTAGGAATGTACACAGGGCTTTAGTGAAGTATTATAATGTGTTCAATACATGTCAATAAATCTCAAAAGGTACAACATCAACTGTATTCATAGTGACAATGTGTGGTTACGATTGGATAGGCCTATTGTTGTAAATGATTTTTTTTTTGGAATCACCACAGAGGTGTATTAAGAGTGTCCTTTTTCCAATTCAAATGTAATTTTATAATCAGGCCACCGGCCCATACACAAGATATTAACATATTCACAAATAAACATGACGTAATTGTATAAGGAGGTACAATTGTATCATTTGATCATGAAGTTATACATAATGCGCTAACTCTGTAAAAGCACGACCTGTTCTGATTGTTCGTAACGGGCAACCAGAACAGGTACTACACTCCCACCAAACTTATGCATTACCGGAAGTTTGAGAAGAATCCATGAGATAAAGTGATATCAATAACATATTCAAAGGTTATGGTAAATACAAACAGTTTCTTGTTTATAAAACAAACAGTCCGACCCGTCTCCATAGAACCACAATCTTCTCCCTCGTTCTATACACAAGAACTTTGGAAATAGCGCAGGAAGAGTCAAGATTGCTCGTAACACATGTTACGCATCTCTGATGCCAATGCAAATACCTTTAAAGTAAATTCTAGAGTCCAATACAATGCTATGGAGCAAAAGGTCAAACAACAAAGATTAAGAGCAAAGTGCATTGTAAAATACACAAAACAATTTACATATACACAAATAAATATTACATAAGGCATTATTGTATTGTGAAATTATTATATTAGCACACCGTGTGCTCGGCGGGAGAAGCTGTTATTTTATTACATGATTCTGCTAATCAATGCCCGTGTGCTCGATGTGTTAGACAACTCTGAAGATGCTCCTGATTGGCTTGAGATGTTCCATGTCCTGCGTTCAGTGTAACAGTCTGGTAGCCAACGATTGCCAATTTAACCTTGCCACAATTGTCACAAGTAACTCTCTCGTGTGTACATATGGTAGATGGCAAACAAACATAGATTAATTCCATTCCTTCCTAAAGTTTGACTTTGAATATTTCGTTGTCAACTCAGTCATCAATACCATGTATACAGGAGAGATTCGGAAAAATCGACCAACAAAGTTGTGAAAGTGTGTGTCTATATAACCCCCCTCCCTGATTGAGTATTTGCTGTTGACTTTGTATTGTCTGGATAGGATATACAATACTATGATTTCACCAATCAGGACATTTTTTAAAAAAGCACATACTTATATGCCAACGGTATGAGCACCACTGAAGAGACTGTGTGGGCTGATATGAACCAGGACAGGGTCCAATTCCACCAACCTTCCTAAGGGATAATTAATATTTAATTACTTTAAAGCATATTTTATCATTTTGCGTTCCTAATAAAAATCCCAAATTCTTTTCTTAACAAGAACTGTTAGTCAGCAAGATCACTGTAACTGTCAACTTAGTCATTTACTTAAATACATTCTATTAATATTTAAAACATTATGAGGGAATCCAAATTGATGAAGTATGCTTTTAAGTGTTTAAGTATTACTTATCGCTAAGTAAGGTTGGCGGCATTCGAGTCAGCTGGTGGCTTATTGCAGGAGACATATATTTCTGCGTCGAAACCCATACACATATTGGATAGGAAATCAATTCTGAAATCTTGAGTTGTTGACGTTTCGGATTCTTGTTAAACGTTAATGTCTAAAATAAAAGAGAAAATGTTTATCAAATGAACAGTGTACATACATCTTAATTTATTGCTTTTAATAAAGTTGAATATATTTAGTTACTATTGCCGTTTCATAATTGTCTTTCTTATTGACTTTATATACAACGCTATGAATAGAAAATTATTCTAATCTAGGAATTAACGCTTTGAGAAGTATTGATGCATGGAAGCCCTACAAAATATGACTCTAGAAACACAGTGCTATGATGTCATTAAAATACCAATGGTAAACCAAATTACCAATAACTATATCTATTACACAAGCAGTAGTGTGAATGAGATAACTAATAACATTAGTAAACATCACTATTCATCTAACTTGATCATTCAGGGATTGTAATATAGCGGTTTTTACATTTAAGAATCCGGCGTGACCGAGTAGTTAGCGTTGGGGATTTGAAACCGGGCGTCCCAGTCGAGGCCCTGTGCTCTTAGGCAGGGCACATCCTAGCCTAGTACTGTTTTTTTTACCATGAATAAGTGAACTGTCGCCGTGGTATAATTGAAATAATGTTGAATACTGCGTGAAACTCCAACAAAAAAAACCTAAACAAAAAGCATCTTTATACCTTTGGTGAATATTCTCAATGATTCCTTGACGGTCATCGTCGTGATTCCAATTTTACTCTCTGCAATTCCCGTTTGTATCTGTCTATTTGCTTGTTTAATTGAGTATTTCTGTGACAACATAAACAAAAAACAATATTGGACTAAATATAGGAAGCGACGATGATAGACTTAACTTATCTAACTTAAGACTTGTCATACTGTTTCTTCCTAGCTAAGATACATTCACACGAAAACATTATAACCACTGATATCGCAGTTTAAATAATTCCTCATTGGTATCATTTCATTGTATTGACCAGTTCTTTTTAGTTAACACTATGGACGTGATGCAAAGATATATATTATCGTGATGCATACATGCTAAATGTTTTATTTCTTGTTTACACATAAATATAAAATAATCGATACAATTGCAATATACACGTACGCCATTATTATTACAGATATCTACACAAGATTTATACCAGGACCAGGTCAATGTTGTCGAGTATTAGTGACACGGATCTGATCGTTGGTTATTACAGTTTTTTGACATATATGCACATGTACCAATACATGTGCGAAAGAACAGATCCATACAACCTACTGGTTATGTATTTTGATATTATATTCCTTTCCTTTATAAATATAAGTTAACCGCTTCTCACACGAAAACATTTATAACAAAAGACTTGAACAATAAACTGTTGTCAAAAATATGGATATTTCTTTAAAACGGAAGTTTTATTATTTAATAATATTGAATACGTTAAGGTAAAATGCACTCATTACGAGCATTCCTTTTCCAATTAACACAATGTTTTCAAAAGTCATCGCCTGCAGATGCGCAACCCAGCATATGCATGTGTAAATGGGTTAGGTGTTAGATTTCTGACGAATTTACATACTCATCTTGAACAATTTCTTGGGTCCGTTCTATCTGTTTTAATTGTGATTCAAGATGTTGCACCTTTTGCTTCTCCGATTGTAGAGATTTTAATCTGTTATAGAGTTAAAATAGAAAATATGTCACTGTAATGATTGCATATACCGAAGGAAAATGTCTTTAAATATTGATAAAGAAACATGCCAAAGTTTTTTCCGTACATATGATATTTTTCACTTGATCCATTTCATCAATCAGACGATTTATGACTCATATACAGGTAATGAAATTTGAAAGCATTGACACAATTTCTTACAACACTTTTCAATAATAAGACTTTTCACTTTCACATACATTTTCATAGTTTTCAAAGTCGTTTGCCGCAACATTTTATATGTTGGGGAATTAGAAACTAGACAAAAATACGTTTAAATGAGTATTTATTATGAAAAGAATTCTGTATCGAATATCTAAAAACAGACATAATGCAGATTATATGAATATTGTATTCTATAATCCAATTTAAAACAATTTATAAAAAAGGGTAGTTTCTCTATCATAATTATCTCCCTTGATAGGGTCTGTGTACATAGAAGGTCATTCCAAGTCAGCTTCCTTTTTCCTGAAACTTTTGAAGGACGTAGAATTCTAAAATTTATTAAAATTCCCTTCCTCCCATCCCCTTATTTAAATAATTTAGTCTCTTTTTAGATGGAACCAGTCAATGAATGGAGTGATGTCGGATGACAAGGCGCAAACACATTACTTCCACACAAGGACAACCTTGGACAAAAACTTCCACGGCGAAAAAAGACCCACACAAATTCAGTGTTTTCAGTGGACATTCTCAAGAAACAAATAATATTTCATAACACTCTTTCATTTATAAGACTTAAACATTCTTTAATGTGTTAATAGGACTCAAATATTTTCTATTGTTTAGGCGCAAGATCAAATTTCATGTTCTAAAGTTGGCGGTTCTAGGGAGACAGAAAGCTTTTGGGGCGTTATCAACCTTGACTTTACCCCGGCCTTACACACTCACAAGCTGCAGGTTCTTCGGTGTCGTATTAACATATGTGTAAGTACATGTAGGTTGGAGGGGGGGGGGGCTAGAAAAGGGAAGTCCAGAGCTGTCTAACGCTTGGGCACTTAATTCAGGGGATAGGTCATACGGGCTGACCCAAAATTGCTGTCCACATGAGATGTTAACTTGTGGGATTTCGACAGAACTTGTGGGATTTCGACAGAAACAGCGGTCGCTGATTCGCCCGTCAAACGTTAATTCTTAGGCAGTCGGTTGTCTCCCCAGGTCTGGTTGTCACAACATGTGTTAGTATTCTATGTCAGTTATAACGGACCTTTGCAGCCAATATAACGCCACTACGGTTTATCGATAACAATTTAAAATATGTTGTTTTACGGTCGCGATAGAACTTAAGATGTTAATCAAGTGATTAGAAGTGGAAGTGTTAGAAAGCGACAGTGTATACTCTTTGATTTAATAAGTTTAGAAAATTACATTTTGTTCATATATTGTACGCGAAACTAATGTTTACCTGTTTTCCACTTTCCCTTTTTGATTCTCTAGTAATAGAACGTGAGCTTCTAATTCCTAGATTTTCTTTGGATCTACATTGACTGTATCCAACCTACCAAAATAGAGCAACTACAGTTTACATAATATGTGTATTAAACAAGTGTTATGACAATGTAACACAGTTACACACACGATGCTATTGATCGAATCCGTTAAACACAACCATTGCAATAATAGTATACTAATTCACATAATTGATTGATTTAAATCAGTTTATCACAGCATATCAGTTAAACCACGGATCAAATCTACAAGAACTTGCCTTTAAACCTGAGCCATAAACTATCAAATGAAAATTAGCCGGTTACATATAGTCATACCTCTGCTGAAGGTCCCTATTTTCCTTCTGTAACCGTTCCAGTTCTGATGTAACTTTACGTATCTCTTCTTCCTGTTTTGTTCCCGTTGTTGAACTTTTAAACAAAAATACGAATATATACGTTACATTACGCTATATGTTGGTAAAACACAACTATACCATCGCACTTACAGAATTATTATTCACAATATTGATTGATTGAAATCCGTTTAAAACGGTTCATCAGTTATATCACGGATATACATCCACAAGAACTTGCAAATAAACCACTTGCCAGTATGTCATAAACTATAAAATCAAATTTAACCGTTTTTATCCTGCTTACGGTCCCTATTCTCATTCTCTTACCTTTCCAGTTCTTATGCAACTCTACGTATATCTTCTTCCTGTGTTGCCCACGTTTGTGTACTTACAACAGACAACACATGATAACATGAACTTTCAGATAAGATCAACCTGTGGACGTTATAGATACCACAGCGAGTACAATATACATATACAAGAGGGTCATGATTGCTCTATATCGTTCACCTGATTTAATAAAACTTCAATAGTTTTCAAAGTATACATGAAAGGAAAACAAACAACCCCCCCTGGTGGCCATGTTATTAAAGGATCAGAAAAAATGAACAACCTTGGCAGAGGTTCACACAAGAAACATATGTGCCAAATTATTTTATAATTGGGGCAGTGATTTAGTATACAAGAAGATTTATTTAAGTTAGTTTGACTATATAACATATAAGTAAAACAAGTCCCGCCCCCTGGCGGCCATCTTTTTCATCAGATCGGAATAATTATAACATCCTTTGTAGAGGATCACCAAAGGACCATTTGTGCAAAATTATTTTTAAATCAGGCACGTAATTTTGGACAAGAAGATTTTTAAAGGTTTTACAATGCACATATAAGGAAAACAAGCCACGCCCCTGGTGGCCATGATTTTCGAAGAATCGGATTAATTTGAACAAAATTGGTAGAAGGTCCCCTAATGAATATTTGTGCAAAATTATCTTTATATAGGTCTGGTACCTTTGGACAAGAAGATTTTTAAAGATTTTATAATGCACATCTAAGTATAACAAGCTCCGCCTCGTGGCAGCCTTGTTTTTCAACGGATCAGAATTATTTGAACAATCTTGCTAGAGGGTTAACCAAGGAACATTTGTACGAAATTATCTTTAAATTGGGCCAGTGCAGTAAGTTTGGGCAATTTTCCCATTTTCTGATGCCGCATCAACTTAAGTTCTACTTTGAATTAAATTCGTTGAACAGCTTTGGAAAGATAACCGGACAAGTATGAGAAAGTGAGAAACATGCATGACATTTAATTTATTTCTGAATACAAATATGTGAATATCGTCATAATGTCCATATCTGGGCGAATTAAAGTATAATTATCTTTTCTTCGTCTGTCATAATTTGGCAATTTGGGGGATTTTCATATTTCAAAAAGTACACACATGAATAGTAGTACGTTCTTAGACATAAAATGATTGAATTTATTGCAACACAGATAAACCAAACCACACACACATTTATTCGGAATTATAATCTATAATGTACCTGACATCAGCTTCACTTTTCTCTTGCTGTAAACTAGTATGCGTATCTGGTGATTCCTTCATTTCCCTAAGGTCATTGTCAGCTTCATCTAGTCTAAGCGAAGAGAACACAATGAACACATTTACAAGAATCAACGTTAAAGCGTTTGCGACCAGTGTAGATTAAAATAAACCTGAGCATCCGCGTAGTTTGGACCGACTCTGCTTTTTTCGAAACATAGTATATGAGCGTATAAGAAAGATATATCTTTAAGTTATCAAGCGTGATCAATGTTAGAAAAATATTTATCCAAGTAATCTAGATCTTATATATATTAAAACGTCTTGGCATAGCGCAGACATGTCTTTATCTCCACTTGTAATATTTACGCTGATGTTGCTTTACCCCAGCAGTACCGTTCATACTATTTGGCATACTAATGTCCTATCAAATAAACCAACAGCGTACTCTAAACCATTAATACCATTCCTACGAGTTATTTAAACGATTGATAACACTACTGAATTTCCTGGGACTAGAACACTATATAAGAGCCAAAGGTTGAAGGTTAAAAATAAAATATTTCCCATGCAATACATGTATAAAATATAACATTCAGCATTGTATTTAAATGACTTCTTATACAACATACACTAGTGTACGAACCAAATGAACACAGAAGGAGCCATCGTTTGTATCGTCGTGTATGATTGGTTTTTATCTATGTTTCTTGTTTACCTGTTCGAACATTTTAAAATCAAATCGTCATACCGATAGAAATCGCAACCAGATTCTTCCGTTGAGGTCATTCTTGTATTTACTTGATCAGAAAGCGTGATCACAAAAACGCTAGTACACATAACGCGTAAACAAGACTCGTTTTCATCCAACAAATATGGACTATGGGTATACAAATGTTAAACAACGAGACTAATATCTGAACTTGTTTTCTAGCTCCAAAACCATGTTGATACACCAGCATCAGATGAGTTTTGACAATAATATGACAATACCAAAAATTGCTAAAAATGAGCGATATCTCCTTTTGCCACAATGCTTTAAATATTTACTTATTATACTTTCATTTCGAGAGTTGTCGTATTTAGAAGAGGGCTTAAATTTATTATATCTTTTTCCATAGGTTTATAGAGTTAAAACTTTTACAGGCCTCACGTCAGTACATCGTCTACATGTACCTTCATTGTACACAGTGTTCGGAGTAATTAACTCATGTGTCCGTGGTCAATTATGTACTAAATTAAACGTAATTTATACCAAGAACGATTATCTAATGTTTATATTGCATACCTTTGTTGAAGATCCCCGTTTCTTTCAATTTCGCTTTGTAAATCCAATTTCACTCTCCTTAATTCCCGTCGGCATTGGTCAAATTGTCTTTGTATTTGTGCATAACTGTACATACATAACAATAAAATGTGTGAATATTTAATTTCCTTTCTTAAAACAGCTAAATAGCGTTGATTACATCAAGTGGTTTTACACATCGAATATAACTTTTCAGTTCTAACGTATACTGCTGTTCGGGTTAGAATGTGATAAGAAAACATCACACATGTATATACACAAAATAAAGATCGCATCGTTTGGAAGATATAGTAAACTTTCATGTTAAATATTTCATCGACGAATCGGTGATTTGGTGGTTATAGTATCGCACCATAACGCAATTGATCTGGTATGTGTCAAGTCTGGTTAGGGTTACACCAGATAATTTGAGAAGAAGCAATATAGTCGGTCGATTGTAATTAGGTTTGCAGGGATAACAAATCACCTGATCACTTGTAGTTATTGAATTGGCCACACCACCGGTTATGTAAACAGAAAAATATAAATGTATGAATTACATTGTAAGGCCTCTATGCAATAAGTAGTTGCGATATCTTGTATTTATCGCCATTAGTAATCTGGTCATAAAGCGCAGATATTATTCTTTATTTTGTATCACGATGCAAATTACTTTGAAAACTTCTACTCAAGATTCGGAAAATCTGTAGAAATGAAGGTTTAATCACTGAAAAAAAGTTGAAAACATTGTGGCAAAAGGATAAATTGCTCGTTTTGAGCAATTTCTCCTTTTGTCACAATCTATTCAATAGTCGTCTGCTGCAGATGCGTCAAAATGCGTCTTTATGAGGAAAAGATTAAGACACTATAGTGTTTATATGTTAACAAGAATGTTGACAAGAATGTAACACCATTGTTTTACAACATGTTTTAAGATTAAGACAAAATTAAAGGTGATAAACAGAACAGATAGACAATGTGTTTTATACATTTGCTTTGGCCTTACTTTATTGTTTTGTTATCAATACCAAGGTAGTTTTTGGAGCAGGCCTTTCTTTTGCATTGATATTTTTCAACAGTTACTAAAGAAGAACTATAGAATAGTGTTACCGATCTTCAGCTTGTCTAGTCTCATTTTGAAGGAAAATGACCCGAGCTTCTGACTCCCGTAGTCTGAACAAAAGAAAATCACCATCTTTGAAAATGCTTTAACGTGTTCAAGATAAAAAACAATAACATAATATCAATAACATGAATGAATTGTGGAGAAGATCCATCTACATTTGAAATATTTTACAGAAAGCAAATCTATTTAGTGAATATTATTCTGATACATTGAATTTTAATATGGTACAAGAACGACCAAATCACATTTCCGACGGCTTAAATTCAACAGCAATGTCCCCCTTGCCTACTTTATGAACTATTCAGTAGTCGATGTTTTGTGTGCAGGAGCACAACCAAAGTGACATGGAAAAAAATATGTAAACGGTATTGTTTTGTTACATTTTTGGTTACCTCTTTTGTATGTCCGTATGTTCTTCATGTAGATTTTGTAGTTCTGATTTTACTTTCTCGAGTTCTCCTCCATCTTCCCTTATATATTGCCTTCAGTTGAAATAATTATCAAACAACATAAGTCAAGATGAAAAGGGACAGAACTTTATTTCTAAAATACAGATTAGTCCTCCTCAATGAAAATTAAAATTTAGCAGATGAATTTGTAAACATCTGTTCAAAAGTATGGAGCACTTCCAAAATAAAACAAATGTTTATTGAAAAGAGTTGAAAAAATATAACGATATAAAAAAAATCACAAGCAATTTTTCTTATTGCCAGAACAACATATACAAATACATATGAATGAGGATGTAGATGAATTTCTTAATTTCCTGTGTACAGTACTAGTACAATTGGTTCGTTACTCATGTATCCACTGGATAATATAATGCTATATCGCGAATAATGGAACAAACTACAACTGTAAGTATCCTGATTTGGAATCGAATCCCGATCTTCAAATAGCTGGTAACGTCCGTGTGGTTGAGATTAACAGGAATAATTTTGTTTATATAGAAGCTATGTAATATTCACTAGTATTACTGAGTAATAACTGTTTTCTGGTCCTTACCTCTCGCTTAACGTTTCTGTTTCTGTTCCACTATGTGTCGACTTTGTTTCAACCTGTTCTGACAAGGTTTTCTCACCGTTTGCGGAATTTATTCTGAAGCAAATATGCATAATTAACGATTGTGTAAACTGCAGAAAGAAATATCAATTGCAATGTCATTATAACAGTTTAAAGCAAACCGTCATGGACGAACAGTCGAACAGGTGAAGCGACAAAAACAGTGATGAACTATATTAGCATTTCTTTGCGACAATCAAACTAAGGGCTGCACGACCAGTGTGTAACAAGGTCACATAGTTGTATTGATCGGTATCTGCACTGTTCGCCAATAAGTTACAGAAGTGTTCAATAAGTTTTTGGAAGTAGTTTCTGGTTTGATCTTTTATATTAACCTTTGTTTCACAGTCAAATGTTTAGACACATGTTTATTAATATCGCTTAGGTTTTTTGTATAAGAGCACCGTCTTCAGACTCTTATAAAATGATTATGATTCCTTAGGACTTTTTTTTTCATTTGGTTTTAAAACTGCTTTAATATATCACGTCGATCAGTTAAATAAGACCTGCCTGTGTATTGTTTTCTGAAAACAATTCCTCCGAGTTCTCTGAAAACATTCACACTTTTTTATGGAAGTAATTCAGCATCCAATTATCCGACTCCAAACATATTGAAAGTGTTTTAATCAATTCATACCTATCTTGAAAGTTCTTTTTTCTTCACCTACCTGTTACATTTCTGATTTCAACCTCTGTAAACGTTTGTCTTCACCGATTAATTGGCATTTTACTTCTTTTCTTTCGACAACTTACATAAATAGAATTTTCATTTGTATATCGTAACCATCAAGCCACATCAGGCATGTACAAGGACACGTGTTTCAAAATTTGATGAAGTAATATTAATTGTTTATTTTCTTAAAACACAAAAGGAGCATACCCATCATCAAGGTATTCTTTTTCCGTTTCTACTCTATCTGACTGTGGTTCCATGCGTTTAATCCTGTCTTTCTCTGAATAAAGTTTGTTCCACCTAGAACTGGATTGCAACGATAAAAAATAAAATAAAATATTATAATTATAAATCAATGTACTTTATATAAATGTTGTAAGTTTTAAAAGTATTGTCAGTTCCGGATGCTAATAAAATACGCATTTTAATATTAATCTTGACTCATTCATAAAAAGTGCACCATTGGTTTTGTTTAACCAAAGAGGATATATGGTCATTGTGTGTACACATTAAGCACAGGGCCCTCTGCATCTTGAGCAACACGTCTTTCGGATAGAACATTACCAGATACAGTTTAGTTGGTAAGTTCACAGATTTCAATTAATCAAAATATTTTCATACTTATGCATATCTTTAATTTCTAAAATCGAGTCACTATCACTCGCTCGAAAAGTTCATGTGTGTATTTCTTATAGATTGTATTTACAAACAGTGTTACTTAAATAGTTACCTGTTATTTTGACTATTCTCATTTTGTAGTAGTAACAGCTGAGCTTCAGCTTCCTGAAGTCTGAAACATTTTTGTACATATAATGTAATATAGAACATTTTACCACGTGTGATGGATATAAATTGTGTTTATTCTATATTATTGCATAAAATCTATGTTTTACGCCCGCTTAAGGGATACAGAAACATTGCAAAAGCCGGGCGTAAACGGCGAGAAAACGTGTATAAATAAAGCGATTCTCGCGCGTACGTGCCGTTTCAGACCGGTTAGATGTTTTACATATGCATTACCCGGGCACTGTTAGTAAACAAAACATGGAAACTCCATCTCCCCTAGAATAGGAGAAATTGTTGGGTTTACAATAACATCAGCTTCTTTAACTCGATAATCGGTAACATGCAATAGACTCACAGTTAAAGAGCATAACATAATCCAAAACCATTCGAGTCAGCGATGACAACCTTGATGTAGGACCGGTCCGTGGATATATAAAACATAACTTGTTTACTTTATGACGTCACATGTGTCGATCCTTATCGCGTCATTTTCATCGGCGGTTATCGTACAACTGAACGTTACAGCGGACTATATGTTGGATGTTTGCTCTTATTTTATGCAATGATAGCGAAAATACACATTTTCTCGGGCGTGAACATCTGCGGACGCCCTTAAAATGTGTATTATCCCTATATTGTAAAACCCAATCGTGGAATGGTAAAGTCGTTGCATTCTTAAACATAAATTCTCTCTGGAAAAAAAAACCTGGACAATTACGGAAAATGTGTGATGTGAAAATTGTCGCCGTTCAATATGTCCTACTGGCAAACTCTTAAATAATACGTCAAACATATTTATTCTTTTGGATGTTGAAACATATAGGCATAAGTAGAATGTGTTCATGACAGTCTGTCAATTTAGTGTGTAAACTCTTAAAGTTAAACCTATGTTGCAGGTCCATCCTTTCTTCGTTAACCTTCTGTAATTCTGATTGTACTCTCTGCAATACTGTTTGTTCATCTTCCAGTGGATTTCTTAAATATGAATAATCAAGACTGATATGTGACTGATAACAATGGACGAGTACCACAAAACATTAATAATGCAGAATATTGATTCATGGAAATGTATGTACTCACACATTTTCGAGTTTAGAGATAAGCTAGTTATTTTAAAATCAGCTAATGGTACGTTAACGTGTCTAGCTGTTAGCCATTGATTGTAATAAGAGGGGATGGACAGTAACATACCAAACATCGACTTTATTGTTCCATGTGTACATATGTGATTATGTACTTTTAATCAATTATAATTCATAGATATCTTTGCCAACCAAACTAAAGTATCTCTGTTGTTTGGAGTTAAACCTAATATACACAATTGTTTGGTCATTGATATGAATTATTTGATTAAGTAAAATTATGAATGACTTACTTTTCATTTACATTGCCTTTGTCTCCCTCAGTTTGCTTTGATATAGCTTGAGTTTGATCTGATTTTATTTTCTCTCCCTCTACGCTTTGAATCCTACAGATAATAAAATCATCATTGAACGGTGATATTAGTCAGTATATGATTCTTCGTTTTGTATTCCAAAATGTTCTTTTATGGCCATACATCTGACATGAACTTCGAGGTGGTTATTTGCTATAACTTTCGAAAAGCATATGTTGGATAGTAATTTAAATACATAATGAAAAGAAATGAGAAAATACTGGTCCTGGGAGATACTTTTTTTTTTTGCTTCAACGCGTTAAATGTCGCAGTTCAAAGGAAGGTTTTAATTCCTATAACCATAATGTTTTCGCATAATAGACGAATAATATATCACATAGCATTGAATATATATTTGCTGCAAATCGTATTGACAAGATTGGCTTATTTCAATGCCTAGAAAATATGACATATCTTTACCTTTCTTCCACTTCAGCTTTTTCTCTCTGCAATTTTTCATTTTTAACTTCTAATTCTTTCAGTCGTCTTATCTCACTGTTGGCCTCATCAAGCCTTTGATATAAAACAAAATTGTATATACGGTTTATTTCATGGCACGAATGTTGCGTGATTTATATGTATTAAACTAAGTTACTGATATCGTACATCGAGCATTACAATATATGTATACGAAGACGAATTCAATAATTATTAAATACGATATTTCTTATTCACTAGCATGTGTTTTAAAAGTACTTCCATTTGTTCAAAAGATTGTTTTGTTTTATTGGTGTTTTACGCCGTTTTCAACAGTATTTCAGTTATATCACGGCGGCAGTTTACTTATTCATGATCTCTGGGTAAACAAACAAGTACTAGGCTAGAAATTGTGCCTTGCCCATGGGCACTCCAAACATGATCGTCGTGCCGCGACTGTGGATAAAACCCATGACGTCTGGTTTCACTAACCACTCGACCACGGCGGATTTCGTTTGTTCAGTAGACATTGACACCGACATATGGTTCGCAAAACCAAGTATGTTTGAGATAATTCCCGTGAAAACTGACTTCACTTTATCGATACGAAGCGGGGTTTCACGTTTAACATTAAAGTGTTTTGTGTAATAAAGGCAACCCTTGTGAATTCAACATTATCATAGGTTAAATAGTACTAATTAATGCTGAATGTAATGTCACATCATACCAGTCCTTTGTGTTTTATGTAGATTTCTATAGCCAACCTGACACTGGCAAGAATTGTGTCTCCGCAATGCCACGCAATGCGTCGTGCCAATGGTTAAAGTCTTCGTGAACGAGCTCTAGGAGTCTGTGAAGGGTGCGGGCGTGCGTGCCATGTCGTAGAGAGAATTTTGATATTTTCAAAAATTCGGCACGCATCAATTGTCGTACCATGTGCGTGCCATGCGCGTGAACCATGCGTGAACACTGCGCGAACACTGCCGACGGTGAGTGTCAATGCGTGTCAATGCGTGAACACTGTGCAAACTGGGCGCAAACACTGCCGACGGTGTGTGTCAATGCGTGACAATGCGTGCAATCGTCCACAGCTGGTCTAGGAATAAAGTTAGGAATGAAACTACATTTCGTGCGTGCCGCCAAGCGAGACAAAGCGTGACCAAAAATTGCCCCGACGTCTTCACGCATGCGCGAATTCGTCGGGGCAATGCGTTGCGATGCGGATAGGCAGCGGGAACTATGCGTGCCGTGCGTGACACTGCTGGACACTGCAGTACGGTAGACGTGAACAAAGCGCGAACAATACTTAACTTATGCGAAAACAAGTAGTGCCATTGCTTGTCATTGTGTGCCAATACGGTCATTGTTTGGCCGCGCATTGCGTGCACAGTGCGCGAACAGGCCGCAAACACGGATACACGCTTCGCTGCGTAGCACCGAAATTGCACACCTTGTCACGACGCATTGCGTGGCATTGCGGGGACAAAATTCGTGCCAGTATGTGTTTGACTTTAAATTGTAAAAATACGAAGGCTATCAATCCAGGGACTCGAATCCCAGCTCGGCCTATATTCTTTCCACCGTTTTATAAACGTCGGTGCGACAAGCGTCATTCGACTTCCATTAATGTACTAACAGAGGAAAAACAGCCACTTGCTTGGGAAGACTGTTGTTTAGTTATTGATGTGAGAAAGTCAACCATTTTACCAATAGCCTGATTCAAATTCTTACTTTTCCTGAAGGTTGTCTGTTTTGTTCTCTTCGCTTCGTACATCTGATTTGACGATCCGTAAGTCTCGTTGATATTCATTCATTTTCCGCTGCAATTGGTCATTGCTATAACAAATGCAGTGAAAACAATCGTTAAGTGGTACAAACTCGCTGAACCCGTTTTAAATTGTAGTTGTAAAACAACTGACAGAAACAAACTAAAACCCGACCAGTATCAAACCCAAGAATTGAACAATGAAATAATCTGGCAGCAGTATACATCTCATGCAGTGTGAGATTACTATAGGAACACTGACTGTAGAGAGATATAACAGTGAAATGGTACTGTATTCTATTGCTTCATCCGTTCGCGTGTTCATTCAGTGATGCCTGTTTAACTACATTACCACAGATAATACATTGATCCGAATGCATGTGTGAGCAGGCTAATCGTTGTTTTTCCTCATAAATCACATTTGATGATTCAATTAATAGTTTGATAGAGTTAAAACTTGTGAAAATAAACAAATGTCCAATATGATATGTTAAATGATGTGTTCTTATAGCATCACGTTTTGTATTACTTTCTACCTACATGTAGCACACGCAACGTATTCATCAAAAGACTGACTTTAACTTTGATATAGTTTGACATTATTTAGGATAGTACAAACATATTTTGCACAAAATAAATGGAATTCCTGTTTAAAGGTTCTGATAAAATATTACACAAACGAAGAAACTGATTACTTTGTATGGTAAATAATGCTTACCTTAAGTTTAATATTTAGATTTGTGTACATTCATTAGTCGCCGGGCAGAAGCCCGCGACTTCTATTTTTAATAGCTTTTCGGAAATCACATGGGAGGGCGGCTTATTATTAGAAAGAAACAAATCTAGATGATTTGAACATATTACAATTGTGGTTGTTTACGAACACTAATAAATGACACATCTAAAATGAAATAAATATTCCGATTTTTTAATGTTTGCAGTTTTTTTTTATTTCACTCGCATTTAAGTTTTTTGTCTTATTTACGAAGACAAAAGTGGTCCCTTCAAGACGTGAACCAACACCCCCTAATGCAGACTCTTATGTGTCATCATTGAGGTCAATTTCGGATTCTCCTTTTAATAGCAATTTTAACTTACTAAATGTTGTTTTCATGTTCAAAGAGATGTCTTGATTTGTGTAGAATTCATTTAATAATGTTAATCCATGAATATCTAAAGTAGGAACTGTTTCTAAGCTAAATATAGACCCTATTCTGTTGTGTAGTTTCGTGACCTTTAACATCGATTTTCGCGCATGCGCATTTCGAT
Organism: Serripes groenlandicus; assembly: GCA_031761405.1. Classification (NCBI taxonomy): domain Eukaryota; kingdom Metazoa; phylum Mollusca; class Bivalvia; order Cardiida; family Cardiidae; genus Serripes; species Serripes groenlandicus. The sequence continues at coordinate 67,057,084 of JASEVX010000006.1, forward strand.
GTGAAAAAGCGAGTGATATTATTTTATTTTAGACAAGTACAAGACGAATGTTTGACGCAAAGCGTCAAAGAGAAGCCGCAATATTTCGTTGTACATGTAGAAATAAGAAAAAAAGAACATTTTTAAATCCACAAACAATAGAACAATTTAAACTGTAGACGGTAATGCTGATATATTTCTGCTTTTGAAGACTTTTGTTTTCTTCAAATTACCTCCCTTTAAAGCAATACCAGGATATTTACCTTGTGATTCGAATAAGATTGACAAACATTGAAATTATATGAATGAATACTATTATTTAAATAAGTAACAACAGCAAAATTAAATTTAAGCCAGATAAATGTGTACACATTTCGTTAATTTTTTATAGATACACTAATGTATAGGTATGTATATAAAATTTATAAGCAAATGTTTTCATTACTACGTTCCTAATGTTTGAATAGACTAAGGAAAGTCAAGAATACATAAATAAATCAATGCAGTCTTTTCCGGCGACATTGATGCCTTGCATCAACTTTCTCTTGTAATTAAATATATAACACTTAGAGAAACAATCAATGTGCTGTGAAATGGACATAAATCTAAATGTCCATGGAATGCCGTTGCATGCAGTGTTTACTGCGTCTTAGATATTTCTTTATCTCAAATAGGACATGCTCATCATCAAGATAATCCTTCTCCCTTTCCATGCGGTTTTCAAGGTGTTTCATCTTTTGCTTCTCAGAACGAAAACCTTTTAGCCTGAAACTAAATATTAAACAAAGAAAGGATAATAGTGTATCATTAATCAAACATTGCTGTTAGTCGTATGTATTTACTTGGTCATTAGCATGCACTAAATCATTGTTGGAATATCAACGTTTTATACTGTACTATAATGTTTTACACCAGCAATAATACATTGTTCGAAAATTAAAAGATTATGCAAGCATATATGTAAATACCGTACATTGACAGACTTGCGAATGAATTCATCAACATTAAGTTCACCAGTGCCCATTTGTTTATGTTATATTTACAAAATTCCCCAATTTTGGTTAAAATCAAATGTTTATTGTTATACAATAAGAAGTAAACATGTGTACAGAGTGAATGGAATTTAGATGTACCACATCTATTTACATATCAAGGTTTCATAAGACAATATATATACACACTACTTATTGTTTCAATTAAAATACAAAGTAACTATAGGAATAATGAATCAATCTCTCTCGTATTTGTACAATATGTATGTAAATGTATGTTTAACCATCATGTGATAGTATGTTACCTGTCATTAGAGTTTCCGACCTCATTCTGTAGCAATAACATCTGCGCTTCTGATTCCCGTAGTCTATAATTAAAGCAAGACAGGTTCTACAAATTACAATACCATGTCTATTCGCGCTTTTTCTAAATAAGTTGAACTTACAAATAGACATAAAGGCACACTACGCTAGAAAAATGTAAGCATATACAAACAAGTATTGTGATCAATGTCTATTATTAATTACACTTATTCATTTATTAATTCAAGTTGTGATATTGTTCTTGTTATGGACCTCTCTAGTATGAAACAAACATTGTGACAGAGAAATATGTAAAACAACCTCAATGTGTATGGTTTCATAAGTATTATTGTTCTGAATAACTTAAGTATAGCTTGAAAATTTGCATTTAAACAATTTTCAGTTGATTGTTGAAAGAATAACATAAGTTGTCACAGTGACAATCATTGGAAAGAATAAATGACCCGCAAGTTAATAGCCCTGCAAGAAATTGTGGCGCGACATGAAATACAATCAAATGTATTACGGTCATAGTATAAGCTGCAATTAAAGGCATTAAATGTTTTGTTATACAAAATACACATACCTCTCTTCAAGATCCTTATTTTCTTGTTCTAATCTTCGGAAATCTGATTGTATCCTCTGCTATTCCCCTTGCTCTCCCCTCAGAGTAATACTTTAATAGAAAATACAATTGTATTGGTTTGTATTAAATATTTCACTTTCGCAAATGAAAAAAGAAGATGCATTAACACATATAATGTAACAACGTGGTTTGAAACACATATAATGTGACAACGTGGTTTGCAACACAATAGTCAATAATAGGAGGTTCCGTAACAGATGTGTATACATGAAATTGAATTAATATTTTAGTTATATACTTCCATGAAAGTTAAATACTCAATCTATCAGCGTTTCTCAGCTCACCTGAGCACGAAGTGTGAGGTGAGCTATTGTAATCGCCTTTCGTCCGTCGTCCGTCCGTTCACCTTTTCCTACAATCGACTTCTCCTCCTAAACCATTGGACTGCTTTCAAAATAATTTCACAAGATTGTTCCTTAGGTTGACCTCTTTCAAAACATTCCATGTAGACAAAAATGCCAACATTTTAAAAATGTTCTTGTTCAAAAGTAATGGTCCGATTTAAAAATAATTTGGCACATGGTGAAGCTTGTTTTCCTTATATATGCATTAAAAAAACTTTAAAAATCTACTTGTCCAAAAGTACTGGCCTGATTTAAAGATAATTAGGCACAAATGGTTCTTAGGTGACACTTTACCAAGATGTGTCAAAGTATTGCGATTCGTTGAAAAACTTGGCCATCAGGTGGGGGCGGCGCTTGTTTTCCTTATATGTATCTAAATTGAAAACTTTAAAAATCTTCTTGTCCAAAGGTACCGGCCCGATTTGACAATTTGGCACGAATGCTCCTTGGGTGACCCCCTATCAAGATTGTTTAGATTATTCTGATCCATTGAAAATTATGGCCAAAAGGGGGCGGAGCTTGTTTTCCTTATATGTGTATTGTAAAGAATTTAAAAATCTTCTTGTTCAAAGAAATTTGGCACAAATGACCCACTACCAAGCTTGTTGAAATTATTCACATCCGTGGAAAAACATGGCTGCCTGAAGGAGGGTCTATATGTATAGACAAAGAACACTGAAAACTGTTTAAGTTTGTTTAAACCAGGTAAGCGATAAAGGACCATCATGGTCCTCTTGTCTTTATTATACTACCATTTATTTGGCAAAGGTAAACTAGCAGAACAGAAAGCTGCAGCTAGTATTATTGACAACAGTAGTTCTTACCTTTCGTCTAAAATGTCTGTATCTGTTTTATTTTGAATAAGAAGAGTATCAATCTGCTCGGTTTTTCCTTTCTCACCCACTGTGTTGTTTATCCTGAACACAAAGTAAAGTATATTGTACGAATGTTGTCTTTCCGGTCTCAGCATGATTGAAACAAGTAATAAGAAAACAATTATTTACATATAAAACATAATATGATGTTACCCCTGTCAACAGAATGATGTAAAGTGTTTGCGAAACCTATAACGGCAATCAATATCTCTTCAGTAAAAGAGTGATGCTTACTCTATAAGATACTCTATATTTATTGCATTGGGTTAAAGGAATTGAGACTTATAAATGTACAAAGAAAGCCTATTATAAATGTAATATAAACATTGTTTGTATGTTGTTTTTCGCCGCTTTCTATATCATGGTGTTTCCTGGTTAAGATACCAATACTATTCTCGTATCCTTGTGTAATCAATTAAAGAACACATAGAGGTGTATTTATGATTACACTAACATTTGCCTTATTTCGTTTCTAATATTGCATCCGATACAATTCAACAAATGCCCAATGGCTCGAATGCGATACAACTGTTCTTTGTCCAAGCCATGCTTCCCGTTAATCCAGGGACAGTATTTGATACTATTTGGGCAAACACTTAGGGAGATTTAGAAACAGAATTTTCCGAAAGCTGCTTCTATGTCAGGGTGTTCAGAGTTAAAACATTGTTTATACATTATCAATCTTTTGCCAATATTGGTTTATTACCCTTCGTCTGTTTCTCCTTTCTCTGCTTGTGAAGTTGCAGTATTTAATTCTCTAGGTCCGATCAATTCACTGTTGGCCTCATCCATTCTAAAATTATAAATAGAAGTTATTAAATTACAGTTTAATAAAGACTTGCATAAATTAAATTTAAAACATACAAGGCTTTCAGGTTATGCTGGTATAAAAAAAAGTTATTTTCTACATATTCCGTTTGTTACTTCGGGAAGTTTCCATTACATGAGCTACTAGTCCATTTAATCTGACGCTAACGAATCAGTGATATATTATGCAACAATAATTACGAATTTCGAAAATAATAGCCGCACATAGACGAGTTCGGTAGTACATGTATTTGTTATTAACTTTCAATGTTGCTCAATAGTTATCTTAACAACAATAGAATAATAAAAATACATTCCATTGGCAAGAAATGAAGTATTGAATATTATTGACAATATTTCAATTAAAGGGTTTTATTCTGTTCTAGCACAATCCAAACTGTTGGGGGGGGGGGGGGGGGGGGGGGGGGGGGGGGGGGGGGGGGGTAACCATTAAAATCAACATGTTGTTGGAAATAAAATACAAAATCAGCATACCCATCATCAATGCAATTTGTTTCCCTTTCTATTCTATCTGACTTCGATGCAATATGTTTTATCCTGCCGTTCTCGGAAAAAATATGTTTCCATCTAGAACAGGAATGATGGTTGTTATTACCAATGAAGAATCAAAGACATGAATATCAATGTTGTAAGTAGGAAACATTATTAGTTCCAGAAGTGTATTATATATGCTCTTCAAATTCAAGCTAGTTTCACTCGTATATATATGTTCGTCTTTTAAGCAATGACGATCTCTATCATATGTGTGAACAAAATATAACACAGAGATAAATATGGGCTCTGTATCTCGAGCTACACAACGGCCGGATGGAACATTATCGGATCCTGTTTAGAAGGTAGGCTTACATTGTTCAAGTAATCATAATATACGTATACTCATGGATATTTAGTACCTTCTCTCTGTGTCTCTCTTTCTCTTCTCTGTATGTGTGTGCGTGTCTCTCTCTCTATTTCTGCTCTCTTTTCTCTCTCTCTCTATTTATGTTCTCTCTCTCTCTCTTTGTCTTTCTCTTCTCTCTCTCTCTCTCTCTTTCTCTTCCCTCCATGCGTGTGTGTCCCTCTCTCTCCCTCTTTCTATCTCTCTTTGTTCTCTACTTTCTCCTCTCTCTATCTCTCACCCACTCTATATATATATATATATATATATATATATATATATATCTCACTCCATCTCGCTCTCTCTCTCACATACTGTTTATGTTTTGAAAGAAAATGTACAAACAGTGTAATTTGAAAAGTTACCTAGAATTTTGTATATTCTCATTCTGCAGTAGTAACAGCTGAGCTTCTGCTTCCTGAAGTCTTAAACATTTTTACAATAATTAAGATTATGTATGTACATGTTTTGAACGTACGGATAAAGAACAATTTACAATAGGTGTTTGTTACAAATTGTGTTTATTCTATATTGTTAATTGAGCTGTCATCACAAACGTTAAGCCAATCGTGGAATAGTATAGCCATTTCATTCATAAGCATATCTCTGGAAAAACAATAAGAGAAACTGCTTCAGGGGTAGGATAAAAGGATGATACATTTGCAAAGTGTAACTTGCCGCAATTCGAGTATACCTAACTTGCAAACGTCATACATATTTATCATTCTGGATGTTTTAATGTGAACATGACCATTACGTTTGTAAAATTTAAATTGATATGAGATGTGATTAATTAAAGTCAGACCTATTTTGGAGGTCCTTTCTTTCATCTTCAACCTTTTGTAATTCTGATTTTACTCTCTCTAACTCTGTCTGTTCTTCTTCCACTGGGTTCCTTATATATGAAATGTTATACATTGAAATATGTCGGCTGGGATGTCACTCTATAGCAATGAACGAGTATAATTTTCATAATGCAGTAATGAGGAAGAATGTGGAAAGAGATATAAGATGTGTGTTCACGCATTCGTTTACATCATACATTTACGAATAAAGCGATAAGTTTGAAATGTGTTATTAACTATATATGTTGAGGTGATTTGTTGTTGTCGTTTTTCAGTAAAAGGGAATGGGTTTAATACAACAATACATCTAGTAAAGCTTCCCATAAGCAAATGTAATTATGTAAGTTTACGACATTGTATTGTATATCTTTATCAGCAAGACAATTAAGTACTTCCCATTTGTTGGAATTTTACCATACACATGTAATTAAATGTGATTGTAATTAAGATAAGGATCTTGATGAAGTAAAATTTAGAATTACTTACTTTTCATTTACATTTCCTTTGTCTCCCTCAGTTTGCTTTGATAGAGATTGAGTATGATCTGATTTTACTTTCTCTCCCTCTACGCTTTGAATCCTACAGATAATAAAATCAAGGAACGGTGGTATTAGTCAGTATATGATTCTTCGTTTTGTATTCCAAAATGTTCTTCTATGGCTATACAAATAGGGGGACCAATCTTCTTTTATTTCCCTTCCTCGATGCATTTAATCCTTCAGGTAGGTTTAAGCCACGACTTGATATTTCGTTTTGTATATTTAAATGTTCGTTTAATGTCATATACCAGATAATATAGTTCAATGTAGTCTACAATAGTTCACGTTCGAAAACAAATTAGACGTTGATAATGTTGGAAAATGATTTTAAAATATTGCGAGAACATCATTAAATATAGCCTGTAAACGAAAGCGTTCATTGCTAAAACCCTTTAACTTGAAGAAAAGTTTCAACGAATATGCAGCAGACGACAGTCGAACAAATTATAGTTAATAAGTATAGTTACATGTACGTACATTTACAGAGATTGCCCAATGTTGAACCTGCTTTTAAAAATCGGCAGTTGTAGATATGCTATGTTTGTGTAAGAATTAAGCATGACATTTGTCAAGCATATACTAACAATATATCACATTTCATTGAATATACATGTGCTACATACTTTACGACCAGGAGTGTCATCTTTTAATGCTTCAATAGATTGCAATATCATTACCTTTCCTCCACTTCAGCATTTTCTCTCTGCAATTTTTCATTTTTAACTTCTAACTCTTTCAGCCGCCTTATTTCACTGTTGGCCTCATCCAGTCTTAAATATAAGTAAGAATATAAACTACACAGATCGTTTCATATCACTAATAGGGCGTGTTTTGTTGCCATACAGTAAAGTTGTTTTCGTTTTAATCACATAATCGAGTATTACACTGTCAGTATTCTAAAACGAATAACACATTGAATATATTGAACAGGTTTTTCATATAATTGATAGTAAAGAGCCATGTACAGTAAACATTGAAACTCGAGTATAGTACAGTCATTGTCATTGAAGACTGGCTTCGTATAATCGCAACGAAAAATGTTTTACTTTTAACGGTAAAGTTGAGTGTCTAATGGATGCTGTCTGGTGTATTCAGCAATGTCATTAATTGCACACGGGAAATCTGGGGTCACATATTATCAAATATGTTTGTTATATGCCCATTTCTATATGCTTTACCTCAAATCATAAACATTCTTAATTGCAGAGAAAAGTTGTTTTCCATTAAACCGAAAGGATAGTTCAACTTTACTAATTTCCTGATTTTAATTCTTACTTTTCCTGTAGATTATCAGTTTTGTTCTCTTCGCTTCGTAAATCCGATTTGACATTCCGTAAGTCTCGTTGATATTCATTCATTTTCTTTTTCAATTGGTCATTACTGAAAATAATACACTATAACAAACATAAAGTGGTACAAACCTGCTAAATATGTTGGAAATTGTAGATGTCAAACACCTTACTAAAACAAGATGGCCAGTTTTAAACACAAGCTTCGATATAACGATATAATCTGACTGCTTAATGGTAATATTCTGTGTAATGTAACTGACTTAAGGAAATTTAACAACGGTGAAGATCAGGGTACACATTGTCCATCATATAATTATATCCATTCGCGTAATCGAGCAGGGATGTTCAATTGATTATATTGCCACAAACACGACTTTGATCCAAATGCACTTTTGTGCATGCTGTACGTTGAAACCCCTGCTTGCAATTCAGAAAGGATAAAGATTTATGACAGGACTCAATTAACAATTAAATATTAGGAATTTATAGTTTTTCTTCCCTGTTACGTTGATTACATTTAAGAAATGAATCCGTGTGTTTTGAAATTTGATGAATCTAAAATCCCTGGAATGTCAATGCGTTCATAATTTACTGCATCTAAGATGTATAATTTTTTAAAATAGGACATACTCATCATCAAGGTCATCCTTCTCCCTTTCCATGCGGTTTTCAAGGTGTTTAATCTTTTGCTTCTCAGAACCAAACCCCTTTAGCTTATAACTAGATATCAAATAAACAAATGTATATATTGATCAAACAATGATGTTACTCGTATGTATTTACTGATTCATAAGCATCAGATGAATAAGTCTCATTTGATATTGTGGTAATATCAACTAATTGTTCTATACTATGATGTTACAAACTATGAACAACACCTCGTTTTCGAAAAACAAGAGACTATGCAGGGTTCAATAAACAACTTAATAAAATACTAGGATATGATTAAAGAATATCACTATTTTAATTTAACTGTTCAAAGATTGTGTTTTTGTTTACACGAATCCATAGGAAATTCTTTATTAATTGCCGATTTGTTACCATAAAGATCTATCAAATTTACAGTCAGCTGTCAAAAAATACTTACCTATTTTAAAACATTTGTGTCCATTTTAGTTAATTTCTCTTTAAGAAGATAAAAAAATAATGAAGACTGAAGGAGAAAATACATATTGTAAAGGGTTTTTGTGCATTTTCATCTTTCTGAAAATCGGAAATGTCATTCAAGAAAGTATTACCTACACTCATTCTTATTTGTTTTAAAAGTTATAATACTAAAAGTTTAGTGCAATAAATGTGTGTTGATAATACATTTCACTACATAATAGTTTATTTACTGGTGTTTAGAATAAAAGCACTGACAGACAGACTCAATATCAGAAATTATTCCTGCTATATATACCACAATGCATGTGGTTTGAGAACATGATTCATTCCATATGGGAATATAGATTATGACACGTGACTAGAGAAGATAGAATAGTATTCATTTCAATTTCAACTTTGATTTACCCATAATACAAATACATGTATAATAAAGGGAAATATAAAACAAAAAAAGTATCGACTTTATAAAATTGGGGAAAGCCGACACATTGTTAGTTCTTACTTAAATTTTTAACTTTAGCATTTCTGCGATGTGTATGAGAAAATAAGGTAATATCACAAGATACCACCCTAGTTTCCTCATATTACTGTTAGACTTTGAAATTTCAATTTGAGATAAACCAAACAAACAGAAAGCCACCAAATATAACCCACAAAAAAACAAAAAACAAACAAAAACAACAACATAGAACATCAAAATTACAATACAATCTTGTATCGTACTGGTTAGAAAATTTCTATCGGAATTTATTCATAATAATAAGCATGGACTTTGTAAGGTCCCTTTATTCTGCGGAACAATCTGTGTTTAGTAAAGTTATAAAACATTGATGAGTATTTGACATGTATCTATTTTTAATCAATGTAGACCTCTCATTGTCGAAGTGTAAACATGACATGAGATAATGTTTTTCAGAACCAACTTCGTTAGTATTGCATAAGTCACATATTCATTCATGTAATGGCGTTTTAATCCATCGGCCCGTTTCAACGGGGATCCTTGAATTTGAAGTTCGAAAACGAAACATTCATAACGCATAATTTTTGGGTAAAATATACCAATAATTCTCGAGTTTATATTCTGATTTAAAATATGAATATGTTAAACCTTTGTTAGAGTGTTGCATACTTGAGCTCCAATTTTGTTTCATTTGATCAAGTAATATACTTTTAACAAGGTATTTAATTATCTTTGTAATGACTGAAGATTAGCCAAATATCAGGTCTGCCAATTTCAGTAAAAATTGAATTATTATATTTGGGCCATTTGTATGTAAATCCTTGATGGCTTGTCATATAACGATAAATTTGAGCAGACAACTTGGAATTTGAGCCAGTTAAGAGTCTGTTCCAGAAGCCGGTCATTCGTGTTTTAACTATGATATCAAGTGGTGTTATGCCCTAATTCTCCAAAGAGTATGTTAGTAGGAGTACTTTTCTTTGCTTTGCATATTTTCTTTAGGAAGGATTTGTAAACTATATTCAATATGTCTAGGTTTTCAAATCCCCAGACTTCGCAGCCATATGTTAAGATAGGTATAATAGTGTGTTCAAACAATTTAATTTGGAGGTCTACAGGGAGATCTAAGTTATAAATACGGATATACAAGAGATTCATTGCTTTTTTGGCTTGTTCTATGAGATGTTTCCTAGCAGTTAGGAAAGACCCGTTACTTGTGAAATATATACCGAGATATTTGTACTTGTCCGTTACCTTTATTTCTGTTTCGTTTAAATAGAATTGGAATTTATTTGTATTTCATGCTCCAAACACAATAACAATACTTTTATTTAGATTGACATACATGACGGTACCAGTATTTCCCAAAGTACACATAAGTTAGGTTTTTAAGAAAAAATGGTCTGGCTCCAGTTTGGCACCAACTGTTTGAATTTGGCGAAAGTGTTGGCGCAAAGGAAAAATGAGCCAGGGAGAACCCTGGGTCACTATGCGAACAAACAGCGTTTCTGTTTATCGACAAACATGTTGTTGCGAATGTATTCACATTTATTATTTAACACGTCAGTGTCCATCTGTTCGTGCTATGTGATACACTTCAAATTTTCCCAGTTTCTGTGTTAAAATCGAAATAGTTTATGCTCAAAGAAGTGAATAATTGTGAGTACGGTGTGTGTAATTAAAAGCTATGTTTTGCAGTGATCATGTTATTATATATTACCTGTCGTCAGAGTTGTTCACCTCATGCTGAAGCAATAACATCTGCGCTTCCGATTCCCGTAGTCTATAAATACAAATAAGACGGGTTCAAAGCATTAAGTTGTGTGATGTTTGTATAAGTTGTGTCATATATGAAGGCACTTTATTCATTTGATCGACATATATTAAGACGGTTAATGTATAATTTGTTATTTGAATCACAATAGGTCACTTTGCTATTTCCAATGGCGCTTTCCCTACATATGTTGAACTTTTACATCCTTGTGTTAGATAAAGCAAAGCGGTTTTCAACACTTCTCAGTCATATCAGTGCAGCCAATTCACCAAATCATATGTGTTCGATAGATTCCTGCCTTGTGTTCCATAGTAAACACAACATAAACAGTTTAAGCTATGCCTATCAAACGGAACGAAACCTACCTGTTTTATGAATGGAAAACATGTAGAACATGTTTGGTTAACTGACTAAGGAACGGTATATCGACAAAACCTATATAGATTTCGCAAAACAGGTTTTGAGTTGTGTGACTATGGAACACAGGGCTGGATTCAGTATTTCACGCAATATTCTCTCCACAACAGTTCTCTCCCTTCCAGCATATAATACGCTTATTGACTATGAAAAGAGCTCGTCACAATAATATTAATCCATCATCGGAAATAATAAATAGCCGGTTTCGAACTCACGACCCACAAGTATCGCTCTAGTCGTTACCAATTGAGCTATTGCGGCTCGACTTAAAATACAATCACGTGCCCTTAAGATGGTAGTATAGTCTTACATGAATGGCAATAAGTGTTTTATTGTACACAATGCATATACCTGTCTTCAAGGTCCTTATTTTCTTGTTCTAATTTTCGGAAATCTGATTGCGTTCTCTGTAATTCCCCCGGCACTCCCTTTAGTGTATTGCTTCAAAAGATAACACAATTATTATTACTTTTGTAATTAAAGCAGTTAACCTTCGCACATTTTGAATCGAACTAAAATAGATATATAAACAAAATAAAAAACATAATCTGAAAAATATTTGCATAGAATAGAACATTTGTTTACTTATATACATTTCATACTTCAACTTCTTCATGGAGTCTGAGCCGTGGTCTGGTGTACAAACGCTGGACTGTCATTCCATAGGAACGGGGTTGAAATCGCCTTAAGGGTTCTGGAATTTTCTGAGCTGGTTTTAAATGTTTCCTTTCAACTAGAGATCTTTTCTAGAACAAATGGGCTCGCGTGAATCGGTACTGTATACATTGAGCACGTTACAGATGTATGTGTCTTTATGGAAAGAGCTTGGGTATTGAAGCCGGAAATCATTGTACCTAACTGGCGTCACTGTACACGAAAAAGTGTATATTTTCAAACGGACATATTAAAGCTACATTGAATAAGAGCGATTCCCAATTTCATAATAAAAGAATAACTTTCATTCACAAATAGTGATATCACAATTTTGCGCTATATATACTATATATCTGCAGCTACTGTTATTGATAACAGCACTTTCTTACCTTTCATCTAACATTTCTTTCTCTGTTGCATTTGGAATGGGTGGATTATCGATTTGTTCGGATTTTACTTTCTCACCTTCTGTCTTGTTTATCCTGAAAGTAAATATAATGTTAATAACTACGAATGGATTTCTGGTCCAAGCTGGATTTGAACAAGTTTATTTAAATATGTAGCAAAAAGTTACGCTGGTCTACAGAATGATTGGCAGTTACAAAACTCAACAAGGTTAAATATATCCTCGAAATTACATGCGCTTCCTCTAGTTAAAGAAATCGTATTTGAGACAATCGGATCTTTTTTACATATTCGTCTATTTACATAAGGTTTTACTAATTGTTTTGCTCGTGTTAGTTAATCCTAAAACCTACATATGCCATCCTCAAAGACCCAACATATCTAATGTGATACAGTTATATATGTTATCTTTTTAGCTTTGTTTACATTTTATCCAGTCACTGTATTTGATATAACTTAGTAAATAATAATTATAGACATTAAGAAACGGAAGTTTGCTTAAAACTGCTTCTATGCTTGGGTTCTAGAGGTCCAAATACAGATTCAAAACATTGTGTATACATTAACATTCCTTTGTCAATATCGGTTCATTACCCTTTTTCTGTTTCGCCTTTCTCTGCTTGTGATGTGTCAGTATTTAACTCCTTCAGTCGATTCAATTCACTGTTGGCCTCATCCAATCTAAATTTATATGAAAGTAATTTACAAACAGTTTTAAAACGGCATGATTTAAATTAAATTAAGAACATATGGCGTTGTAATATTATGCTGCTATAAGAAACTTCATTTTCACATGTTTCGTTTGTTGAAAGAAAAAATTAACACTTGTCCTAAGCAAATATTTTGAATGGGGTTTTATGCCGCTTTCAACATCATTTCAGTCATATGACGTTGTTTCCTTGGTAAGTTATGAATAGTTCTGGCACCTCTATTCCCCAACTTCCGCATTAGTCGTAATGTTGGCCCACAACTCTGAGCGACAAGGAGGGAAGTCACTTCTACCATTTGTTATGTTAATAGCATGACCAGATCAGGGGTCAAACTCAAGTTTTTCACTCTCGACATGTACAATTAGAACCATATTACTATACATATTTGGAACTTTTGAAGGCGAGTGATTTGTTTGAATTGGGGTTCATTCTACGACTAAAGGTTCTCCATTAAAGCGTTAAGATTTCACGACACAATTACGCATGTATATTGCAAATGAGTGAAATACGACGATGTACTGCGTTAAGAACAAATTTCTTTCAGGCTCAGATAAGTTAGTCTATGGCTTATGTTCAATATGTACCTTTGTTTAAGATCCCTATTTTCTTCTTCGAGCATTCGATTATTGGATTCTGATCTCTGTTGTTCGCCTTGGTCTTCATTAAGAATGTTACTGCAATTGACGACATAATTAATCGATTTAAACTAAATAAGTAAATCATTTTTTTTTTTTTTTTTTTTTTGCAGTTATTCCAATGTCATTCTGTAAGTCACAACCTAAAATTAAATAGATAAATGGACAAAGCTAATAATCTTCGTCAGCTTAGCCATGTTTACAATCTTCAATAAATGGATATTCGACCGGCATTTGTGAATGTACGTCTATATGTACATTCACGATTGCCGCTCGTATATCAATGTTCGAAATTTAGTTTCCCTGTTAGCAAAGCATAAGACAGCGGTCTTGTGAATATTTAGAGTAAATATACTGACAATTTACCTTTCAATTTGAAATTCTTTTTCAGTATCATTTATTGGTGGCGTTTCGATCTGTTCAGATCTTACTTTTTCATCCTGTACGCTGTACGTTCTGAAAATAAAATTATATTTTCAAGATGTCATACGCGAATACAACACAGCGGACTCCGTATTGAACTGTGACAATAACGTTAACAATTACGGTTATGTGAAGTCATTGAATATTCCGTATTTGATAAGGAAAATATTGTTCTTAATATGATAATGAGTGGGGATTGAACTATGCGGTCACATCATTCATCATGCAGAGCGTTGAAAAGAGACACTGTCTCGATCATAAGTCTGGCGAGATATCAATTGTTCCACGCACGTCGTAGTAAAATACAAAGCAACATATCGCTAATATCACGTTCAATAAGAATATGACATATTCAAGAAAGAAATGTTATTTGTTCAAGAATCTGTCCTAAAATATTGTCTTTTACAAAAAGCACTGTAATCCCTTACAACACATAAAAGTACTATATCCAATATATATTCAGTATGGCTAACAAAATTTAAACATCTATTGTAGAGTGTTAGTGGGTAACAAACAGTAGCAGAAATTAACCTATACTACATGTATGTCGATACACATGTCAATATTAAAAAATATTTGCCTTTCTTCCGTTTCATTCCTTTCTGTCTGTACATTGCTTGACTCAAATGCTTTGTTTCGTTTTAATTCATCATTGGTTTCGTCCAATCTGAAATGTATGATAAACATGTTATATTCATCAAAGAAAATACATAGCGTAATATGTGAGATCGAAATTAAATTTACGTTTTATCAAGTAATTTCCTTCATAATGAAAATAAATTACAACACTTTCCTCAATTACACCAACAAAACACGAGTATTGTTATATTTTCTTTCGTTTATGAATACTATATTTACGGTTATACACAGATTAGAAATATTCAAAAACCTGCAAAGTGATAAACACTTTTGACATGGTTTCGATTGCAATTTCTTTATTATTGTGCCTTTAAATAATCTCCATTACGGGTTAAAGGGATGCATGAAACGTTGTGATTTGTTGACATTACATATATCAGATATCTTATAGAGGCAACACACATAAATAACATGATCTGCGATTTCACGTATACTTTATTTAGACGATCTGTGTAAACGACAAAGCTTTAGCCAAGATAACACCTTTTTCATAAGCGCAAATTAAATTATCCTGATATACAAGAACATTAAGGAAACCTGCAGAAATAAATTTATCTTTGCTAAAACATTGTCTTTTTTACACAGATCGCAGATTAATAATTAATGAATAGAACAAACTCTATAATAGCTTATACATATATTTATGAAAACCATGTTGGGAACCAAATGATCATTCGATAATCTTCATTTGAAAAGTGTACACCTCAAAAATTCGTCATACACTGTAACGATGTATGCATGTACATACCAAAATAAATATTAATTCAAGATTATGCAAGTATTTCACGAAACATTAATCTGAACTATCTAAACTAATAAGTTTAACTTATTATTAGTTTTACCCGCCTTATCATTGTGTCCCTGAGTATATAAGATGTTATGTTATGGTCTGTACCCTTTTGCAATGAATAGTATAAAAGAGTTTTAATATAGAAGTAATTACTCATTATTTCTTACGTAGCTAAGATTCATACCTTTGCTGAAGGTCTTTGTTTCTATCCTCTTCTCGTCGTAAATCTGATGTAATGCTCTGTAGTTCCCGTCGATACTGGTCCAATTTCCGTTGAAGTTGCGAATAGCTATAGCATATAAGAAAAATTCAAATACATATTACTGAATGGGAATATTTTTTATGTTTGACTTCCTGAGACATGGATACAAGAAATGTATATCATCAACTTTGATATTTAGTTATTGTCAGAGCCTTGTTCGTTGTATCGCTTATGTGTTAAACCAACGATGATTGATAATAGAGATTACATTCCTCGGCTTACAAACTAGTTTCAATTGAACATTCGATTGGGTTCTCTACAAGGTACACTCTTTATTAAAACGTTTGATAATGTGTATTATTAGAAGCATCATGGGGACAAGAGTGCAAGCGTCAAACACATCATGAGAATATAAATGTATATATACAAGTAGTACTATACTTACTCATTGGATATATTGTCGTTGTCCCTATCTGCCCGTTGTAGTCGCGATTCACGAGAGTGTACTCCATCCGTTTCGTCTTGTAGATATCTCAACCTGGTAGAGAAATAGAACAAGAATTAACTGCACTTTTATCATTTCGATCTTGTCTTTCACTGTCAATGTCATAATATTTCTTGATTAAATGTTAGAAATGTATTTTGAATGTATGCTACTCATTTCAATATGTTATTCAATTATAAATAGTACATGTATATATTTTTTTATTTCACTCAAAGCATTCAATATTTGTGTAGGGAAATGACGTCGTGTTCTGTGTTTCAGGTGAGTAAATGTAAATGGCACCTCTGGCACACACGTTATCTTTAAACTAATTTACCGTTCTTCCATTTGGTCATTTCGACTTTGCAGTGGTGACATCATTCGAGCTTCTGATTCTGATTCCTTAAGTTTCTCCGAATTGACAACATTTATATTCAATCTGATAAAAAAATGATATGTTTGGTTAAAAAAAGGCTTTAATATAATTATCTTGTGAGCGATAATGATGTAACTTAAATTGTTGGTTGATTTCCAATAAGCATGTTTACGTAGATGCAGTTTCTGTCTGTACATAGGACATTTGGGTTGACTGAAATAGCATTGCCACAGTCCGTGTTTGTTCTCTGTACAATGGAAATGACCAACCATTTTGGAAAACTCGAAAGACTACTTTGACAACCTAGGATTATTTTTAAATGAAAATATGATAACGACAGCTTCAATATGTTTCATATGATATGTAAAACTGATGCAGTACCTTCCGTCATAAGGAATACATAAGGAATGAGCTTTGAAAACATTGTTTGATAAATGAACATTACAAAAATAACCGACATTTCAGTATGTACGGAAATTACATTCAATGTTGTTATTGTTCATCAGGATATAGTTTCTTTACACATTATTAAAATCATCTCAAGAGAGAGATATTTCTCTTTCTTAAAAGACAATTCAAAATTAAACGTTTTATACCAATTTATACCTTTCTTGTAGATCTCTATTTTCTTCCTCCAGCCTTCGTAATTCTGATTTTACTCGTTGTAATTCTGATTGTTCCCCTTCCGCTAGATCACTGTAACATAAGTGTGTTGACAGAATAAACTTGCATAAGCTATAGGGAAAGACGGTCCTTTACATATTATAACTAAATATCACACTTAAGTCACTGCATCATAGTGTATTCGTACGTGTGGCAATTGTATATTTGACATAATAATTGTTTTCCAGACATAAACAAAGTTCATTATATTTTACATGACCTGGATACACGTGTATATGTTTATTTACTTAATTTATTAGATATGAACAATATAATACCCTTGTCCTGTCTCGGCATTTTCATTTCTCGCAGTTTCGACTAGGGCTTTGACTTTCCGACTTTTAATTGAGTCTTCCACGGGGCTGTTTAGTCTGAAAATATAAATATAGAAAAGGTGTTTAGTTTCAACAAAATATGCAAAATTATAAAATTTCAGGTAAGCTTGTTTTGTACATCCAACTATTTAAGATTTTCGTATGAACATCCGCAAATAATTGACCACAATACTATGTTTGTGGTGATATACCGGCGTATGCGATTTCATAAGCTTACCTATCTTGACGGTTCTCGATCTTTGTCTTACATCCATTTAGGTCAGAAGGCAGTGATTGTTGTAATTCCTGTCGCTGTTGTCTCTCGACATTACTATAGAAAGAGAAGACACAGATCTTGACAGACATTTAACATATACTACTTATTTGGTTGACATTATAGTTTATATTCTGCATTAAAGCGAGGGGGATATTAAAAGTAAACTTCAAAGACATAGTATCAACTTCCATGCTTGCAGAGCTATACTGGATCAAAACGCTTCGAAGGATTTAAAGGAAGTTGTAAGAGTTTTGGCTCGAACGCTTGGTGTCGAGTTCTTGAAGGTTTCTTCACACGTATCAGACTTTGTGTATTCTTTTGTAACAATTCACTCATTGGTTAAAATTCATTTTACAATTGAATACATTAAAGACAAAAGGATCGAATGAAAACATTTTTTCAACGGATATGTAGCCGTTTATGGATTTTACTCTGATTTCAATTTTAGTTGTATCGTCTAAAAACTTTCAACACTATTTATTAAATGAATGAAGACGTTTTAAATACATGTAGTTCGACTTTGAAGAAATTTACACTGGCAAATATTTGCTTTATTTATGTATGAAAACAAACGTTAATGTACAATTGACTGAGATAGCAGTATGTGCGGGAAATCTTAGATATGTTCTACCAATTCAGAAGCATCTCATCTGAAAGTGAATGCTAGAATTATCCCGATGGAAACGCCGTGTTCGAGTTATACGAGTTAAGAACTATTTATCTCCGGTCATATTGTTCTGCCCTTGGGCGAAGCACATTAACTTAACTAGAACTTAAAGTCAAACAATGAATTCGTGGATAGGTGCACTGCCGCCATGAATGAAATGTTTAAACCCCAATAAAACAAAACGAAACAAATTATTATTTAGATACATTTAAGGAACGCCAAATTGCTTACCTATTTTGAAACTGATTGTTCTGTCTTTCTGGATCTCGTATGTGTTGTTTCATGTCAGAGTTTTCCTTTTGGGACCATTTTAATCTTTCAAAGATACCACAAGAGTTAAATAACAAAATAATTATATTGTGTCGTGTCTATCCATTGGAAAATGATATGTATTAATTTTCTCGTGCAAACATGGATGTTTTCGGAAAAATAAATTGTTGGAAAAGATCATACAAAGGCATTATAGGTCTTTGAAATATACAATATGTACTTAACTAAATCATATCACAGAGAAGTCAACAATTTAAAATTTAAGCTAAATGGGGAAAATATCGAAAAGTCCCGTATTTCTGTTTCGCCGTAGAGGGTATAAAGCCGCTAAATGATTGAATTTGTCCTGTTATTTCTAAACGGTAGTGTCCATGATCTGAAGTTAGCTTGTACGATTAATTGAAAGGGTAATACAGTGGTGGAATAATGAGTACTTATTTTATTCCTTCAAATGAAAACAACGCAAATATGCCAGCAACTTGCACATTTTTGACCGGACATGTAGTCTTTGTTTCGAGTGAAAATGCCCACGATGTAGTCTTTCTATTTATTACACCTTTTGTTCTGTTTAGACCTGTACTTAAAATAATGTTTTACTTGTTATTCAGAACTGAGTTTTCCTCTTGCAATTTTTTAACTTGTTTCTCCAATTGTTGTAGTAACATTTCATCAACGTTCTTGGATCTAAATGAAAAATAAAAAGATCGTAAATCTATATGAGATTATACCCTTTCTAAAAAAGAAAACCATATTAAACAATGAATTTTCACTTTTGAAAATAGGGGGTTAGAGACAGGATTTGATGAAATATTATTATTATGTATGTGTCGAGCGAAATTAGCCATCTTGTACCCAACAAGCTGACCAATCAGGACTCGGACTTCCAAAGATTAGTATATATTTAACTGCAGAGTCTTCACTGGCAATATGTTAAATCAGCCTATGTCAGCATAGTTTACGTTCTCAATGAAATGGACGATAAACTAGACATCAACATGGTAGAACTAAATTGTTCTGTAATAGTATATGATGACACTTAGCAAATAAAAACAAATATCTATAGTACCTGTTTTCTGGTTCGGATTGTTTCTTTTTCATTTCTGTCATCAAGTCTTGCCACCGTTTATTTTTGGCACATTCAATCTCTAGCACCTTTACCCTAATGATAAAATAGTAATATTATGATTGTAACATTCATTAAAAGTATATGTGAGGAATTAAATAACTATCAAATGATTGATGAAGTGATATATATATATATATATTCTGAAGCATGGAAAAGACCATGCCAAATAATGAATGTCGGATTTTTAAACACTAATTGAAATATTTAGTATTTCTTTTTCCTTTGCAGATTGTTTCCGAATAATTTATTTTGGATGATTCAACATGCAGATGATTTTTTCCTGTGGCGCAATATGATATTTACCTCTAACTTCTTAAAACTAAGTTATCAAAATCAAGAATAATAACCTTTTAATGAAACTCTCCTTTTCCTGTTCAAGGATTTGAATTTCAACTTCTTTTCTTTTGTTTTCGTCTTTGGAGAGCTGTAAACTAAAATAATACGGAAAGAGAACTTTAACTCCACTATATATTTGTTTGCTTGGTTAAAGTTTAATACACAATAGTATTATCAAACTGGCGTTTTTTCTCTTAGAGTGTTAGTCCATTGGGAAAATACGTATGTCCCTGCTCGCATTTACGTTTGTCAAATGTCTGAAAAAATATTGGTCAAGCTGGGGTTCGAACTTAAATTGACAGCCCGCGTCTTTACCAACTGACACCGGTTCAGTTGCGTTGATATATTTTAACCGAAAGGTTTTAAAAAGGAAAAGGATAAAAACATGTATTTATGTTAAGATTCTAGGAATTTAACGTGCACATTTACTTCACCTTGGACTAATAAATTGAAATTAGACAAATGGCGGAATCTAAAATTCATTTTACATTCAATAGAACAAACATATCATTATTATGAATATATATCTTTATATGGGCATTGAAAAGGAACAGCTATATTTGGAATTGACTTATTAAACAATTTGAACTCCTCATTTCTTTTACTGTAAATCGTGTATGTTCGAGAGACGAAGGCCGACGTAACGAAGATTCAATCATAACTAAGGCTTAGTTAAGAAGATCACACCATACCTTTCTTCAAGTTTTGCCTTGTCGTATTCAAGTTTTCGTATGCGATCGTTTCCTTGATTAAATCTAGAATTAAATAACATTTGTTATGTTTCATAAACGATTCAACTTTACGATTTGTATGAATGTATTTACAAGAGATAATTCCTTCCTTTACCGATTTAAATTGGGGATATGTCAACACATCATCGATGCCCGATTAAGTGCCATTTATGTGTATTGGGTTTGAAAGGACATGAATTTTCCATCCCTAGTTAGATCCCTAAATAATACCCCAGTTTTAGAGCTATATTTGTATCAAATATAATACATTTACAAAGACAGCCTGTAATGGTAAAGCATACGCCTTAGGTGCGGTAGGTCGCGGCTTTCATCCGTGGCTGGGTCATACCAAATACTTTTAAAATGGAA
This sequence comes from Serripes groenlandicus, assembly GCA_031761405.1. NCBI lineage: Eukaryota > Metazoa > Mollusca > Bivalvia > Cardiida > Cardiidae > Serripes > Serripes groenlandicus. Next base: position 67,078,433 of record JASEVX010000006.1, read on the forward strand.
GTAACGGCTTTCCCTCATATGCACTCATACCGTTGGATTAGCATAAAGACTGTCATGCTAGTGTCAGGATAAATGTCCCAGTAGTACTGATACTTAACCAATGACACGACGTGATATAACTTACAATATGTTAAAAGCGGCATTTAATATCAAACAAACGAACAGACAATTGCACAGTGAGTAATACATCAACAGGACTATACTATACATTTTAAACCAATCCCTCACATACTTTCAGATGACATTTAGTCGTCCGTTGAAAAGTGTTTGAGGTTTGAGGATGGTTGATTTAAACAGATATGTATCACAAACTTTCTATCGGTCTAAAGATTATAGTTCGTCGACCAATGTTCGTGTTTCAATTGTTGGGCTGGCTATTCATCTTAATAATATGAGCCGTGAAAACCAACAGTATGGCCTCTGCGTAATGTATCGATCCAGATCAGCCTGCGCAGTCCGCACAACCTTATCCGGGCCGATATATTTGGAGATAGAGTTATGGAATAATGATTCCAGAAACAGAAAGTCCACAGGAGGCGAAAAGTGTCTGTTTGGGTTAGTCTGCGCGGCATGCTTAGGCTGATCAGGGTCGGTAATTTGAGTCATCAATGTCTGAACATAATTACGTAGTTTATTAGTGCTTAGTTAAATGTTGACAATCGAGGTGATACAGCTTGAACACGTGCCATCATGTGCCTTTTCACTAGTAATTCCATTGGTAATATCCCCTTCTATCACAATACGGTCACGATCGCTCTACCGGTCATAGGTCATAGGTCACGGAGAATAGCAGGTCGATTTACTAATGTCTATTTACGAACTACATGTAATCTTAACATACTGATCTTGTAAAATCTGGCTATCTGTCATTTTCTGTTCTGTTTCTTCAGTTGTTCTTTTACATTTCTGGCTTAGCAATGGAGAATCTCTGGAACTAAAATGAAAAAAACATAAATGTTCGTACAGATTGTTTACATCGGATTTAAAAATGTATATGTTGTTTAGCCCACCTAAGCACGAAGTGCGAGGTGAGCTTTTTTTATCACTCACCGTCCGGCGTCCGTCATCGTCGTATGTACGTCCGTCCTTCCGTCTGTTAATGATTTCAAAATAGAACTTTGGTTGCTACGGAATCAGAAAAGGGGAAATTTGCCAAAACTTTAAAACATCTTCTTGTCCAAAAAGTACTGGGCCAATTTGAAATATATTTTGCACAAATGTTCCTAGGGGCACCCTCTACCAAGACTGTTCCAATATTTCCGATCCGTTGTGCGGAGCTCGTTTTCCTTATATTTTAAAAATACTCTTGTTTAAAAGTACTGGCCCGATTTAAAGATAATTTGGTGCGAATAATCCTTGGGTAACCCTCTAGCAAGATTGCTTAAATAATTCCGATCCGTTGAAAAAACATGGCCGCCAGGGGGCAGAGCTTGTTTTCCTTAGATTTGCATTGTATAATTTAGAATCTTCTTGCCCAAAAGTATCTGCCTGATATAAAAATAATTTGACACAAATGTTCCTTGGGTGAACCTCTACCAAGTTTGTTGAAATTATTTTGATCTGATGAAAAACATGGCCGCCAGGGGGCGGGGCTTGTATTCCTTATATGTCATATAGTTAAAACTTTAAAAAATCTTCTAGTACTTAATCACTAGCCCGATTTGAAAATAATTTGGCACAAATGTTCCTTGTGTGATCCTCTGCCAAGGTTGTTCAATATATTTTGATCCGTTCGTTGAAGAACATGGCCACCAGGGGCGTGCTTGTTCCCCTTATATGTATAGAGTAAAAACTTTGAAAACTATTGACGTTCTATTAAATCAGGTTAGCGATATAGGGCCATCTTGGCCCTTTTGCTTTAAAAAACTTTTGATTTTGACCATACACAAATTGTCCACTCAAAACAAAACCACAACCAAACGGGGAAATTAAGCCAGAAAACAAACTGGAAGACAGTGGTGCAGTGATAAAGCTTCGGCCTTCCCTACCAAAATTCCCGGTGCGAATCCCGTAATGAGCGGGTTCTGCCTTTGGGAATTTTCACACATACGGTGCGAGTACTGATTAAGTATCCAGGACGCAGACATCGAGCTTGATTAATATGAGATGAAAAGCTTGATTCGCAATCGATGTAAATTTGATAAGTTTACACACATCTGAACGAAAAGCCTTAAAGGTGATGACAAAATTAATCTTACCTTCTTTCTTCAATTTCTTTCTTCGGTGTTTGTGATTTCGTTAAAACATCTTCTTTCTCAACCTTTCTGACTTTCATATTTTCACTCTCTTTAGCTGATTTGATTGCTCTGGTGAAATAATGTACAGAGCGATCCATTTAAAACCGAAAATTCTTTAAAAAGGATTGTATTTGTGTCTGGCATGCAAAGTCATTTGAAAGCACTTAAAGACACTATAACAAGAAACCAAATTAAAATGAACATGCGCACTCATAATTCAGTAACACTTAGAAATATACCGTTTTGAACTTAATAAATTCTTCTTTCTTTGATACTCATAATTTAAAGGGCAATCGTCCATCCTTCATACGGTCAGTGGTAAGCGACATTTTTAATAGAATTCGAGAAGAATGCATAAGTTTATGAAATGATAAATTGGTTTCAATCAAGTATTTTTAGAATTAAAATCGACAGCATTTTGATCATTTAAACAATACAGACATCGCAATCCCAAGCATTTCAATCTACCTGTCGCTATGGCCAGTTTTCGGTGATTGCAAACTCTCAAAAGATCCATTCGTTTTGGTCAGTTTTTCTTCAAGCTCCTTTCTTGTAGCACGTGACCTGTTCAAACTGATATACACGGGTAAGCATTAACTGTTTCGCTGACATAATACAACAATAAAAAATCAATCTAGCTCGTTCTAGTAATAGGTATGGGCGATATTAAAGCATACAATAAATGGAACGCATTATGAGGCAAACCAACGACATTAAAAATCGAGAACTAGATACAATATACTTATGATTTTGGCACGACACAGACTATCTCAATAACGTGTTTCATGCGGTATATATTTTTGTAAAAAGGAGAACTACCAATACATGTAGTCGTGTAAAAGAAAATTATGTTTGCACTTATCTTGGAAAATCAACTTTGCGTTTATATCATGAGAAAGCGCGTTCCGGCAGGATACTCAACGTTTTCATCGACCTCTGTAAGCTTTACTAAGAAATGAATGACCTATCAATGAACACCGAAATAGACTATCAGGGAGAATACATCGTAAGATTTTGTTATTCTGCTGACACAAGGTCATTGGTTATGCTGGTTTAGGCTTAAATGATCCCAAAACACATTGGGAGATAAAGATTGTGAAATCAAAATAAAGAATAACAGATGGTAATATAATAATAGAAAAACCTTTTGTTCAATTTTGCTATCTCTTTTTCAAGTCGATGGACATCACTAGCCTTGTTTTCATATAGCATGTTCAAAGTTCGATAGTCAGACTCGAGTGTCGTATTTCTGTAATTAAAGAATATATGAGCGGTGATGCATGAAAACCAGCCATAAGGCATAAACAACCAGTGCATGTTCAGACCAGCCTTCGTATCCGCGCAGTCTAGTCTGATCAAGAAAATTATAAATATAATAGTTTAAGACGCGAACTCTTTCTTTCTCACGTAAAAGGGGACTTATTTACTTCACAGTAGGAAACGAAAAATAAATCCTTGCGAAAAGGTGCAAATTGTCTTTTGTGAACAGTGTAGCTTCAGATCGGACCGTACATCTGAAGAGTCTGATCGGGATTTACGTTGTTCGCTTATTAGTATAACTTGAACAAGCGTGTCGTAAACTTCTGCCAACTAGTGTATATTCTTATGAGATTGTTTTGAGCCTATGCTGTTCAAAAATGCCAACTTGTACTTTTCCCCACAGACACCATCTCACGTGTCTACAAATAAATACTCATTCATTCAATTTTTATCTTTGAGAGAGTATAGTTATAATGATACTACTTTTTACGAATGGTAGCCCTTTAGTGAATTAACACTTATCTCCCAAGGGGCCCCTCTTAAACGAATAGCTATACTAATATTACATTGAATTACAAGTACAGTCATAGTTTTAATTCATTTTGTATACAAAGCGAAACCGTATCACGAATGTATGTCTATACATAGTAAATGACTTAATCTAAGCAGTAATATTAGAGGTGGCTGACAACTTAAATTTGAACTCAGGTAACCATTTACCATGGTTGATTTGGTAGAGATTACTAATCGATTATTAGTTATTTTTGATTCAGTTAAGTCATATTTCAAACTCGAACCAATATATAAGCTGTGCACAAGGCAAATCAATTCCCAAGGCATAAACGACCAGAGTTTTTCAAGATCAGCATGTGCATCCGAGCAACATAAATGGCATCTACATTTGTCTTGAAAACTTCAATAATGATTCAAATAAGCATTTACATCTGTAATGATTAGAGTTCACGCTTACATTTTAACAATATTTGATAATTTACATTTCAACTTGTATGTCCATGTAAGGCGGTCAGGTTCACATGTTATGATTGACGTAAAATCAGCTCAGAGAGAAACAAAGGATGTTTCTATTGTCGATTATAATTTGGATTTCGGGAGAGGTTGAATGTTTTGCAGGTATCAAATTGACAATACATTTGTAGACACAAACCTGTGCAATAATAATCACATCTAAAGGAAGTAAGCTTCTTTACCTATCAATACACGTTTTGTAGCTTTTATAGAAATCTGGACCATCACTTCGTCTTGTATGGGCAGTTCTTTAAAAACAGTAAAACAAGTCAAAGTAGCGAAACATTTACTTAAACTGAACACGAATCTTAACTCTTAACATTTAATGCTAAATAAACATAAATGATGTACCGCTATACACTATAAGGGATGAAAAATAAATTCAATTGTGAATTTCAGATCTTATTCAACCGTCACATAGTTTCCAAATGACGTCTACAGACCAGTTCATTTCCTCATAAAGCAGGTACGTGCCCGATTACTTAAATCGTGACAAGGCTGACCTTAGTACATATGAAGATTATCGAAGGGTAATACAACTTCTTTGAATAGAATACTTGACTTTGAATATCAAGTTACATCAAGAAGCTTGAATAATGTATCAGTGTATGATGAGAGAATAGTTATATCCATGATTCGAGTGTGTACTAATGGATTGATCTGGATATCAAGTGATCGCAACAGTTAAAGTATTTCATAGTCCTGTCAAATAATTACAAGTGAGCGATACTCTGCGAAAACCAACCGTAATGTTATTATTGCGTGCTTTGAACAAGATTTGCTTGCGCCATGCTAGATATCCAATTGAATACTGCCAGACTGAGATTTCTTGAAAACTTCTTTGAAAACATCGGCGAACATTGAAGAGCCAGATCAGACGTAACCGATATGCGCTGGTTGATCTGGATTTCCGCTGGTCGCAAATGACTTAAGGTTAATATGCGCAGAGTGTGGCTCTTATAGATTTACCTCTTGAAGAGGTCATCTGCCACAAAAGCCATATCTCGCAGCTCTTTGTAGATGGGCGGGGTCAGATGTTTCATATACTGTATATCCCGCATATTACATTCACAGATACCTCTCGCCAGGATCTTTACATACTGTTGCAGGGTCTTCAATTCAGGGTCCATAGTTGCGCTGAAAATATAGACGTTTATACTCTTCCTAGGACGTATTTGATGGACTTTCGCTCAATAAGTTTAACTAAACGGTGCCTCTCTGAAAACGAACCATAATGCATTTGCGACCAGTGAAGATCAATATAATCTTGCGCATACGCGTATACTGCTCTGGCTCTGCACTGTTCGACAATTAATCATAGAATGTTTGAAATAATTACTGTTAAGCATTTTGATCATTAGCATGGATGCACAGACAGGTATTTTGCCACACGTCTAATAAATACGTTAAGGTTTAATCTCACACAGCACCGCTCTTATTTGCTTAAACAGAACTTAAAATGGAACGTCTTGGCAACTAATACCTTTTTTAACAACCCTAACATCTTCTTAAACCAGACTTTTTAGTACAAATAAACATCTTCAAAGAAAGAACTACCGTACATAATAACGAGTATGCCGGTATTGACTCATAAGGGTTTAACGCCGTCTTCAACAACTGACCACTGTGTCCAGTTCACCTATCTATGTGTTTCCTGACATTCTCATTCTCACACAAGTATACCACACAAAAGTCGTTCGTAGCAACTGGCTACTTTTTAGCATAGACTGTTAGTCCGTTTTAGGAAAGACGAATGACGCTTGTCGCTGACCTTTGTCAAATGTTAAGAATGTTGTCGAATATCTATGAGGTGACTATATAGTTGCTCGAAAGCAGACTAGTAGTGTAATACATGTAGTTCGAGACGGCAAGGAAGCACATTGGTAGGTGAAATGACTTCCGTGGTATAACACAACTACTGTTGGAAACGATGTTCAAATCCAATCAAGCAATCCTCTATAGAACCTATATACCAGTACCATTTAAAATGACGACAAATGTTATAATTAGTCCAAACCCAATCAAGCAATCCTCTATAGAACCTATATACCAGTATCGTTTAAAATGACGACAAATGTTATAATTAGTCCAAACCCAATCAAGCAATCCTCTATATAACCTATATACCAGTACCTTTTAAAATGACGACGAATGTTATAATTAGTCCAAACCCAATCAAGCAATCCTCTATACAACCTATATACCAGTACCGTTTAAAATGACGACAAATGTTATAATTAGTCCAAACCCAATCAAGCAATCATCTATAGAACCTATATACCAGTACCGTTTAAAATGACGACAAATGTTATAATTAGTCCAAACCCAATCAAGCAATCCTCTATAGAACCTATATACCAGTACCGTTTAAAATGACGACGAGTGTTATAATTAGTCCAAACCCAATCAAGCAATCCTCTATATAACCTATATACCAGTACCGTTTAAAATGACGACGAGTGTTATTATTAGTTCAAACCCAATCAAACAATCATCTATATAACCTATATACCAGTACCGTTTAACACAATCAAACAATCATCTATATAACCTATATACCAGTACCGTTTAACCCAATCAAACAATCATCTATATAACCTATATACCAGTACCGTTTAAAATGACGACGAGTGTTATAATTAGTCCAAACCCAATCAAGCAATCCTCTATAAAACCTCTATACCAGTACCGTTTAAAATGACGACGAATGTTATAATTAGTTCAAACCCAATCAAGCAATCCTCTACAGAACCAGTACCGTTTAAAATGACGACGAATGTTATAATGAGTTCAAACCCAATCAAGCAATCCTCTATAGAACCTATATACCAGTACCGTTTAAAATAACGACGAATGTTATAATTAGTCAAACCTAATCAAGCAATCCTCAATAGAACCTATATACCAGTACCTTTTAAAATGACGACGAGTGTTATAATTAGTCCAAAACCAATCAAGCAATCCTCAATAGAACCTATATACCAGTACCTTTTAAAATGACGACGAATGTTATAATTAGTCCAAAACCAATCAAGCAATCCTCTATAGAACCTATATACCAGTACCGTTTAACCCAAGCAAGCAATCCTCTATACAACCTATATACCAGTACCGTTCAAAATGACGACGAATGTTATAATTAGTCCAAACCCAATCAAGCAATCCTCAATAGAACCTATATACCAGTACCTTTTAAAATGACGACGAATGTTATAATTAGTCCAAACCCAATCAAGCAATCCTCTATAGAACCTATATACCAGTACCGTTTAAAATGACGACAAATGTTATAATTAGTCCAAACCTAATCAAGCAATCCTCTATATAATCTATATACCAGTACCGTTTAACCCAATCAAGCAATCCTCTATAAAACCTCTATACCAGTACCTTTTAAAATGACGACGAATGTTATAATTAGTTCAAACCCAATCAAGCAATCCTCTACAGAACCAGTACCGTTTAAAATGACGACGAATGTTATAATGAGTCCAAACCCAATCAAGCAATCAACTATATAACCTATATACCAGTACCGTTTAAAATGACGACGAATGTTATAATTAGTCCAAACCCAATCAAGCAATCCTCTATAGAACCTATATACCAGTACCTTTTAAAATGACGACGAACGTTATAATTACTCCAAACCCAATCAAGCAATCCTCTATACAACCTATATACCAGTACCGTTTAAAATGAAGACAAATGATATAATTAGTCCAAACCCAATCAAGCAATCCTCTATGCAACCTATATACCAGTACCGTTTAAAATGACGACGAATGTTATAATGAGTTCAAACCCAATCAAGCAATTCTCTATAGAACCTATATACCAGTAACGTTTAAAATGACGACGAATATTATAATGAGTTCAAACCCAATCAAGCAATCATCAATAGAACCTATATACCAGTACCTTTTGAAATGACGACGAATGTTATAATTAGTCCAAGCCCAATCAAGTAATCCTCTATATAACCTATATACCAGTACCGTTTAAAATGACGATGAATGTTATAATGAGTTCAAACCCAATCAAGCAATCCTCTATAGAACCTATATACCTGTACCTTTTAAAATGACGACGAATGTTATAATTAGTCCAAACCCATTCAAGCAATCCTCTATAGAACCTATATACCAGTACCGTTTAAAATACCGCCGAATGTTATAATTTGTTCAAACCCAATCAAGCAATCATCTATAGAACCTATATACCAGTACCTTTTAAAATGACGACGAATGTTATAATTAGTCCAAACCCAATCAAGCAATCCTCTATAGAACCTATATACCAGTACCTTTTAAAACGACGACGAATGTTATAATTAGTTCAAACCCAATCAAGCAATCCTCTATATAACCTATATAGCAGTACCTTTTACAATGACGACGAATGTTATAATTAGTCCAAACGCAATCAAGCAATCCTCTATAGAACCTATATACCAGTACCTTTTAAAATGACGACGAATGTTATAATTAGTCCAAACCCAATCAAGCAATCATCTATAGAACCTATATACCAGTACCCATTAAAATGACGACGAATGTTATTATTAGTTCAAACCCAATCAAGGAATCCTCTATAGAACCTATATACCAGTACCTTTTAAAATGACGACGAGTGTTATTATTAGTTCAAACCCAATCAAGCAATCCTCTATAGAACCTATATACCAGTACCTTTTAAAATTACGACGAGTGTTATTATTAGTTCAAACCCAATCAAGCAATCCTCTATAGAACCTATATACCAGTACCTTTTAAAATGACGACGAATGTTATTATTAGTTCAAACCCAATCAAGCAATCCTCTATAAAACCTATATACCAGTACCGTTTAAAATGACGACGAGTGTTATAATTAGTCCAAACCCAATCAAGCAATCCTCAATAGAACCTATATACCAGTACCTTTTAAAATGACGACGAATATTATAATTAATCCAAACCCAATCAAACAATCCTCTATAGAACCTATATACCAGTACCCATTAAAATGACGGCGAATGTTATAATTAGTTCAAACCCAATCAAGCAATCCTCTATAGAACCTGTATACCAGTACCTTTTAAAATGACGACGAGTGTTATTATTAGTTCAAACCGAATCAAGCAATCCTCTATAGAACCTATATACCAGTACCTTTTAAAATGATGACGGGTGTTATAATTAGTCCAAACCCAATCAAGCAATCATCTATAGAACCTATATACCAGTACCTTTTAAAATGACGACGAGTGTTATAATTAGTCCAAACCCAATCAAGCAATCATCTATAGAACCTATATACCAGTACCGTTTAAAATGACGATGAGTGTTATTATCAGTCCTAACCCAATCAAGCAATCCTCTATAGAACCTATATACCAGTACCTTTTAAAATGACGACGAGTGTTATTATTAGTCCTAACCCAATCAAGCAATCCTCTATATAACCTAAATACCAGTACCGTTTAAAATGACGACGAGTGTTATTATTAGTTCAAACCCAATCAAACAATCATCTATATAACCTATATACCAGTAACGTTTAACCCAATCAAACAATCATCTATATAACCTATATAGCAGTACCGTTTAACCCAATCAAACAATCATCTATATAACCTATATACCAGTACCTTTTAAAATGACGACGAATGTTATAATTAGTCCAAGCCCAATCAAGCAATCCTCTATAGAACCTATATACCAGTACCGTTTAAAATGTTCTAATCCATTGCATCGATCAATAGTCTGAAAAGTGTGTAAAGATCATGTAAAACCGTGGTACGCTGTTTACTTAGTTTGTAGATTACATGTAACTTTAAACGGTCTTTGTTGAAATCATAAATTCTGCCATATTTTCCAGATTATGTAAGCTATAGTCACAGTATTAAGCATACACTACAGAAAAGGTAATCGATTGAGCAGTTATCGTATGTCAAGGTAATGTGTATGTCCAATATAAACAGACTAAAATACGTCTGCTTTTAAACATGAGACGCAGTTTGACTCTTCTGCAGCAGACAACTTTTAGACACATCATTATGAGCAAATTCTCCTTTTGTCACAATGTTTCAAATCTGATAAAACAGTTTCATTTGATAGCTTTTCCTAAATGTCCAGGGTAATTTATATCCGTCTGCTGCACATTTGATATATATGTGGAGAAGTGGGTATATATACTTTTTTCATTCTCGAGAGTCAAAATTGCGAATGTGTCTTGCGTTAATTTCAATATGGTTAACACTTTGTCATACTTGATATCTCTTTTTTTCAAAAAGTACTCCTAAAACTACAAAACACAATGATTAAAGTATATTGAAAACCTTTCAATAATCGTTGCATATGTCATACACATAATGATCGTATAATTGGTCATAATGATCGTATAATGGGTCTTTTCAGCTGTGTTGAGCTAGTTTTAACTCACTCATGCATATGTTATGTCTTTAACGATTTATTACGACTTGTTCAAGTTAAGAAAAAGAAACTTCTAAATGAACAATGCAAATTCTTCAAAAATTAGGACAAATTTTAATCGTATTCAGAATATAGATCGTGTGAAGATGTAATCAACCATCTTTATCTGTGACACGGTTAGCTTAATCAACCATCTTTCTCTGTGACACGGTTATCCTTCTATAAGTTCATTGTTCCTTTTGACAGGCCGCAATTGATCAGTCTACAGGGTTGACATCTGACCAATAGTTAATAGACTAACTCCCTAAGGCAGTTGGGAGATTGTATAAATATAGGACTGATTTTGATTCCAATTCAGTCACGCTGGTGACGTTAGCTGAGCAGACATGTTGTTGGGAGAACAACAACTGGGGTTTTGGGATATTGTACTTCTCGTAATAAACAAGCTATAATGTATTATTGAGTTGCTACTTGTTACAATCGTGAAAACAAAAACATGATAAATATGGTATCTTTGTATTTTACTCCGCGTTCGAAACGACTGATTTAAACCCTTTCTTTGGTAGAGATAACATGCGCGCAGACGACTTGCTCAAAGCGAACATTTCCTGCAACGAAAGTTTCACAATCACTCGCGTCATATGCGAGACAAAGATCTAATTTTATTTGGATAATGTTTGGTAAAAGTCACTGTCAAATTACGGTAGTTTGATTCCAATGAATATTGTTAGGTCCTATTAATACCACGAATACATAGACACATATAGACCACATGAGAACATATATTAGCCGTAGTCACAGCTAAATAACAACTTGAAAATGGGAGGAAAGGTGTCAGAAAAAGAGAGAGAGAAAGAGAGAGAGATAGAGAGAGAGAGAGAGAGAGAGAGAGAGAGAGAGAGAGAGAGGAGAGAGAGAGAGAGAGAGAGAGGGGAGGAGAGAGAGAGTGAGAGAGAGAGAGAGAGAGAGAGAGAGACACACACACACTGAGACACAGAGAGACACAGAGAGACACACATAGAGAGACACACAGAGACACAGAGAGAGAGACAGACACAAGAGAGACAGAGAGACAGAGAGACAGAGAGACAATAGACATAGACAGAGACAGAGACAGAGACAGAGACAGAGACAGAGACAGACACAGAGACAGACACAGAGACAGACACAGAGACAGACACAGAGACAGACACAGAGACAGACACAGAGACAGAGAGACATAAAAAGAGAGACAGAGAGAGACAGAGACAGAGACAGAGAGAGAGAGAGGACATAGAGAGAGAGACAGTGACAGAGACAGACAGACAGACAGACAGACAGACAGACAGACAGGAGACAGACATACATATACAGAGACAGAGACAGAGACAGAGACAGAGACAGAGACAGAGACAGAGACAGAGGACAGAGACAGAGACTGAGACTGAGACTTGAGAGAGAGAGAGACAGAGAGACAGAGATACAGACAGAGAGACAGACAGAGAGACATAGACAGAGATACAGAGAGACAGATTGTAAGTGAGAGGAGAGAGACACACACA